>CM035173.1:805643-1059003 GCA_020205615.1 Panax quinquefolius | reverse complement strand
ATGAAAGAAAATCCCAAGAAGAATTAGAAAAGATGGAATTTTGGCTTTTGTTCTACGTTGGAATCTCTCCCAGAGTGTAAACCCTAGTTACGATATGAAAATACGTCAAAAGTGATGAAAGATACGTCTGACACCAGTCAGAAATTGTTTTTAATTAATTACAACCTTTAAAATTAAAATTAAAATAAATATGTCCAAGAAATAATACCATCGCCGCTGGTCAGGCGCCTTCCTTCATAATCTCACATGCAAGCGCCACACTTGCAAAGCAGTAATATCCGCCCAAATAGAAAGGCTTACGCAGCGCTTCTCAAGCCTAATCTAATCAAGGCTACAACAGCGGCTTCCGCATCATGCACTCACTTTCTCGCTCGATTCGGTTCTGCATTGTTGTCGCACTCATCACCGATTTGCTCACGTCATTCCTTTGTTCATCCACGCTTAGTCTCCTCGCCTCACTTGATCCTCACGCCATGCCTCCATTAGCTTATGCCATTTAAATCCACTAACTTAGGTCATTTTCTCGCACTTGTACACCAAAAGAGTTCTCAATACATGCAATGCAAAATAACGTGAAATGCAACTAAAAATACATTAAAATATACTTGAGATGGGCACAATTCGCATGAATTTATATTCAATAAGTAGGTGTAAAACCCACTTATCATCACTCTAGTATTATTCACTCCTGTATTCGAGGCACTTTTGTGTCTGAAAGATTATTCACTAAGTTACTATTCACCCAAATTACTATTCACCCAATATTATTCACTTTGATATTTGGGGTACATTTCATGTCGGGGTACTATTCACGAGTACTATTCTCAAGTACTTATTCACGGGTACTATTTACCCAAAAATATATTTCTTTTCCATCCAAATTATTTTTGGTACATGAATATTATTCTTGAATTTTACTCCACAAAGCAAGATTATGTTGATAATTTGGATATTTTTAAACTCTGGATAAATTTAAAGTCTTTAATATTTATTCTTGACATCGTTTGATTAATTCTTATATCATTGTCATCATCCTCATTCTTATATTGTGATGAAAGTCAGCTTTGGCTTACGTGCATAGATGGACTGTTGATTATTGGTTTTACAGTTGTATATTTTTGGCTTACGTGAAAAAATGGACTGTTGATTATGGTTTTATAGTTGTATATCTTTGGCTTACTTGCACAGATGGACAGGTGTATGACATGATCATAACCACTGGTGATAATAACGAATATTCTTGGCCCGTAGTGCAATGGATAATTCGATGATGTGATTGGCGTGATCACGACCATTAGTTAACAATTGAATGTCTTTTCGTCAGAGTGCAATCGACAGACAATTGATTGGTATGATCATGACCATTGGTTTTATAGTTGAATATCTTTGGCCCGTAGTGCAAAGGTAGCCAACTTATTGGTATGATCATTGTTATTATATTTGAATATCTTTAGCCTTTGGGGTAAGGATATGGAGTAAACATTCTATTAAGCCTTTGTGGTAAGGAAAAACTTTTGATTTACATAATTATAAATAGGAATTGTGGATTTAACTATAATCTTTGGTGGTTTAGGTGAAGACAGGTGATGATAGTTCTTTTTGTCTTGGGTATAACAAAGAATTGTTGATGGGTATTACAGCGATAAAGTTGATGAAAATCTTTTTAAATCATAGAAGATAGTAGATTTTATGCTCTACTTGACTCTTCTAATGGATTGCTTATTCCGTTGCGCTTGTTGATCTAAAACTTGTTGTCTATTGTATTACATCGGTTGTTATATTTCGTTGAAGGCTAAGGATAATTTATTCTCGCATTATCTTAGTCATAATATTTCTTCTCGGGCTAGTTGAGCTCACCTTTTTTCTTTCAATGTTCTCTTCAAGAAATAAGAATATAAATTTGGACCTGGTTGGGGAATGAATTGACGGTCCGAGATGGTGGCTATAGTAGTCCTCACTATTTTTATAAAATAGTGTGATAATAATTTTAATGAGGACTCCATTGAGTGTGGATATTGTCTAGAAGGCAATACTCGTGTTTAAACTCTCAGTTATATTTTGTCGTATTTTGCACGACAATTGTATAATTAAGTTTGTAGTTGAGTTATGTACCATGTATCTGGCGACTCAAGATGGGTGATGTATACCTGTTTTGGGGGCGTCACAAAATACGTACCTTAATATAGTACCAAAATAATTCACCGAACCCAAACATCACACTGTTAGACCTCCTCAATCTGATCTATATAATTATCAAATCAATACAAGACCATTAATTAAATTACTAAATTATAATTTATATATTTCTTTTTATAAATTAACTTGCTTTAATATTAATTCATATACTCTCTAGAGTTAAGAAGCATGCGATTCTCATACATTCTCAGTAATGCAAAATATCATTTTAATTTAGTATACTTAATGCTATAAAAAATATAAATATAATTTTATTAATTCTTAAAATCCTTATACGTTTATAGAAAGTCATTATTCAATCATGAATTTACTGATTATAACTTCCATGATAGAATATCTATGTAAAATCATAGTTTGGGTTAAAAAAAACTATATTATATAATAACCATTAAGTACTCTGCAGTGTAATAGTTTGAAGACAAATTTTCTGGGATATGCTCATAGAACTTCTTTCACTACTTTGAAAACTGTTGAAACTGCACAAACACTAGGCCAAGGGACACTTTTTGATTCCACCAAATGTGAAAGATACACTAGTTAGGACTTGATATGCACAAAATAAAATTTATTAATTGTAGGAAAAGAAAATTATTTATCATAATTTTCTCAATCCTCATCTTGTGATTTTTAGTACATATAAATACAAAATTAATCGATAATATATATATATATATATATATATATATACACTTAAATACTAGATAAAGAATACAAGTTTCTTGTCAATGTTTCACATCAACACAATAAAATGTCTCAACCCAATGACTTTGACCAAATTAAGCCGTTATAAATATACTTTATGGTATTTACAAATTCTTTATTAGAAAATAATAGTAAATATATTTATATATGTAAATATGTATATGTATATATGCATGAGGATTCTTCACAAATAGTTATGATTGATTCTTTAAATAGTCGAGTACTGCTTATTGACAATGGTACATTAGTTTTTTTTTTTTTTTTTTTTTAGAGAATTGCCTTCCTTCAAGATCAGTAAATCCATTCACAAATACAGTGTCGTTACAAACGACACTAAACCATAAATATACACTGATTACACCCCAAATCCACCATAAAAATTATTCCTCTTGACAATAAAATAAATTTAATAATCAACTTTCGAAGATATAATTATGTTGAATATAGCCTCACAATCTTCTTCTCCAAATTTTCCTTTTGTTTCACAACCCTCTCTTCCGCCTCTTTCTTTTCTCGCTGCGCCAAAATCCTCTCTTGTTGTTTAGTCGATTAGTATCAATACATGTATTGGGAATGGACTTAACCTAATATATTAATGTTACTCCTGCTCCAATTAGGTTTCTAAATCCAACGCTTTAAATTGGACTCAATAAGTTTGACATACCCAAATTTAAATACTTAGAAACTAGTTCGAACTAATTAGTTTAAAGGCCCAAATTAATATTTAAAATATTAATTTAAAAAAAAATTGGGATATCACATCACCCTTTAAAAATGATTCAGTCCCCGAAATAAAAAAAACAAAACGTACCTAATTTTTAAAAAGATGCAGATATTTCGGTTGAATAAACTCCTCCATCTTCTATATTGTTTCTCGTTCCGAATGATTTTAGAAAAAATAATAATTAATATTTAATCATTAACAAAATTTTAGGTTATTACAAATCCAGTAGCAACTTTAAGAGATAGAAAAACCGATGAAGCTAAACAACACAAGTACAAGCGGTTGCATTTAATTTAGTTGATTATTCTTCCTAAGGTATAATAATCTTATGATCTGCATATAATTATTAACCTTAGTTGTCTCACAAATTAAAGTGACCAAACAATTACGAATTTGATATCTAATTTAGCAGTAGATTTCAATAAATAATACACTAGTTTGCAACCTAGCAATTAAACAATTCAATCATGAAATTTAAGCATAGAAAAATAATCAATACGCAAAATAATAATCAACAATCAAAACCAATTAGATATCACAGTGTAATAATTATGAGGCTTTCGTCTTCTTAATCAATCCAAGAATAAGAGTTTAGCCACACATAGCCATAAAATCACCAAAGAATAATAAAGAAGTTTGTTTTAATACAAGTCTACCCAATCTATATATCTTCTTTTAGATGGATTTTTCTTTCTTTCATTTCATTTGATTTGCATGCACACCAATATTGTTCCACCTCTTTTTCCTTCTACAAGCCTTGTAGGAGGATTCTTCTTGTTTCTTTCTTTCATTCCATGAATAGGAGTATTAAATAAATATTGTTTTATTAAATTCATGTACGTACTATAAGTCCAAATAATGCTCATTTTGTCTCAAAAACACTTCTAAAGTCACAAATTCCTTTAATTGCACCTTAAATAAAAATATAAGAATAATGATTCAGTAAAACCGAAACAGGGGATATAGAAGAAAATGCGGTTTTAAGATGATATCGTATAGAAATTTAAGAGTAGTGTGGTTTATGATTGAAAATATTTTCTTATTATATGGTGGATTCAATCAAATCCCATGGATTTTTAAGAATAGTGAAGTTTTCTCTTTTTTGAGAACAATAAAGATGTGCTTTAAACAGTGCCGATCCATGATCATTCTTGTCAGAATATGGTAAGCAGCAGTTCCTCTTTGGAAGACAAATTCTTAAATTTAAAGAAGTATGGAAAGTTTTGTGCAGGAGGACTCTTTTTCAACTTAATATTTGTTGGTTTATATCATTTATGATTTTAATGATGACAATATTATTTGATTTATTTTTAGTTTAATGGATTTGGTTTAAATTGTCTGGGTTGATTTAATTTATTATAAGTTAATTTCTTTGTTGACCCAAAATTGATTATTGGTCCATTAGTTGAGAAAAATGAATTAATATTGTTGAATATTTCCTTATAATATATCATGTTTTGAATCAAAGTTAGATATGTGATTTAAAAAAAAGGCTTTCAAAGAAAATCAATTTTGACTGAGTTATCTATTGAGTATTTCACTTGGACTATTTCTCTCCTTATATTATGCTATTTAATTTGTTTTGAATTTTTATATTTTGAATAGATGTTAAGGAATATATATGCATATATCTTGAATAAATCAGTTTGTTGGAATCATATATTTTAACTGGACTAATCATCTGTGATATTGAATATATTATTTCCGTTATATATATATATATATATATATATATATATATATATATATATCTTCTATGTGGTTAAAACAAGGACACAATCACAAGAAGCAACACTACAAGAAAAAAGGCTAAGTTCGACGGAATAAAGTTCGACGGAATAGTTTCTTTCGAAAATAGTATAATACCGACTGAATTATCTCTCGAAGATAACTGCACAGTTCAACAAAAAGACAAAGAAGAAGGGGATTATATTATTATTATTATTATTATTATTATTATTATTATTATTATTATTATTATTATTATTATATATCTTGGATAAATCAGTTTGTTAGGATTATGTGATCCAACTGGACTAATCTTTTATGATAACTTATTTTATATCCGTTGGTCTCTATTTATTTGCTGAAATTCTTATTCTTTACAACTGTGATAGAAATATTTTTGCTAACCTCTTTCTTGGACCCGTTGGATAATATCAGATGTCAAAGAGACTCAAATATAGCCGTTAGTCTCCTCCTTATATATATATATATATCTTCTATTTGGCTAAAACAGGGACACAATCACAGGAAGCATATATCAGTTAAGGAGTTTGAAGTTAATATTAGTCTTATACGATATACACTTCCATATAGAGAGCTTTCAACGTTTAATTTTTTTCAGCAAGTCAGTTATATTATTAGTTTCTTATTGGCTGGAAAAACATAACATATTGTATTCAAAATATTGTGTAGCAAGTTCTTAGTTCAAGCACTGTAAAACGTGTACGATCCAGTAGTGGATAGTTTGTTCAAGGGAAGCTTTCAAGGTTGCAGATGTCCAAAAAGGGGCAGAGGTGTCCATCGCAGTGGAAAGCTTTATTTGAACAAGGAGTTCTTTTTATTATATTTAATTGAGTTTTAAAATTAATAAAAAGAGTCTCCAATACCGGTTGATATTGGAAGTGGATTAAATCATTAGAGGTTAAGGGCAGAACCACGTAAAAATTCTTGTGTTTGTGGTTTGTTAATTCTTGTGGTTTGATCGTTTGAGTCTCACTTTACATCTAAACATATTCACATAAAATAGTCTCTTGTTAGAACAAATTATACTAATACAGACACCTCGTTTTATCTGTATGCATTATATATAAAAGTGTCTGCTTTAAGTCTGTAACTACAAAAATTAAAAGTTGACATTGTTAGTTACGTTTTAGTTTATACACCTATTCACCCCCTTCTAGGTGTGTTTATTTACAGAATTATATTTGGTATCAGAGCAAGGCTATACTAATATTGATCTTTGCAGGTCGTAGGGGAAGATTCTATGGCACACCTAAATTTTCAAGAAGGTCAATCCACAAGTCGGCCACATCTATTACTCGGAAGTGAGAATTTCAACTTCTGGAAGTTTAGAATGAAAATTTATCTCAAGATGGATCCATGGGAATGGTGGGTAGTTGATAATGGACCCGTCATTCTAAGACATGATGATGGCAGACCAAAAACTTTTATGGAAATGGATGCAAACGAAATCTATATGTTTTCCTACAACTCAAGAGCCATGAACACCTTGTTAAGTAGAATATTGGTCCAAGCTGAAATTGATAAAGTAACATCGTGCAACACATCAAATGAAATGTGGGACACTATCTTGATAAGCCGTGAAGGTACTTCCAAAGTCAATGAGGTGAAGTTAAGTATGCTAATGCAAGACTATGAGTTATTCAAGTTAGAAAAGGATGAAAAAATTAATGAAGCTCAAGGGAGATTTCTCACTCTAATGAACTCTCTAAGTATACTCGGACGGAAAATTGATCATAGGGAGATAAACAGAAAGATACTTAGAGTCATGCCTAAATGATTCGCACCAAAGGTTACAACTCTTCAAGATTCAACAACAATAAATACAATGAAAACTTTCACTTTATTTGGAGAGCTTGAAGAATTTTAAAATCAGTTAAGAATGTATGATGAAGCACCAATAAAGAAGACATTGACAATTCAAGTCGAGAGCAACAATGAAAGTGATCACGAAGATTTTGATAAAGGAATTGAAATGTTCTCAAGAAAACTCGAGAAACTACTTCAAAGAAAGAAACAAAGGAAGAATCAAAAAGGTAGCTCAACTCCAATGAGTAAGTCCAAAACAGAACAAGAAGAAGAATCTGGCCAACTTTATTTCATGGGACTAGAAGACGATGATCAACTTGAGGTAACGAATTTTCATGAAGCTTTTGAAATATCTATATCTGATTATCGTGCTTTACAAAATGAAAATCAACTACTCAAAAAGAAAACTGCATATTTAAAAATTGGATAAATAATTTAATAAAAGAAGTAGAAAGTTTAATTGAAAAAAAATAAGAAATAGTTTAAGATTGCTCATCAAGTGAAGTATCCCAGTTAAATGCTAAAATTGACTATGTAGATAACTATAATAAAATTTTATATAATCATATGCAAACAAGTTAAATGAAGAATACAATGATCTTAAAAATGAAAATGAAATTTTAAAAGAAAATTTGAAAATGAGAGATGCATGCATAGATGCTTTTAATGATGAAAAAAATGATAAATGTGCAACATGATGATAATGTAGCAAATGCAGAAATAGCATCTTTAAAAATTGATCTTGTTAAATTTGTGCAAGGAAAAGAGAACCTAAATGTTATATATTTTAGGGACACAAAGGTCTAGTCTTGATAAACAAGGGATTGAGTACAATCAAATTAAAAATATGGAAAATAAGACTAATAATAATATTAGAATGATTAATAGAAAACCAATGCATAAATCACTTTATTGTTCACCATTTGTTACTAGTAAAAAATGTGGTTTTAAATGTCATTTTGATTATAATTGTAATAAATTAGAATAAACAAATTTAGGTCAAGAAATATGATTTATATGTTACTAACCCAAAATTACCAAAGAAAAGTTGGGTACCAAAACTGTAGAGAATATTTGTTCCTTTTGTAGATATCTCAAGGTCAAAATGGAGACGGATAGTACTTTACTTTTCGAGAAAGAAAAAAAAATCTGAATCGTGGAACTCGAACTGCTATATCCGGGCAGCCTAAGTCGTCTGTATCAAAAGGAAAGAAAGATGAAATCAGATAGCCTGACCCGTCCGTTTTAGTAGAAAACTCAGATATGCATATACCTAAAATCAGACAGACAGACCCGTCTGTTTTAGAAGAAAATTCAGATGCAAAATTCGATATATAAGAGGCTGATTCTGAAGAGTAAATTTCTATTGTTAGGCTTCCTAGATCATCCAGAACTGTGGAAAACCATCCTCCAAATTTGATCATCAGAATGTCCACAAGAAGAAGTTTTTGAAGAAATTTGTTTGTTTCACTAAAGAGCACATCTATCAAACTTACCATTGGTAACAACAATGTTGATATACAAGTAACAAATCAAAGGTATGATCATATTATTTAGAGCATTCACAGCAGTTTCCCTAATAGACTCTTTATCCCCACATTTAAAGAATATATCAATAAATTAGTATCCAACAGATTCCTCATCCTTATATAATTCTCTATTTTAATCCCTATATATGATTTGACTCCTCGGGGTGAGAGAATCAAAAAAAACGTTCCCTATTTATGTAAAATGACATTTCACACCCTATTTATTGCGATTTTATATTGGGATCTTATCTCACTTAATTGCTGATTTGGGTATGCCTATCAAATTAACTCATTTTTATTTTTTAAACAGAGGATTTAGAGAAGAAAGAGAACTATAAAAAAGAAATTAAAAATTAGTCAAATTTTAATTTTGATCATTTTTTGTAAGAAATATTACTACTAATTATAAATTTTATTATTTTATAATTAAAATAATGTTGATTTAGTTCTCATAAACACATAATGATCGTTGCACATTTTGATTTCTAGCAATATCTATTTTTAAATTAAAATAATTGCAAATTTAAATTCAAACAACAATTACTTTTAAATAAAAAATAGTTACAACGTTCAAAACATGATTTGACTGTTGAAACTTTCAAATTTTAACTTTTAAATTTTAATATTTAAAGAATCAATATTAGGAACTTGTTGGGTAGATAGTGAAAAAATTGAATCCCTATCCTACAGAATGACTCAATAGCACTGCAGTGTAGAGATAGAGATAAAGAAACTGTTGTGAATGCTCTTAAATTGCTATATGTGCTCAAATGTCATTCTTTATCCTTACAATATTGACAAATGAGGTGAGATAACTAAATTGTTATGAATTATTTTTTGTTGATGACAAAGGGGGAGAGATATATGGCTATTTATTTTTGTTCACTTATCACTTTTTATAATGACAAAGGAGGAGAAATATTTGGGTATATTTGAACCGGTATTCATGTTGATATTGAGATACTATATTGATACTTTATTGCTCCTTAATATTCATATATTTAGGGGTAGTCATATAAATAGGGGGAACATATTAATTAAATGACATTATGTATTGTCATCGTCAAAAAGGGGGAGAATTAATGTTGGTTTATATCTTTTATGATTTTAATGATGATAATTTATTGGACTTATTTTTAGTTTTATGGATTTGGTTTAAATTGTTTGGGTTGATTTAATTTGTTATAAGTTAATTTCTTTGTTGACCCAGAATTGATTATTGGTCTATTAGTTAAGAAAAAGGAATTAATATTACTGAATATTTCTTTATGGGAAAAAGCACTTTTACCCCACTATGGTTGTAGTATTTTAAGCGAATTAAATTAACGTGTTTTTTTAAATATTCAATTAAATTTCAATCATTTCATTTTTTAAAATGTTCAATCAAGCGATTTCCATCCAATTTCTTCGACGACGTTAAAAATTGGGACAAATTTTCCTACGTGGCTTTTGAAAAAAAAAAAGTTATTTCTCGTGGCAAGTTCCAAACCACCCAAATTCCTAATACTATTAAGTCAACGCACTTTAAAAAATACAATTGGCATTCCTGGTTTTAAAAATATTTTATGTTTTATTTTCTTTTCTTTTCTTTACTAAATATTTATAATATGTATAATATTAATAAAAATTAATATTATAATATTCATAATATGTATGCTTTATTTTAAAAATAAAAATATTTTTTGTTTTAAAATACTTATAAAATTTTAAAAATAAAATATTTTATGATTTATTTTTTTCTTTTCTTTACCTAAATATTTATAATATGTATAATATTAATAAAAATTAATATTATAATATTCATAATATGTATGTTTTATTTAAAAATAAAATAAAAATACTTTTATGTTTTAAAATACTTATAAAATCACTTTAAATTAATGAAAGTAGCAAAATTTTTCCCAAATTATCAAATTCAAATCACAAATGGTAGCATTATGTGGTAAAAAAACAATTAAAATAATAATAAAATTAAAATAAATATTTTAATTCATTTGTTTATAATTTTTCTTTTCCTTTTATCTTTTCTTTTCTTTTAATAATTAATTTTATTTTTAATTTTATAATTTTTCTTTTCCTTTCTTTTAATAATTATTTTTATTTTAAAATTAATTTCAAATAATACAAATAATATATCAAAATTTTTGTATCAATGAGATCTATTACAACATTACATTAATTTTAACAAAAAAATAAAAATTAAAAATTATTAATTATGTGGCAAAAAAATAATTAAAATAGAAAAAATTCCTTTTATCTTTTCCTTTCTTTTTATAATAAAATTTTCAGCTTTAACCGTTATAATTAAGCAAAATCGTCATCAGCAAACTCTAATAAGTCGAGCAAGGACTTTTCTAATCAAAAATCAGATTTATTTTATTTTTTTATCAAAAAAGTAAAAAAAAAGTCGTTGCGTATTCCTGGAAAAAATTGGAATAACCTCTCTCCTCCTCGTCGGATCCCAATTGAAGAAAATTGGAAGTCATCTTCGTCGTAATCTCCGACACCACCGCCATATTATTAGACAGCTTCGAGATCCCAGTCTTGAACCTCCCTCCAATATCCACAAAGTCGCTGCGTATTCCTGGAATCCTCGCTGGGTCGGATTCTTCGGGATCGTATGGACCAGTGGACGTGTTCCAATCGGAGGAGGAAGGTGAAGGAGCGAGAAAAGAAGCGACGCCCAATAACTGAAGGGTTACAGTTTTGGTGAGCTCTGAGAGATCTTCTTTGATGCCACGGCTAGGTGAAAGTGGTGATGAATCATCGTTTTTCTGTGCACCGGTGTTGTTTTTAATGTCGGTTTCATTGATGTTATTGCCTTGTTCTTCTTCTTCTTCGAGATTGAGAGCGTTGGCGATAGTTCGAGCAAACCACGACATTATTGTGAATTTGAATCTAAAGATAGATGTAAATTATTATTTTAATTATTTTTAGCCACATAATCAATGATTTTATTTTATTATTATTTTTTGTTTTGCCACATCAGAAAATAATAATTTTTTGATATTTTTTTTCAATGCCACGTGTGAAATTATTTGACGTCCATCCAATAAATTGGAATTTTAATTCTTGTTTAAACATTTTAAAAAAGACAATGATAATTAAATATTTTAAAAGACGCGGTGGTTAATTCTTTAAAACACTATGACCATTAAATTAAAAAGTCTTTTTCCCATTTCTTTATTATATATCCTACAACCACAGTGGGATAAAAGTGCTTTTTCCCATTTCTTTATTATATATCCTGTTTTGACTCAAAGTTAGATATGTAATTTAAAGAGAAGTCTTTTAAGGAAAACCAACTTTGACTGAGCTATCTATTAAGTATTTCACTTAGACTATTTCTCTCCTATATTATGCTATTTAATTTGTTTTGAATTCTTTATATTTTGAATAACTGTTATGAATATATATATATATATATATATATATATATATATATATATATATCTTGGATAAATCAATTTGTTAGGATTATGTGATCCAACTGGACTAATCTTTTATGCTAACTTATTTTATATCTGTTGGTCTCTATTTATTTGCTGAAATTCTTATTCTTTATAACTGTGATAGAGATATTCTTGCTAACCTCTTTCTTGGACCCGTTGGGTAATATCAGATGCCAAAGAGACTCAAATATAGTTGTTAGTCTCCTCCTTATTTATATATATATATATATATATATATATATTCTATTTGGCTAAAACAGGGACACAATCACAGGAAGCATATATCAGTTAAGGAGCTTGAAGTTAATATTAGTCTTATACGATATACACTTCCATATAGAGAGCTTTCAACGTTTAATTTTTTTTCAGCAAGTCAGTTATATTGTTATTTTTTTATTGGCTGAAAAAACATAACATATTGTATTCAAAATAACTGTGTAACAAGTTCTTAGTTCAAGCATTGTAAAACTTGTACGATCCAGTAGTGGATAGTTTGTTCGAGGGAAGCTTTCAAGGTTGCAGAGGTGTAAATGTTACAGAGGTGCAAAAAAAGGGAAGAGGTGTCCATCGCAGTGGAAAATTTTATTTGAACAAGGAGTTCTTTTTATTGTATTTAATTGAGTCTTAAAATTAATAAAAAGAGTCTCCAATACTGGTTGATATTGGACGTGGATTAAGCCATTATAAGTTAATAGCAGAATCCCGTAAAAATCCTTGTGTACGTGGTTTATTAATTCTTGTGGTTTTATCGTTTAAGTCTCATTTTGCATCTAAACATATTCACGTAAAATAGTCTCCTTTTAGAACAAATTATACTAATCCAGACACTTCGTTTTATCTGTCTGCATTATATATAAAGGTGTCTGCTTTAAGCCTGTAACTGCAAAAATTAAAAGTTACATTGTTAGTTACGTTTTAGTTTAGACACCTATTCACCCCCTCTAAATGTGTTTATTTACATAATTACAATATTCATTTTGCTTGTAATTTCCCTCCCCATTGGCTGATGAATATCAAAAGAGACCATATAATAAGGGGGTTAAATACACTTTTCCCATCAGTCTTGAGAATTGGTTTACTGAAAACGTCGTTAGGAATCTGAATTTTTTTTTCATTCGACTCATTGAACTACATTTTTTTTACAAATCGTTACAAATTCTGTTAAATTGTTTGACTTTGGATGGAGAAAGTACATAGGCTGCCATGTGAGAGGGAGAAAATTTACACGTCAGGCCTTTTTTCTTTGTGGCATGCTTAGATGGAAACTTGTATAAATTTAATGCTAAATTAATTAAAATCAAATAAATAAAATAATCCATTCAAAATAGAAGTATAATAAAAATAAATTTTTTAAAATTTATTCTAATCATTAATATTTGTTTGGTATGATAAAACTTTAATATTATAGCAAACAAAAAAATCTTCTTTTTCAGTATGGTGCAATTTTAAATAAATTCTATAAATTACACATAAATATGTTTCTTTTAATTTAAATAATTCATTAAATTCATTAATTTTATTATCCTCTTTCAGATAAAACTAAAATTAATAATATAACATATAAATGTCTAACATGTCATATTACTAATTTTGTCATAATACCTCAACATTAATAATGAAAATTATTAATATTTTTTCTTTGACAATTTTGTCTTTTATTATATTCAAATATATTACATATGTTATTAAAATAAGATAAATTTGGATAAATTTTAAATTTGAGTAATGTCTTTAAAATTATTCATAAGTAATTAAGTATTTTCATAATAAGCACAAATTTAAAATTAAAATTCATAAAAATAAATTCAAACTTAAAAATATAACTAAATTTTGAAAATTAATTATTATTTATATTTTTGAAATTTATATAATTATTGTTTATATTGTGAAATCATTAAATTTAAAATTAAATATACAATAAAAAATATTAAAACACTTCAAACATCAATTTATTTTTTAAATCCCAAACTATTAGATATTAAGAGAGAAAAATCATCCAGAATTCTTTCTTTCTTTTTTTTCGCTAATTTTCTTCTTCTAAAACTCATTAATGTAATATATTCATATCTATTAGAAATATTCATATACATGGAATTAGTCATCCTCGTTAATCTCCAACTAAACTAAAAAAAATTCTTGAAAAATAAATCAATTAAAATAGAATCAGTCATCTTCTTCCTCCTCCGCCTTTTACATCTAAGGGAACCCATTTCGTTAATATCAAGAATAACTCAAAATTTGTACAGATCAAACCAAACCCAAAATTCATTCATTCCCATCAAACCAAAACCCAAAATTTGTACATATCAAACCAAACCCAAAAATCATTCCAATCAAAATAGAAGGAATCAGGTGAATCAAGAC
Source organism: Panax quinquefolius (assembly GCA_020205615.1). Classification (NCBI taxonomy): domain Eukaryota; kingdom Viridiplantae; phylum Streptophyta; class Magnoliopsida; order Apiales; family Araliaceae; genus Panax; species Panax quinquefolius. The sequence goes on along the minus strand of CM035173.1, from coordinate 1,044,481 downwards.
CAATATTAACTGAAACACCATGAAAACATTCTAATTTAATATAATAACAATAAAATTGGACTAAAAATTGTCCAAAGAAAGAAAAGAGAAGCATACATCCAGTTCCCCAATTTCACGCTTCTTTACTCAGACAACTCGCAGACAAAAACTTAAAAAATGGAAGAATATGCATGCAGATCGCAGAAGCTCACCGGCAGCTCGGAATCGCCGATGTCCTCCCCGTCGTCGACTAGCGGATCAACAACCACGACAAATCTGAACACACATGAAACCAAGCCCATACCCCTTCTAATCTGTACAATCTAAGCTCCCACGATCTATAGCCCCAGACTTTGCAAACATAGATCGGTAGATAGATTGATGAGGTGGATAGTTTGATGGATCATGGCGAAGAGAGTTTGAGGACTATCATCAGCTGTGGAGGTCATGTGGGTCTCTGAGCTAAAGGACTCCATTTTTTTCTCTATGTGGAACTAGGACGAACATGAGAGAAATGTCTTGTTGGGTGATTATAAAATAATTTAATTTAATTAATTATTTAGTTTACTTTCTCTCTCCTTGTCAACATTGACACATTGATTTAATTAATTGCCACGTATAGTCACGTCATTCTTCTGTTAAATAGTTAACAGACATAGACGACAAAATCACTTTTTATAAATAATGTATAGTTCGAAACGAACAGGTATAGAAAAAAAAATCAGCCTCAAATGATCGTTTATGTAAACTAACTCTAGAGTAGAGTGGGAAAATTGTATTTAACCCTATAATAAGGCTATATATGTCCGATTGTGTATTATGTATGTATGTATGTGCACATAACATTTTCGAACACATACCCAATAGCACTGCTTGGAATTTTGTAATTCGTTCGTTCGGGGGTACTTCTTCCCTTGTTTCTGATTCTTTCAATGAAGTAAGTGGATTTATCTGACGTTCAAAATGATGGAAGTCAGGCAGGCAGGCAGGCAGTGCCTTTGACGAATAATTGTTGGTCCAATAGGAAAACCACCACTTGAACTACTTATATAGCCATAGCCTTAGCCTGCTGCTGCTGCTGGATCTGGCAAAATGTAGAGATTAATTGGACCAACTAATCGTGATGACCATTCAACATTTTTTAGCCGCAGCTCGACTATTCAACGTCCTTACCTACCTACCTACCTAAGTCAGTAGGTAGGACTAGACTTTTCAACACATTGGAGTTTACAGTTTACAACCGTACCCCAACCAAACCTGGCCTGGAGCTGGGAATTGGGATATCATCAATCTGTTGGAACCGAAACCAATGGAATCTTCTTCTTGTTGTTAATTACGTTGAGCCAATCTTCTACGTACTTGTTCAGAGCAGAGCAGAGTAGAGTAGTTCTTTTATCTTAAATCTTAATAAACTTCAATAACCGCCGAAAGAGTCATGGTCCCCATTTCATTCCTTAATTATTGATCGAGTATACAACAGCTACCTAGCTACCTAGCTTGATTGTTGTATGTTTCCCAGAGAGGAGAGGAGAGGAGAGGTCTAGGAGTGGCCACAGAATTTCCACATCCTTGCATTTTCAATATTTACTACCACACTCTTCAAATAACTTATATATTACAGCATTGGCAACATGCAGAGCCTTATAGAATTCAAACCATATTTGGTTCAAAAATGAAGATGCATTTCACAAAATATATACATACAGACTAACTTTACCCTCCCTCAAAAACTCCTTCATAATTTTATTCAAACTAGGGATTCACTAGCTTTGACAAACCTACCCTTTACTCGCTTCCTAGTATCAGCTCTTGCCTTCCTTGATTCGTACCGGATATGTTTATCATATCTATTCACAACAACATATTCACACACTCAGAATAAAATTTATATCTTCTATACAAATAACTGCAATAATAAATATTCTAATCAAATGGAAAGATTATAAATGCATATGAAAACACTTTATACCTCCTTGTTTTCTTCTTCTCCTTGTAACGTAGCATCGCATTACCTCTGTTCTTTGCCAGCAGCTCTATATCAGCCTTCATTGTTGCTTCTGTTGTGCTTTCACCTCTCACCATAATTATCTGGTCCACAAATTTTATATCTTTTGATCCCCCATAGCATTCCGAATTACCAAAACCTGAACCGGATGATTCCTGTACAATTGGTATATTGCCTTCATATGTTGGACCCTGGATTGCTGCTGGGTTATTTGCGTTATTCTGTTGTTTTAGATGATCAAGTCAATATTTTGCACTGCTACCAAAAAGGATTAGCAACAAGCAGAAAAATTGATACTACGTCCCACAAAACAAATGGATGCAAGACATGCAACAAGCTACATTATATGTATCCAAATAAAAGAATTTTGAAATGTGTACCAAATCAAATTAAAAGCATTAAATGTAACGTTCAAACTACTGAGTACTGAACTGTGTCGTCCACCTATCCATGTATGAAAATATATGAAATAAGTTTGGAACTTGCAAATGAAGTGGCCAAAGTCCACCAGAGACGTACATTACACTTGTATCTTTCACTAAAGTTAGTGTACCTAGTCTTTATATATATATATTAAAAATGAAAAAAAAAAAAAAAAAGTAGTTTACAACACAAAAAATTGTCCATTCCTATTTCAAATTCTCAATAATCCCCTTTTCCCAAGTACCATTAGAGAGGGAAGAGGAAGCTTAGAGAAGAAGCTTTCTATGTTTAAGAATTTATCAACAAGGAGAGTTATAGACCCTTTGAAAACTAAGCTTGAACTTCAATAGAAAGTTTCCCAAATTTTCTATTGTCTAAGAAAATAAGAATAAAGATGTTAAATTAATCAAACTTATACAGAGCTGATTATCTCTCAAGATAGATCTAGAACATTTTACTTGAAATTCCAATACTGGTTTAGGAAAGGACTAATATAAGGTAACCTTTTCAGAGGTCATGGTTAGACTCCAGTGGATTATCAAAAAAAGAGAATAAATAAAAAAATTGAACGAGAAGACAAATTGTAATATAAAATCAAAGTTCACAGTTTGGGATAATTTATTGAAAATATGAATAAGATGTATATAAATCACCTCAGTCGAACAGGCTTACCTTAAAAGCCACCATATCCTCATGTGCGATAGAGCAATTCATCCCATAGATTTCTTTTGTATTTTCCAAGGACACTTCCCTTGAGAGCTCTTCATAGCTTTTTATCGTGAATCCTACATCATTTGCTCCTTCACCCACTTCTAATGGACCAGAACCCCTTAGTCGCCCCAAGTTGAAATCCCATATCTGTGGCAGAAGTAACAACAGATTTTGGAAGATTCACACACCCAAGTTTACAAGTTTCTTCAAGAATACAATAAAATAATCATGGGAAACAGGCAGAGGAGAGAATGAATGTCAAAAAAATTAAGAAACGAGAAAAATAGGGATAAGGTAAAAATATAACTCGAACTGCTTTAAAAGTTACCATGAAGTTAACTTCATGGTAAGTTGGTCAATTGACCAAACACGCAGAGAGATCATCTCTCGCCTGCGTGTCGACACTGTATTGGTCAATTGACCAAAGTTAACTTCATACTAACCACTCCCATAGTTGAAGCATCATGTAATAGTATTTCCACAAAAAAAACATTTTTGATCAAAAGCAGGGGAAATGAGACTGATGCCAAAATATTAGTAAAACCTAATTTCTCCTCCGATACAAAACATTCTAATTTCAAGAGTCATTGGGTGACTGATAACATGATGTCTCCGAAAAAGTACTCGTATTTTTGGAATTGGTGAAGCAATTAATAAATGAATTGTTTGCCACCAACAACTTGAGTATGAAGGTGCCTAGAAACAATGAATTTTCCAAAAATATACTTTAGCAATTTAACTTCTCTTAACCAACTGGTGGAAGAAATTGGTTTTAAGGAAAGAAATAGCACTCGGTGGAAGAAGGGAAGAAGGAATGATAAAAGAAAATATTGTAATATTTTAACCACAAACCCATTCATTTCTATCAATCGTGAAAAGAATGTTGACTCAATGTGATAACATCCTAACCATGCTCGTATCAAACAACAACGACTCAACTTAGGTTTAAGAGGTTCTACAGTTGATCTTAAAAGATAAGGCTCAAATCGATTCAAGGATGCTTATATTGGAACTCAATTCAAGTGAACAACGAGTAGAGGATCATTCATATGTTTTGGGATTGCTAGATACTATCTATTTAACAAGTCCAAACCAACGCAAGTTAAGTCATTATGTAATGCACGGAACAAAGGAGAAGGATCGAGGATGCATGACAAAGCACTTATTATGGGATATGTTTCTAAGTTCATTAACTTAGTCTAAACAAAACTTCAAGGTTGTTGGAGAAAGCAAAATAGACAAGGATTCAAGTCTGGGACGAAGAGGACATTCTGACCAAACGGTGCGCCCCGCGCCATATTAGTACTAGGGACGACGCGCCCCGCGCCAGGGCGATAAAATTTCAGCTGAGTTTCTGCCAAGGTAGCGCGGCCCGCGCTAGTGACGGCGCTCCCCATGCCAATGTGACAGATTTTTGGCGCGTTTTTCGAGGCAACGCGACTTTGACTATTAGACCATATTTCTTTTTATATTTTTAGGGGATCTTTTATATCTTTCCATAAATCTAATGTGTCTAGGATATTTATTAGATATGATTTGATTTAAATATTGATTTGTTAGCTAGAATTTCTATTTCCATTCAAATTATTATTCCTTATAGGAATTAGGGTTTTGATGTTTTATTCCTTATAGAATTAGGATTTCTTATTATTAGTATAAAAAGGTTACATCTATTGTAATAGATAGACAACTTTGATAAATAAAACTTGTGAGATTATTCTCTTTTTGGTTCTTCGAGAACTCTTGAATTGTTCATAGTTTTTTGTGAGATTCAAATCCGACTTATCATACAACAATACATAGTTGTGTGTGTCGTCTTCTACCATACATCAATCGTTGATTGTACTAAGATTATTGCTTCAATATAAGCCAGGGGTCAAGGTGTCGTTGGTGTCCATTTAATACATAATTCTGAACGCGAGCAATTGTATCAAGATTACCATCTCAATATATACGAGGGGTTAAGGTGTTGCAAACAATCAATCCTACAACTTTGCTAGAAACGATCGGGGAGACGACCACCTCACGCAAGCGTGCCGTGTAGTCTATCATTTGGTATCAAAGCTAAAGTTCTCTAGCGATTTATCTATCCTTTAAGTTTTCTGTTGAATTAAAGAAAAAAAAAGCAACAAAAAAATTTCAGATTCTATTTCTATTGTGCTAAACAAACTTGTAGCACACATTCAAAGCATCAAATTTCAACCAGAGATCATACCGTTCCATCATCATCAATTCTGAAGTGGAGCTAGGATTTACAAATCCGAAACATACAAGGAGCGCACCTGTGACACTACAAGGATCACCATTGTTGGTATAACGAGATTCACACCATCTATATTTGTTCTTGATAAGTTACTTTTGAATTACATTGTAAAACTGTGAATTTATTTGGTGAATTCAAAAAGAACTTATAAGAGGGAATATTGAGAGGTGAAAGGCAAGAGTGTGAAATCAATTGAGGGTAAAATCCAATTGTGTGATGCATTGTTTGAGCGAAACACGTAAGGGAGTGTGTGAGAATAATCTTTATCTACTAACATTTTAAATGTTTTGCAGCAAATATGTATGATTATGATTATGAACGTTTTTATGGGTCTCGAAAGAATACTTTTCAAGGAGGGATTGATCCAGATGCTTATTTGAGATGGGAGAAAAAAATGGATCGAAAGTTTGCCTATAATGAATATTTCGAGCGTGGGAAGGTGAAATTTGTTGTTCAAGAGTTCTCCGATCATGCAGTTACATGGTGGTATCAAGTTGTGCGTAGCAAGTGGAGATATAGAAACCGTCCGATTGAGACATGGGCAGAATTAAAAACAACAATGAGAAAAACGGTTTGCTCCAGTACAACGGGACAGGAGGGAGGAGTACACATCCCAAATACAAGTAGAGCAACATGTAGAGCAACCTTCAAGAAAATCAACATTAGAAGATGATAGAAGGGTTTGCCGACAAGTAAGCAAGGAGGATTCGCATTGGAGACAACCAAAAGACACTCATAAGACAACAAAGAACTTAAGGAAAACATCAAGGAGATCTTTAAGGGGATGGAAGATTATTGGATGCAGCTACAATACATTTCAAAGGCGCAAAAGGAACAAGTTCAGCCGAGGGAGGAAGAAGATATAATCGAATATGCAGTCCAAGAAGAGCTATTGGGTTCTAGTGATCAAGAAGATGAGTTTGTGGAAGAAAGTACATGTGGAAAAGATCGACAAAAAGAAATTAATCAAAATATTGATAATGTAAAAGAAAAGTTTGAAAAGAATGAGAGAGAAGAAAAGAGAGAATGAAAGGATTGAGCTAGAAAATAAACGAGAGAAAAACAAACGAGAGGGTGAGCATAAAGAAGAGAGAAAAAATATGCGACTTTGAAAAAGAGAGTGAGTTGGAAAGTAATTTGTATTTTGAAAAGACAATGATTGTACATTCGTACAAGATGACGCTTTTGAATACTAACAAGATTAACTCTTCTTTTGCTAGTTCTGTTATTTCTATTGTGCAGGTTGTTAATGATATACCCTGTGCTATTATTCCATACCGATCAGCTAATAGTATTCCCGAGAAGACGACGGAGTTACCGAGACGGGTTGGAGAGTTGATGGAAAAGGGCATCGTAGAAGAAGACATGGGTTTGAGTGCAATTCATTTAGTCATAGTACCTAAGGAGGATAAGATGTCAAGCTTGTGCATCAATGTTGAAAACAAGTATCGATGTGTTTTTCTTTAGATAATATGCTTGATAAATTGCATGGTACTTGTGCTTTATCTACACTTGGAGATGGTCATGTGATGACAATACCTAATCAAATTAGCGTGCATGACTGTGATAAATGGGAAATTGTTTTAACATGTGAGTTGTTTGGACAATTATTTTTGTTAGATTAACGGATGCATCTAGCGTTATCATGAGTTATTTAAAACATGTTTTGCATGCTTCCATTGAGAAATTTGTTAGCTATTTTGAGGATAGAATTGTCTTTATCATAAACTATGGTGAATATTTGATATTTGTTGAGTTAGTTTATGATCATGATATGTTTTCTCGCTCTCAATGTATTACTTGTATGAAATTCATTCTAGGTTTTCTTATCTATATGTTGAGTTAGGTTTTTATGCTAGTCAATCTTTACATAAGTGGTCGATAGTTGACAGCGGTAGTAATCATGTTATTTTTCATTGCATGATTTGCTATCATATGGTTGTGATTCGAAAAGTGTTTATCATCAAGATGGATTGAGATATGGGTTATTTGCATGTTTAGTTAGATCACTTGGATTAGCCAAGACATTGCATACTTTCATGAGGTTGTTGAATCATATTTTGTATTCTTTCATGGGAAGAATTGTTATTCTCTATTTTGATGATATTCCATTTTTGTCAACAATATGGAAAATTATGTAGCATGTGTTGAGTTTGTTTATCGTGATAAGTATGCTATTGAGTTTTTATCTTGTGAAAATGGTTGACCTTTTTACTCCGTTGACAACATTATTTGATTTTGACTGTGTTAATATCAATGGGAATAGAAAGGTTGGTTGTGTTTTGTAGATTCATGATAGGATCATATTCATCGAGGGAATCATGGATCGTGCAATTCAATTTGATCAATGCATTGAGAGTCTACATGGAAGTGTTTTGAGTGTTGTTCTAGTAGATTATGCATGTGATTTTGAATCATTTGATTTCTTTGTGATTAGACAAAAGATACTTGTTGATTCGTTGTGTTTTATGTTTAATCCAAGAATTCAAGTGTATGGGCTTATGCGACGTGATGAGTTTCAAAAGTTGACATTTGACCCAGGATCATTGAATTGGTTTTGTTTGCAAAGGACCAAGATCATTCGATTGACTTTTGATCCGGGGATTCATCATTGAGAGAATCTACCACATGAAGAGTTCTGCGTGATGATTTTGGATCTAGGAGGATATAGGACTTTTCAGATTCTTTATTACTTTGCATTCACGTTTATTTTAGTAGATAGTAGATTAGTTTAAATAGTTAGTGTTTTGAAAGTTATTGGTCTACGAGTGGAAGGGCATCGTGTTGCTTTGTTCTTTAAAGGAGTTGGGAGTTTTAATGATTTTTCTCTTATCCATACTTGCATTGTTGATCATTCTTATATATTTCATTTGCAAGTTGAGATTGGTGCGTGTGAATTATTTGATGCTACTGACTTAGTGTGTTTGTGTGTAGGATCAAATTTGTGGACAAAGTTTTTTCGAAAGGATGAGATGCCAGATTTGAGGACAAATCCCTTTCAAGAGTAGAGGAATGATAACATCCTGACCAGGCTCGCATCAAACACCAACGACTCAACTTGGGTTCAAGAGGTTCTGCAATTGATCTTAAAAGATGAGGCTCAAATCGATTCATGGATGCTTACATTAGAGCTCAATTCAAGTGAACAGCGAAGAGAGGATCATTCATATGTTTTGGGATTGCTAAATACCATCTATTTAGCAAGTCCAAATATTTAGCAAGTCCAAATCAACGCAAGTCAAGTCATTATGTAATGCACGAAACAAAGGAGAAGGATCGAGGATGCATGACAAAACACTTATTATGAGATATGTTTCTCAGTTCATTAGCTTGGTCTAAACAAAACATCAAGGTTGTTGGAGGAAGCAAAATGGACAAGGATTCAAGTCTAGGACGAAGAGGACATTCTCGACCAAGCTCAACGCCCCTTCGAAGAAATTAGCGGGGCAGCGAGTATTTTTTTATTTTAACTACTACCAATTAGATCTTGATATATTTATTTTTCTAATGATTTACCATATTCATAATACATGTTGTAGCATATCAATAATGTGGAACAATATCGCCCGAACTGCGGTGTGATTATATTTGATACATTTAATATTTAATTTAATTAAATATAATTCTTAAATTTTTGAGTTTCTTGAGTTTAATATTGAATTAAATGCATCTTTGACTATTTGACCAGATTTCTTTTCATATTTTTAGGGGATCTTTCATATCTTTCCATAAATCTAATGTATCTAGGATTGATTTCCATATTGATTTGTTAGCTAGGATTTCTATTTCCATTCAAATTCTTGTTCCTTATAGGAATTAGGGTTTTGATGTCTTTTTCCTTATAGAATTAGGATTTCTTATTATTAATATAAATAAGGGTTACATCTATTGTAATAGATACATTTGATAAATAAAACTTGTGAGATTATTCTCTTTTTGGTTCTTTGAGAACTCCTAAATTGTTCATAGTTTTCTGTGAGATTCAAACTCGACTTATCATACAACAATACATAGTTGTGTGTGGCGTCTTCTACCATACATCAATCGTTGATTGTACCAAGATTACCGCTTCAATATAAGCGAGTGGTCAAGGTGTCATTGGTATCCATTTAACGCATAATTCCGAACGCGAGCAATTGTACCAAGATTATCGTCTCAATATAGACGAGGGGTTAAGGTGTTGCAAGCAATACATCCTACTTACGATCGGGGCGCCGACCACCTCACGCAAGCGTGTCGTGGAGCCTATCACAATGTTCCCACATCCAATATCAAACACCCAGTCCAAATGGAAAAACCATTTCACCTTTTGACACAAGGCAATTGAGGCAGAGAATCCATTAATCCAATAAAAACAGCACGGCAAAGACAGCGCTCTCGTAGGCCTTTTCATCAAAGGTTATAGCATTAATAGAATATGTTTAGAACAGTATAGTTTCATATGTTATATAATCCTTAAACATTCCATTGGATTGATAAGTTTCTTAAAATTTAGATCTTACTGTGTGCACCTATTAGGATTTGCATCACAAGACTGCACGTATAATCCAATAAAACCACAACCAAATGATCTTAACAAAATAGGGAACGGGAATTTTACTAAGCAGAAGGTTATTAAGAAAGGTCTGCTTTTACTTTGACAATTTAAAAACCTTATAGGATATTCCCACTATATTTTATCTTCTGGCTTGGCTTGTTAGAATTTAACAACACACGAAAGGGATAAATTAGCAAACCATGTTATTCAATTGTAGGGCTTAAAAAGTGACATTTACTCTACACAAAAACAGAAGGCAATATCATTCAATATCTTTTACTCAAAACAAAACAGAAGGCAATATTATTCAATACCCAAGACCGGGTGCCCTTGGAATTATAGATAAAAAAGGTTGTACACAAGAACATATAGAACTGCTTGCATATACAAGAAACTCACAAAAAGTATAGCGCGCATACTAAAACACATGTCTTTATTAATAAAAACGCATAGTTAGTACTTGGTAGTAAGAAACAAAAGGAAGGGAGGGAGGGAGGGAGGGAGGGAGGAAGGGAGGGTGTGGAGAAGAAAGAAAACCTGAGTGCCCTGATCCCTGGGATTGGTGTTCCACAGCATTTCCCCTTCAAAGCTCTCATCATTTTCCTTTAGATCCACCCGACTACTCTGCATCATTAACAAAGAGGTGAATGGAACTTGTCCTTCTTGTCGTTGTTGGTGCAATGATTGAGTGACAGTGAAAGATGGAGCATCCTCCATAACTCTTGCTCCATCAATCCCAACCCCATTTGAAATCGGGAACCCAGCACCATGGATCTGAAGATCTCTCCTAAGAAGCTCCCACAACTGTTTGAGTATGACCTGCTTTTGCTTCCCACAGCTTGAACTCGAAGTCTGCTGCATCTTGGAAAACCCAACATTTATTTCCTCACAATGGCTGGCCTGATTAGGCACCATAAAATCTGTTGAGTTCCTCCCTCCTCCTCCTCCTCCTCCTCCTCCTCCTCCTCCATCTGCTTCTGGTGCTGCTGCTGTTGTGGTCTTGTAGAAACTATTAGGAATCGTTAACTTCCTATCCTCCTCCAAGTGTAGATCCCAGGCAGAAGCGAGGTCGGAAGCAGAGGGACATCCGGTAAAGGGTTGGACGGGGCATCGATGGTGTGCGGCGGAGATAGAGCAGGTGGCGTGTGCGTCGGAATCGCAGTCCTGACAGAGGACGAGGTTGTCGGTGGCGCAGAGAACGGAGACGGGGTGGGAGCGGCAGTTATCGCAGATCTGAGAGCGGATGTGCTTGAGGGAGAGGGCGTTGGCAGAGTGGACGTGTTGGTCGCAAAACAAACAGAGCTTGGCGGAGTCAGCTCGGCAGTAAAAAATGGCGGCTTGGTGATTGCAGAAGTCGCAGGCAACGCTCTCACCGCTTCTCATTTCAGAATTGGGACTCACCATCATATTTTTTTTCTCACTATCCAGATTAGATTTGCAAGAACAAAAGCAGCAAATTAAACCTAACTACTATAATATAACATAACGCCCTATTCTAATTTCATTATTCCTATAATAGCCGGCGCTGGGGCTTCAGGGGTGTATTCAATTAATATTTTATGACTTTTAAAGATTTTAAAATTTTGGTCGAACACAATTAAAGAGTTTATAAAAATTTATTGGTACTCAATTATAATTTTTTTTATGTCTTTAAAAATTAGGTGGTATTGAATTAAGATTTTTATTAAGTGTATAAAAGTATTTTGGTATTCAAAAAGTCATAGATCTTTTAAATTTTAATCAAATGGTAGAGTTTAATCGACTTTAGAAAAAAATTATAACTATCAACTCATATTCAAAGTCTGACTTCATCTTTAAAGACTTTTAAAGAATTCCAAATATTAAACACAAAGGTGAAAATTTGGATCGCCGGTAAAGAGGGAAGGATAAATTAATTTGATAAAATTTGAGCCTTAAAACTAATTTGATTTAATTTATATGTGGATAAAATTAAATGATATTATAATTAAGAGAATTAACAATATATATTAATAAGTAAACAAATAACTAAAGACCTAATATGTCTTACAGTACGTGTAATCGAGGAAAGAGGGAAAAGGCACAGTAAATTGGTAAAGGAGAAAGCGGCAGTTCGAAAACTTTCAATACAAAGACGAAAGAAATTTGTTTAATAAAGGTGAGATAAAATCATGAAACTCTCATATCAATTGTGAAAATTATGTATGTATATATATTTAAAGTTTTTCTCTTATTATTAATTATACTGCATGATTTGGTAAAATGAGGGATTATATATATATATATATATATATAGGGGTTCCATTCATAAAGACAAAGAATACGGTTGTTGTTGGAAAACCTTTTTTTAAGCATGTTGAAATTTCTAATTTGCAAAAAAAAATTCAATGACTCAAAAAGGGTTGCTTCCACAAAGAACCGATGCTATCATCAAACTCCACATATATATACTGGTCCGGATCTTAAAATTTTTCCTTTAGCGACCAGATAGAACGGCGATTCGATTCATCCGTCGCTATATATAGAACAAATCGTTTTAAACTTTAGCGATGGGCCAAATAATCGTCGCTATCGCTAAAGAAGGGTGAGTAAAGTATGTTAGATAAGGGGAATTTAAGAAGATATAGTATATATATATATATATATATATATATATATATATATATATATATATATATATATATATGAAATATGTATATATGTATTGTATATTACATATGTAGGCTATGGCGACGATTTTTTGGGCTATAGCTATTACGAGTTATGGCGACGCTTCTCGTCGTTATAAATCAAAAAATCTATCGTCATAAATTTTTATTATAATCACATTTGTATATATAAATATATATATATATATATATATATATATATATATAAAGTAAAGCAATTAATATAGTATTAATCGGACGCTCACACAAGAGTGTGAATTTCATTTTTTTGAAGGAAAAAAAATGAAATCATGGAGCCAATAATTGAATGATCGAAATATATAATAAATATATTATAATATATATGTATTCTAATGCTTAGATAAAATAATATTGTCGAACTTGAAATTTTTGTATAATATGTTTTTGAAAATTGTTATCATAAGCGTTGGATTATTATTTATAATATATGCACTAAAGAATATAATAAATAATTTAACTGTGTAGCAAAATTTCAATTTTAAATCTAATAATCTTTCAATTTTATATATTAGAAGTATCTGAAAAGTCTATCACATTCTTGATAAAAAGTTTGTAAAAAAATATGTTATTTATTTCATAGAGTATAAAATTATTTTAAAAAGTCTTTTAAAAGTCATTAAAATTCATAAATTTTACAAAATTTATCACTTAAAAAAAATCTTTTAATTGAATACACTCGTCTTAGTAACTTAGTTTTGTTAGTTATTGGGCCATTTACATGACTGACTGGGTCATGAATAGAAGAAGAGTTAAACCTGGACCAGGTAGGAATAGGAATAGGAATAGGAATAGGAATACGAATAGGAATAGGAATATTAAGTAGTAGTAATAATTTGAAGTGTATTCCACCAAAATAAATAAACACCAAATTTCATAACTGCCCTACTAATCTATTATAAAAAAGAGGATCATTTGTTAAAAAAATGAGTTGTAATTTTACTTATAAAATAATACAATGTCTTTCAAATTTATCATTATTATCATCATCATGTTATTATTACTAAAAGTAAATACTAATTCATAAATTTATGCTTAAACACGGAGTAAAAATATATTTGTAAATTCTATTATTGATCAATTGACCAACTTAATATGAATTTAATTTTATGATAACTGGATCTCAATATCACCGACCGAGAGCGAAATGTAAAGGCCAAGTAAGTAAGAGTGATCAAGAGGAGGATATATATATATATATATATATATATATATATCCCAACTCCTGGAACTAAAATCTGAGGAAGAGGTTGGTTTGTTGAAATTAAATTAAATACTACTCCTAGTAGTGAGGGCAATGGGCAATGGGCAATGGGCAATGGGCAATGCAATAAGTAAATGAGTAGTTAAAAAAGGCCACGTCAGCCATTAACTAGTCTAATTAATTAGTGAGATAAATAAAATACTAGTAGAAGTCGGTATGTAGTGTAATGTAAATAATGTTTAAGCTAGGGAAATGGACAAGAGCTAATTGGGGCCGGACAGAGGAGCCTAGCTAATCAGGAGGAGGAGGAGGAGTATATAATAATAATAATAGTAGTAGTAATTTTAGTTTAGAGAAAAGGCAAGAGAGAGCGTGGAGTGGTGGTGGTGTCTCATGTCTGTGGGGGTGGGTGTGCGGGTGACTGTGAAAAGTGTTCAGAGTTCAGATTAGATTCCCATGGTGTCAGTACAGTTGTGGGTAGAAGCTTTTTTTGCAAACTCCAAAACACAAAGCCCCGCCCCCCGCCCCCCGCCCCCCACCACGCACCACCCACCCAATTATATTTATTTTATTTATATAGTAGGAGTACTCCACTCCGTAAGTCTGTAATACTAGTAGTGTAGTACGTACTACTAGTGGAGTATCTTCCTTCCTTCTTTCTGCCTTTCTCGTGAAGGAGCTAATAAGCTAAAGCAGCTACCCTCTTCTTTCGAATCTCGATACCTTTAATTTCTCTCTACTACAATTAATCCATACATACTCCTTAACCCTCTTTCTATCTACTTGTTTGACTTGGAAATTACTTTTACCACACTCCACTCAATATTAAATCTCTACTTACTTCAAATGTTATATTTTTTATAATAATTTGTTTATAATTGTTAACGCTAGGATTTTTCTCCACGTCTCAATCACCAAGACGCGTCCAGATATCCCCGATTCAAATGATCAACACTAAAAGCTTCGATGACTTACCAACTGTCGGATATAACTCCGTGAGAGTCGATGTCGGCGATCACAAGGTTAACAATGGAGGAAAAAATATCTAATGCCGAGAGAGAATAATCATATGATTGTGTGGTAATGTTTTATTACTTACCTCCTTTTGTGATCTGGCCCATCGTCATCGATTCCAGGTTTCCATCGTACCACCCATCACCTCGACACCTTTTCCCCACTCCCCATTCATTTCAAATTAGAAAGTATGTAGCCTACTTCCTCACTTGCTACCACTCTTTTTGCCACGGCCATCATCCGAGTCTCATCCTCATTAATGCCATGCAGAAAAGGTGACGACACGTAGTAATCAACTATTATTTGGCATAATGATTACCGGTCAAAATTGGGTTAAGTGGCAATTTGTATAATGGGTCAATTCAATGACTAAGCCCACATAATGGAAATGACCCAAACGACCGGATCCAACCGAATGGACCCAACGAAATAATCAAGTAATTGGACCCAAATCATTCGGACCAATCGGAGACAAAATAACATAATCCAATGGAGGAGCCCATTAAAATGCAGCCCAATAAGGGAAAGGATTATGACCCAACATTGCCCCTAGTCTTTTTATTAAACAGTGTTTAATGAAAAGACTATAAACAATATAGACCAATGATATAACGAATTATGATAAGTCACAAGAGGTCCAAAGTGAAACTCACCAAAGCCCAACAAAATCGGTCCAAATTGATATCGAAATGCAATGGGAGGCCCAATAGACATAAGTCCACTCCTGTTAAGATATTTAGACCCAAAAGCGGATTTACACCTCTTCCAATTCACCATCATTCTTGAAATTAATGCGACCCTCGATTCACCGTGGTAACCGTCAATATAAAAGGTAAACTTTACCAATTTTGACATTTTACGCGCCAATTTGAATTTCAGACTTTCAAACTTTCTTTACATCTCTCGAACCCTCTTTGTATTCTCTGCGAAATCGTTAACAATGGCTTCAAAGATTACGAGCAAGGTCGTCCCTACTTAGTGACACCATTCAACTCGCCTGTTCCTCCAAGCCCAAACTCTACAAAAAAATGCTTCAAGTTCTAATCGAATCACTACAACTACTAAGAAGAAACCAATAATGAAATCTTCTCCCGGTCCTTCCGCATTCTACTGAATAAAGAATAAGACCTCCATGCCAACACTCCCTCGAAAGTTAAAGAGGTTGACTTGGAGAGGCTTCAACTTCGTTGCCACATTCCTGGATACCCATTTGGTGAGAGCTCCTGTGTGCGGAGAATCGGATGTACCAACGCCGAAGGATGGATGGTCATTACGACGACCATCCCGGAGAAAGGGATCCGATTCCCCTTCACGCTTTCGTAGTAACTTTATTAGGGTTCTCTCAGGTGTTGGGTTCGCCCAATTAATGCCGAACTCTTATATTCATATTTTAGCATTCGTAGCTTTATGCCACGAACTTGGTGTCGAACTCAAGGCCGACTTCTTCTTTCTTTGTTTACAAGGTTGGCGACCCGAGAGAAAATGATTTAAGACTATAAGCAAGCATTCTTCAAAAAGCAGGAGAGAGGTTCGAGACGCTGTTATTAGTGAATACTCCTTGAAGCAACAAAGGATGGCACGAAAGATGGTTTTTCGTCGAAGGACCCGAAATCATCTCTTTCTGGACCGGGCCAATCGATGAGAAGATTTCTACGGACTTGAGAGACTCTCGAAGAACGCGTGAGTAGAGATGATAGAGCTTTTGGACAATTTCCCGGGAGGAATGGAACTATAGACTTCTTTCCAATCAAGCGTGGTTGTCACGACCACAAAACGTAAAGTACAAATTCATTTTATGAATATTTGAAAATTTTGTGATATAGATTACGATGTAGAACATTAATCTTCTATAGTAACTTTGATCAAACCGTCAGCCTTCCGGAGATGAAAGACTTAGAAGATTTGTTAGGCCGGAAAACCGGTAGAAGCCACCGTCGATTCTTCACAACATGAAGACCCATCCAAGACAATGCGGTGGACAATCTGCGGATGTCGATCTTTGAACCTTCACAACCTAAGCCTCCTCCAAATTCAACCCACCCTCATCAAGCACCAATTGATGAACCTCCAACCCATGCACCCATAGATGGCGAACCTCTTCTCTCGGAAAGAGTCCTCCAACTTGACGAAAGAAAAGAGCCATCCGAAGGCCTCGACTAATTTCCATCCCGTCCGACTCAAGCTCTTTACGAATCCGAACCAACTGCTTGATCCAACACCACCGACGCCAATCCAAAGATTAGTTCGAACAAGTTTATTAGATCTACACAGAAATGATCGTAGGCGACTTCTTCGAATCAAAAAGTTGAGAACCAAAGTCATTCCCTTAACTTCCGATGAGCTTAGAGTAACTTCTTCAACTGTTCATCCTCCAACAAACCCTGTGGAGATTTTAACTGCAAATGAAGAAGAAAGAACTGAACCTGCTGCAGTACCATCTCGAAAGAGAAAACAACCATCCGACAGCCACCCCAGTTCAATGCCTGTAATTCTACCAGTTCGAGATCCTACTCCAGCTCAATCTTCTTCCCCCAAAAATATCTATATGGATCCTTCTCCCATTCATGACCAATCGATACCTTCCCCCCCAAGGCCCTCATCACAGAAATTCCATGATGAGGCCACCGGAAGCCGAACTTTATGGCCTCGGTATAACGTTAACTTTCCTTTCCGGCTCTTTGATGCCTTCGTTCGGAAAATGATGATCACCGATTTGATAATCATCTGAATCGGGAATTTTCTTGATGAAGGCATGAGTTATCGGCAAAGGTAAGTGAGGGTTTTATCGATTAAACATTTCTTTACTTGCCTAAATATTTGAAATTGACCGGATCTTCGTCGAATATGCGCGAGCAAACCTTGATCTTCTAGCGTACGTCCCGGGCATATAAACGCCAAATCCGATGAGGAGACTCGAGGAGGGAAAACAATATGTTAAAGGCTACATTGGCTCGAGAGAGAGGAGGACGTGAATCGCATTCTTCATACCAATGAAAGTCTTCGAGGGAATTAGCCCAAACCAAGGAGGATATGAAGGAAACTTATGACGTCTTGAGCTTCGGTCGAGAGAGAAGAATCGAAGACGACAAAAGCCAACGAACAAAAATTTAGCTACCATGAATGTCCGCTTTGTTGCGAGAGACCGAAGCTTTGAAGACTACCAAAGAAGGGGCTTGTCAGAGCCAATCAAAACTTATCAACACAACTCAACGAAGTTCGAATGAAGGCTCGATCGATAGGAAAGTCCATAAGGCCAAGCGTCGTAAGCTTCGTGGCAAGATAAATGTACTTCAAGCAGGACCTCCCCGACCAAAGAATTGGTCAAGCGATCTGGCGGATTATCGTACATCCGACGAATTTGCCATGCAGAATTCGAAAGTATATTATGAAAGGTGCGAAGATTGCCGAAGTTGGGCAAGAAAAGCTAGTGGCGACCAACCGGATCCGCCCCTTGCTAAACTCCGGAGATGAAGTCTGTGTCAAGAAGATAATTTTACTTTCTTTAATTTATAGGACTTGTGTAAAAAGGTCCTGATTTTGTAATCAGATTAAATATTAATGAAATGTGGTTTCATTCCTTATGACTTCGGTGCATTTACTTTACGCCAATACTTGATATTAATTCAACCGGAAAAATGCACAAACTCTTTCACGGACTCAACTCGAGGCTCATTAATTAACAATTAAGCATGTCATATACGAGATAAGATGAAGTTAGGGAATGAGGCATTCCAACTCAACACTTAGAAAAAATTTAGGTAATAAAGTAATAAAGTAAAGGGATACTTATTAGTTACCAAAGTGTGAGATGATCTGCTTATTTAGGAATTTGTTTACCCCAAAAGGCCTAACAAAACCAAAAGATGACATTCGCCTACCACGAAGGGCCTGACGAAGTCTAAAGAACGACAGTTGTCTACCACGAAGGGCCTGACAAGGTCTGAAGGACAACGTTTGCCTACCACGAAGGGCCTGACAAGGTCTAAGTGTCGACAATTGCCTACCACGCAGGGCCTGACAACGTCTTAAGGATGACACTTGTCTACCACGAAGGTCCTGACAAGGTCTAAGTGTCGACAATTGCCTACCACGCAGGGCCTGACAAGGTCTAAATGTCGACAATTGCCTACCACGCAGGGCTTGACAACGTCTTAAGGATGACACTTGTCAAGGATGACACTTGCCTACCACGAAGGGCCTGACAAGG
Organism: Panax quinquefolius; assembly: GCA_020205615.1. NCBI lineage: Eukaryota > Viridiplantae > Streptophyta > Magnoliopsida > Apiales > Araliaceae > Panax > Panax quinquefolius. The sequence continues at coordinate 1,025,472 of CM035173.1, read as the reverse complement.
TTTAAAGGACCACCTGCCAATAAGGCTACCATCGAATGGTCAGCAAGTCCACCCGAACCTCCTAACGCCGATGACGTTTGCCTACCACGAAGGGCCTGCCAAGGTCATAAGGACCACCTGTCGAAAAGGCTACCATCGAATGGCCAGCGAGTCCACCCAAACCTCCTAACACCGAGGTGGCATCTGCCCGTGCATGTCAAACTATGGATGAGCTACCGAAGTCCTTCATGAATGCTTCAAACTTCGATTTCCATGAGTTGGCGTCTGTTAACATGATCCCTAGGCAACGGACCCAGTACGACTACCCAGACAGCAAGAGGTATATGAGATAAAATTGAATATAGCCTTTTGATGGCTGATGTAGGATCGAACTATTTAGCTGACACAAATACCCACATGAACCCTCCGAAGAACATCTGCAGACTTGAGCGGCACCAAAATTCCTCAATAGTGGGAGATAAGTCCAAAGTGGAATACTGGAAATGCAAACAACGCCCACAAGTTACGATTCTGCCAAGAAACCTTTACTTTTGGTTTTGTCGGACTCTTGATTCTCCATAACTATCGTCATCTTATTTCTTCATCCCTAAGGACACGACTTACTTACATGAATGAATAAAGGTCTTCATTCTCCCGACTTCTCGCACCAAAAAGCTCCCCCATCATTAATCTAACTAGTTGCCAGATACAAATAATATATCTCGGCAGGATCGGGCTTCACCAACAAAGGTACCAAATAAAGATAGGTTGTTTATTCCCTGGAAGGCGTCTTCATAGCCCGAAGTCCACTGGAACGTCTTAGCATTCTTCGGCCCTTTCCACGTACCAAAGATTGACAAACATCTTTCTGCCGATTTGGACATAAACCTTCTCAAAGTCTCTTACGAATAGTCTTGTCTTTTCATTCGAACTCTGCAGACTTTAGGCGGGCATCTCCGAAGGCGAGTATCCACAGGCGGTGTGCCCTTAGTGGATTCTCGAGTGCGGCTTCAGGTGCGCCTCGACCATAATCCCGAAGACCAATAGGCGGAATACCTTCTTCTACCAATCGGGAAAATGGTCATTGGGTCTTCATCTACTCTGCTTGACCATAATCCGAAGACCAATAGGGCGAATACCCTTCTTCTATTCAATCGGAAAAATGGTTGTTGGGTCTTCATCTACTGCTTTGACCATAATCCAAGAAGACCAATAGGGCGGAATACCCTTCTTGACGATCGGAAAATGGTGCTGTTGGGTCTTCATCTACTCTGCCTTGACCATAATCCAAGAAGGCGGCCTCGAGACATGTCTTTAAAGTGTAGACTTCTTTCTAACTTTATCGATGCATCGATCGACCACTTGGGTATAGGATTCTAAGCGGTATGCCTTCTATCCTTTTCCACCATGGTCGGGGTCTTCTCTCGGCGACAAAAATCAATCTTCTTCTGCATCACCTTGGGCTCTCGAGCGAGAACCCTCGAAACTTGCTTGGAAGCGATGCAAGCGCAAGCACTCTTTGAAGGACCCAATCAATCCTTGTGGATACTCATTGTGTGAAGCGAAGTCATAGCCATCGGTATCCTTTAGAAATAATTGTTCTACTCTTCTTCACCATGGATTAGGCGTGAAAGCAACTATAATTTGTGATTGAAAACTTGAGAACACTAAACACACCTCTCCTTCTAAATACTTGATGTTAATGCGGGATCTTTCTCCACGTCCAAATCACCAAGACGCCGTCCGATATCCTCGCATATTCAACAAGTCAACACCAAAAGCTTGACGGCTTGGCCAGCCGGGGGATAACTCCGGCGTGAGAGTCGATGTCGGCGATCACAAGGTTAACAATAGAGGAAAAAATATCTAATGCACGAGAGAGAATAATCATATGATTATGTGTGTAATGTTTTGTTACTTACCTCCTTTGTGATCCTAGCCCCATCGTCTCTCGATTCAGGTTCTGCATACCCATCACCTCCTCGACACCTTTTCCCCACTCCCGGTCATTTCAAATTAGAAAGTATGTAGCCTCTTCCTCACCAGTACCACTCTTTGCCATGCAATCATTATCCGAGTCCCATCCTCATTAATGCCATGCGAAAAGGTGGCGAACATAGTAATCAACTATTATTTGGCATAATGATTCACAGAATTGAAGTTGGGTTAAGTGACAATTTGTATAATGGGCCAATTCAACGACTAAGCGAAATAACGGAAATGACCCAAACGAATAGGATCCAACCGAAAGGACCCAACGAAATAATCAAGTAATTGGACCCAAAATCATTCGGACCAATCGGAACGAAAATAACATAATCCGGGGAGGGCGTTATTAAGTTCTACCTAATATAAGGAAAAGGATTATGGCCCAACAATAATATTCTTAATATTAATTGTCATAATTATATTCCATATGCATATTTATAAAAAATTACTATTTATGTGCATAAAACTAAACAATTTTATCATTTTATTATATATATTTTTAAAAATACATAAAAAAAAAAATCAATCTGAACTTTTATGGTTGTGGGATGGACCGATGGAGGGAGTGTATGAAAAAATGGCTACTTTTATTTATGCATCTTTTGGTAAAAAGTCGAACAAAAAACTCAGGCATTCATATTGACAACTGCAAGTTTACCGGTTCTCTCACACCTCACCCGCCCTCCCTTCCCCTCCCCTCTTCTCTCTCTCTCTCTCTCTCTCTCTCTCTCCCTCCCAGATATATATAGTTCAAAATGTCCCTCCCTCCCTCTCTCTCTCTCTCAAATTGTTCATATTGGTGGCCTCCCAATTAACCCACTGCAAATTTGATGCTACCTTGTAGTGGCATCACGTATGCTTGTTGTTGGGTCACGTGACCTCCATTCCATGACCAACCAACCAAGAGAATAGAGATGGAGGAGGGGAGGGAATAATATATATTTATTTATATATATGAGACAAAAATAAATGAAATGAAATGAAAAAAGTAAAAAGAAAAAAGGGCACAGCAGGCAGTGACACCACACTACCACACCCACAGAGAACGTACTATTACTAATACTAAATATAAGTATTCCCACGCGCCTTCCATGTTGGTTCCTTCCTTCCAAATTCCATCCATATATTATTATTGAATTGAAATTGTAATACATGATATACTATATATATATATATATCCCAATTCCCAGCTGAGCTAGTCATAATTATTTAAGCTAGCTTTATCTAATCTAATCTTTGTAACAAACCTGCCTACCCTCAATCAAAAAAAGCCTTTGTTTCAGCTAGAGAAGGGACAAGAGCTCAGCTCATGAAACCATTTCTTATCATTTTTATCCCAACAAATCTTCTTCTTTATAATAATATAGTACATATTAAGAAACAAGAAACAAACAATGTCAGCAGCTTCTTCAAACAATAATATGCTGGCTTCTATCACCGCATCCTTAGAGAAATCCCTTACTCTAACCACACCCAATTCAGCTGCAGGACTCGGTTATTCATCCTCAGATTCGCCGGGAAATCCGTCAAATTACTCGGACGCCACCACCACCTTAGACCTCAATTCCCAAATCTCCCTTCCTTATCATTGGGAGCAATGCCTCGATTTAAAGGTCTCTCTCCTAACTCTAGCTGCATGCTTAATTCTGTAATTAATGGTAATGGTAATGGGTGGGTGTTTCAGTCTGTCCTAGCAGCTCCTTCAATATATAATTACTAGCTAGCTAGAGTAATTTTATATTTTTTTTCTTTGTTTTGTGTGTGTGTGAATTGGAAAGTAAGTTTTTGTTGTTGATGGAGGATGGGGTGCTCCTCTGTTTTGGCTTTTAGCAGAGTGGGGAGATATACTACATAAACTGGAGGACAGGAATGAAAGCTCGAGAGGATCCCAGGACGAGTCCAGAAGATCAGTTGACTACCGATTTATACTACACTGAAGAAGAAGATGGCAGAAGCAGAAGCAGCAGCAGCAGCAGCAGCCCATATGATACCGACGGTGAACAAGGGTCTTCATCAAAATTAAAATCATCAGCATCACCTGCAGGAGCTTCATCTTCAATGAAAGAACAATTATACCATCAAAACACGACGGAAGAAGATGATGATGATGATGATGATGATCAAGTACTTGTGGTTGCTGGTTGCAAGGTCTGTCTAATGTATTTCATGGTCCCTAAACAAGTACAACATTGCCCCAAATGTACCACCGCTCAACTCCTCCTCTTCCTTTGATCCTTCCTTAATTACCAATGCCTCCATCAACCCCCATTTATATATTTTTCCTAGCTCATCAATTGCTGAAATGAGACTAAAAAAAGCTAGCTAGACGTACGTACGGTTATTAATTAGTAATTATTATTCCCTTCAATTCTATCCTCTTCCATCATATCGTTTTCTTAATTCGATTTTATTTCTGTTTTAATTGAGATTAAGCTATATATGTCAACACGCCTGCCTATCTATCTATCAGCATGAGAATGTATGTATGTATATATATATGCACGATCAATTAATCATTCCTTTTATATATATATATATATATATATATATATATATATATATATTCTCCTATTTTAATTATATATTAACAACAGGCTGGTGTGCCTTTTGGGTTTTGAATAATCACTTCTTACTCCTACTTCCTACTCATACTTCGTTCTTGAAGCACGCACCAGAATTAATTCATTCTTAACAATAATAATCTACTTTTTTTATATGTTTGTGTAAAAACATCATTCATTATTAAAATAAAATGTTTGACAACGACTATATATAATGAATAGGATGCTTCATCTGATCATGCCCATCAGATGATATGGAATTTCATATTCTTCTACTATGAATTTTTAAAACAACAAAATATGTAAATTCTTTTATTTACGTTTTTATACTTTACTATTTCCATAATTATATTATTTAAAATTCAATAAATTAAAATCAATTTTGAAGAATGTAAAGATATCTGAAATTAATTAATTTTAGAAACTAAAATTTATTCTATATTTTGAAACCTGGGGAATACAATATACAATATACTATGGTTCAACACGTCTCTGAATACAAAGGAAAATGATTTATGCTCTAAATAATAAAATAAATTTAGTGCGGAGTACGTCTTTCTTATTTTCCTCTTCATTGCAGTTAAATATTGACTGCTTTCTTTTCTCTTTCTCACAACAACAACGTACTTTAAGATCACCGCATGCAGCTAACAAATATATTTGTATCCTAATACTAATAGTACGTAATTAATAAGATTTTGGCAAACCATAAAGGCAGTTCAAGTAGAAAAATAGTGATAAAATTGTACTTTTTGGTCCGTGTAGGTAGTAGGTACATATATATATATATATATATATATATGTTGAAAATGAAAAGATTCGATTCCAAATAGCGAGGAGAATATAATGGTCCATGCAGCTAGAGAGAGATAGAACGAGGAGGGACAGAGAATGGGTTGGATAAAATATAAAACGGATATATATATATATATATATATGTATATATTGCTGGGCCTGTCCTGGTCGGACAGTGAATTAGAGATAGAACAAATTGAAGAAAGGAAGGAACCTACCTCTATATAATTACTTGCTTAATTGTTTGCTGGGCATGGACAGGAAGAAAGGAATCTAAGCAGAGAAAGGCCTACTGCTACTGCTGTACTGCAGCACAATACTTCGGATAGAGAAACCTACATACATACATACATACAAATTAAGATAGATCTATATTGTATATATATATGCCTATATATGTATGTAGAGTGAGTGAGAGAGAGAGAGAGACTGTGCATGATCAACTGAAACGACAAATAAACACTAGTGAAATATTCCTCGCAACATTTGTGAAATACTATCCCCCCTCTCTACTTTTGTAACTGTCCTTCTCTCTCTCTCTATATATATATATATTAGTTGTGTCCTGTGACTTCACTACTACATGGACGATTTCAAATTTTGGACGACTCAGATAATTTATTGAGGTGAGCGGAAAATTCAAAATCAGTTGTATTTTATTAGATAAATATATATGAATGAATGAGAATTAAGTTAATATGAACATCACAATATGCATGCATCATGGAATTAAGCTACTAATTAATTTGTTTGTTTTATCATCTCCTAGCTAATTAGCTTGCTCAAAAGCAAAAGAGAGTATAAACTAACTAATTATATATTTAAATGGATTGGTTTATCTGATCTGATCGTAGTACGTACTTCAGCTCCAAGAGAGCGATGTTGCTGAAAATTGGTCAACATGATCTGGCTAAAAATATTAAGTGGTCCAATGTTTTCGGTTGTTTCAAAATCAACCGAAAACAATGGACTTATATTTTACGTGTTATTTATTATTGAATTTTTTTAATAGACAAAAAAAAAAAAAATAATAGACAGAGTAAATACAAAAAAATTAATATAAAGGTAAATTAGTAATTTAAAAGAGTTTCTTCTTCTTCTTTTGTGATTTAACAACAAGAGAATCAATTTTATACTTGATTGTCCGTAAACTAGTGTTTTAACAATAGAGATATGATAACTTTGTATTTTTTGTCGAAGTTTTAATTGTGTTAATAAATCATGTAATATTTTTTATCACGAAGGAATGAATATTTAATTATTTTTATCACAAGTAAAAAAATAAATTTAATTTCCTCTTTAGTAGGATCTGAATATAAAGACAAGTAGTATATCTTACCAATGTTCATCGTGGGCCTTCAAAACAAACTACGTTTCGTACACGGAGCTTTGGATGATTCATAATATGGGTATCATGTCATGTCTGTATTAACGAAATGTGGGCGGCCAAGGCCTATACTTACGTAGTATTCAACTTCCCTTCGTCCCGCCCCCAGCCCGGGTCCGGCCCTTCGTACGTACTACCAAAGTTTTGTTGACTTAATTGTTAAGAAAATTTAATTTTATCTGTCAACTCTATATAATGGTTGGTTGGTGTTATTTCAGTTTAATTGAAGTATGATCCAGAAAATTTAGTTAAGTAGTAGTGAAATTTCTTCAGAAAATAGACAGACATATTTCTAAAATTAATTACAGATATTAAAAATATAAATTCCTAATATTTGTTTCATGTCTGTCTACCGATAAAAACAATGAGTCGCTACTTAGTTAAGTAGGATATATATATATATATATATATATACAAGTCATTAATTTGTATCGTTTTGGGATGCCCAGTGCAGGCGACTCAAGCCACGGTCGGTCTCCGCTAATTCTGGCAGGCCCTACTATATACTAAATTCATCCATTTTGACAAAATTAAATAATCTCACTTACAAATTTATTAAATTTTTTACAAAATCTTAAAATTCAAAGTAGATATATACTAGCTACCTAGTTTAAATGAGTTTCTAACAAATTAAAAATAATACAATTTACTATATTTATCGATTTCAAAACTTAAATAACTCAATATTATTACTTTTGAATTTTAAAATACTAAAAACAAATCAGCTTAGTTAAAAAAATTAAAATATCTCTATAATTAATTTGACAACTGAGGGATCGGAGTAAAAATAAAAACTAGCTAGGATCGATATAGGCACCAGTTCCATGCAACCGGAAAACAGTCCGAGTTTGTGTGAGAATATGAGAGAGAGAGAGAGAGAGAGAGAGAGAGAGAGAGAGAGAAGGAAGAAGGAGGAAGGAGGAAGGAGAGAAGCAAAAGTGAATGGTGAAGTCAATTTGGGACTAATATAATAATTGTAACTAATCTCCGGTCCACGGTATACTAAGTAAGACAAAAAGACTCCCATGCATATATATATATATATATATATATAAAAAGTGAATAAAGGGTGCGTGCGTAAAGAAATCAGGGAATGAAGCAGCAGGCTAAAGAAAAGTAGTAATTCTTTGATTTGTATGAATGTGTGCGAGTATATATATATATATATATATATATATATATATATATATATAAACCAATGTTAATAATAAATTGAAAAAAATTCTTTAAAAGTTATCATTTACAAATGTATCCTAATTTCTAAAAAAAGAGTATCATTATTTATACTGAATAAATTCTAATTTCTCCTCCCTCCCTCCCTCCCTCCCTCCCTCCCTCCCTCGAGTACGTACATGATCTTAAGTAAATAATTCTACTTGCTTTCTCTCCGGAGAATTAAAAAGGGTCAAAATGAATTACAGTACGTAGTTGGCAGTATTCCATTTAACTTGTAGATCAATATTATCATTACAAGTTAAGTAAATTTGAAGTGGCAGGGTGTTACGTTTCCTCTATTTGCTTGCTCTTGCACTAAATTAGATTTAATTTTTTAGTAATTAATTTGAGATATTTTAATACGTAAAGTTAATTTAAATTATATATATATATATATATAGGTACGTACTGAAGAATCAAATGAATTCTTTTTAGAGCGGGATAGCGAGTTAGCTAGCTAGCTTGGGTAAATTCAGAATTAGTAGTAAAGAGAGAGTAAAGAATAGAGTGGAATATTTGGGGATTGGTGATGTACATTTTCTTTTCCTTTTTTCATTTATTTCTATTTCCTTCATGCTCCATAGTCCATACAAATAAAAATATATAGGGAGTATATATGTACTTTTATACTATCATCTCTGCACAATTGTGATTTCCTATGCATATATATATATATATATATATATATATATATATATATATAATTTATCCACAACAACCTATTGTTGAGGAAGAATCCATTTTTAGTAGCAATTTCTACTACTGTATATGGGTTTATAAAAAAAAAAAAAAAATTGTCTAATTAGCCATAGGTAGTAGTAATATTTAATTGAAAAATAGGTTCTTCCCCAACAACCGATTCCTGTGGATGAAATGTGTGTGTGATATATATGTATATATAGTGCTTTGATCGGCTCAAGCGTGCCTGCGATCTCATATACTTTAAAGGTCCAATACTAACTCACCATATACAAGCCCTCTACCCTAGCTACCCTATATAAGGTACGTTTTAATTTCTTGCTGCGTCAAGGGCTGTACATGTAAGTTAAAATGCATGCATGCATGTATGCATGGAGTATATAATACTCCACTAAGAAAACTATATGCTAGTGTAGTTGTGATTGCCAAAATGTACTACCAATTGACTGTAGTACCAACACAACATAATTTTGACCGATAAAATGACATTAATAAAATAAGAAAGCCGACAAAATTACCTTTGATTTCATCTCTATTGTCGTTTTGCTGGAATGGAATGGCAGCTGTCCATGTAATATCCGATAAAAAATAAAAATAAATAAATAATTAAGATATATAAGTAAGTTTTAAAATATTTAATTGGATTTTTTTTATGTTCAAATAAAATTAGTCGTTTAACTTATGTGTGAGTTAATAAATACTAATAAATGATAAATAAATTAATTTGATAAAATTACGTACATAGATTTGATGTTTAAATGGGTGCGTCCAAATTGATGATTGTAGGCAGAAAAAGAGAGGAAAAGTGGGGGTGTGATGATTGAATATTATGTGGACGCAAGAGAGGGAGGTTTACGGTTACATCAAATTCTACCGGGAAAGAATTAAACGTGAGATTATGTTGATAGGAGAGAGAAATAATGATTGAAAATATATAAAAAATGAAAATTTTCCATTTCATATTTGAAATGGAGAAAATCGTATAAGTAGATCCTTTTTTATGTAACTTTGCCAATTAATAATGAATGAGAGAACTCACTCCCACAACCAACCAATTGCTAAACAACCCCACTATATATATATATATATATATATATATATATGACAAAATTAGTTTATAATGTTACTTCATAATAGTTTTAAATTAAAATATGTTTTCAATGGACTTCAAAATGTAATTAGAATGTTTCACGCATGCATACACGCTGTTTGTTGTTGCTTGGTTTTGCGTCGTCTATTGTTAGAATACGTTCACACTGGGAAAGATAGAGATGGAAAGAGATTACAACTTTTAACCTATATATATATATATATATATATATATTCTATAATAAGATATAATCTAATTTAAATTTGAACGGTAAAGTATAACGGTTTAAATTTATTTTAATTAATTTGAACGAAAAAATACAAAATTGGTTCAAATTTATTCTAATTTTCATATTGTTAAAACGGACAATTATTACTGCTTAATTAGGACCCTGATCAGTTTCACTACTGTTTCTGTATTTAGTTAAATCTTAAAACCCCTGCTTTATATATTATGACACGCAAGGATAAAATAGTGCTCAAGACATTAATTAATTCGACGACAATCTATTGTAATAAATTAACTGTAATTTCATGAAAATAGTCCCTACAAATATATATATATATATATATATATATATATATATATATATACTTTAAGGATTTAGTGAGTTGTGGCAGTTTCTAAAGGATATATGATTTTATTTTTATTAACTACTTATAGAATCGTCTAAATACACTTCTATATATATATATATATATAAGTTATATGAAAAGCATATAACTTGAATTAGATGACATTATGTCATTATTTGTGTCCATCTCTCATTTTAAGTAAGTTAAGCGCGCTTGGTGGGTATGCAAGTGACATTTTGTAAAAAATATAAAATAAATGGGATTATTTTTTTTAATATTATTTTATTTTTTAAAAATATTTAAAACGACGTAATTATAATTTTTAATAAAGGTATATTATTTAGGTGCTGTATTTAAGATTCATGTTTTATATTTATATTTATATATATATAATATAAAACAGAACAGAGAGAGAAAAAAGATAAGTGTCCCATCCGAGTACACGCTGCCAGCTTTCTCTCTCTCTCTATTTCAAATTTCAAACCCTCTATCTCTCTCTATTCTTACCCACACAGAGCTGAGAGCTAAAATTTGGCAATTACCATTAATACCTGAGTTTTCAAAACCGTAGCATACAGAGTGAGGAAGAGAAAGAGAGTCCGCTGGAAAGAAGGGAGAAAGAGAGGCCAAGCGGTCACGAAGGCAATGGATCTGTCTAGTTTGTACGGTCACGAAGGCAACGGATCTGCTCCACCGCCAAGCGGCGGAGGTTACGGAGGTGGAGGTGGAGGTAGTTACGGTGGTGGATATGGCGAAAGTGGAGGAGGCGGAGGATATGGTGTCAGCGGTGGAGGCTATGGAGGAAGTGACGGTGGACACGGTGGAGGTGGCAGTGGGGGAGGGGGTTATGGTGGTAGTGGAGGATGAGGGAGTTAAGGTGGCAGGGTAGGAGGATATGGTGGAAGCGGCGACCGTGATGATGGTGGTCGTGATGGTGGAGGCTATGGAAATCGAAGTGGAGGTAGCGAAATATATGTGTAAGGGAATCTGTATATAATCTACATTTCTCCTACTGAAATTCTCTCTTTTCTAACATAGGTAGGTTTTCCTATATATTTGTGTTTTTATATAATACATAAATGATTTTGTTTTACAAATTAAATGATGAAGTTGATGTTTCTCGCAAAAATCTTTGGCACTCCCTCTTATGATTTATTTTTCTGTTTGATATGTTTCCCCATTTTGGTTGTTGAATTATAGATTTCTTGGCTTTCTTTCTCTCTCTCTCTCTATATATATATTTACGTGTGTTTGTGTGTTTATATGTATATAATTTTGTTGTACGAATTAAATTATGAAATTGGTACTTTCTCAAAAAATCATTGGTGCCCCCCTTTTTGACTTCTTTTTCTGTTTGATATGTTTCACTAATTTGGTTGATTGATTGTAGATTTTTTGAACATTTCTAGGAAATCAAAATGGAGTAGTATGAGTCTCTTATAAGCAGTTTGATTAGGGTTCGTTTCTTTAAAACCCTTTTTCCCTTCTTATTTATTTTTTGACATCTGAGGGGTGTTTATGTTGAGTATATATAAACTTTTTTGGCTTCTTTGGGTCTTGAATAAGCAAAATATATTGGATCTGCTTCTTTTGGGCTCTTGAGGTATAAAGCTTAAACTTAGAAAATAAACATATGGCTTTATGATATGTTTATAGGACCCTACTGTTAGACACATGTAACTTTCAATGTTTTAACCATGACCTGAATTGTATTTGATGAAATAAATTATTGGTGTTTCATTCAAATAAGCTAATTTTTATGCAGCTAAAGCCATATTACTTGGGTTCCAACATTATCTTGTGATGCTTGGAGTTCTCATCCCCTCTACTCTGGTTCCCCAAATGGGAGGAGGAAATATAAGACTTTTGAAAGGACAGTAACAATATGTTACATTAGTATTCTATTACTCATCTCTATATTTTTTTATTGACAATCCTTTTATTTTGCTTTGATTTCTTGATGTCATTTCAAATTATGATAGTTTTTGTTAATGGACCTAGAGTGAATGACAACTTTTTAGGAAGAGAAAGCGAAGATGATTCAAACGCTACTATTTATGGCTGGATTGAATACATTGACCCAGACGTTGTTCGGTACCCGATTACCTGTTGTAATTGGTGCATCCTATACTTTTGTGCCTCTGAACACTTTCAATCATCTTGGTTGGTCGATGATGACCACCTTCGGTTCTGAGGAGGTAGGTGATAAACTTTCTCCTTGTTTAATCACATTGACCAAAAGTACTTGTGTTAATCCGATTCTCTGCTATGCGAAATTTGATAAGATAATGCGGGGACCCAGTGGTGCCCTTATTGTTGCTTCAACTTTTCAGATTGTCATCAGTTTTAGTGGCCTTTGGCGTAATGTCACAAGGTTAATTAATAATTAAATATTGTTGTATGAAAATCAAATCATAGACTCCTATTTCCTTAATGATTAGATATTCAGTTGTCATGTGAGACCCCAGATTTTATCAATAAAGATTTAAATTTTGTCGAAATAATTTTTAATATTATGGTGTGAATTTGAGATAATATTATAGTTGTGGGTAGTATTTATAAATTTTGCAAAGTATGCAAGTGGTTATATTATATTGAATTGGTCTGGGAATATCCGGTTTAGCGAGGAATATTAAATAACTACTCAATCATTGGTGGACCCCATAATGTAAATTATTATCGGATTGAGAAAACGACAAAAATATTTTATTGAAATAACGGCGGAAGTTTTACTGGTTGATATCTTGTTGAACTACTTTCGGTAGTAAAAGTAAAAGAATACGTGTGGTTGCATAAGTAGCACACGGTATTGATTATTGATGCTGCTTATGTGAGAAGTCACTCGGTTTGATTCCATTATTGTCGATTAATAATATGAATTATTATAACGATAATGACGTTTTGTTTTATTCATATTATTAACGTAATAAAATGAAACATCTTTTATATAAAATGTAATACTTTATTAAAGTTATTCTATAAATAGAATATATTATATTTTATTATGCATAGTGTTGCGTAGTGTTTTGCATAGTGTTGCATAGTAAAATGTTTTATATAAATAGAATATATGATATTTTATTTAAAAGATTTTGCTTTAAATATGGACCGTCAGATTAAAGTAAATCAATCTGGACCGCTTCATGGATTAATTACTATGCATTCTATTTTCCTATAAATAAGCTCATTCCTTCATTATTTTCTTAGGAATTCACCAAACTCTGAGAGAGAGAAATTATAGAGAAGGCTATAGAGAAAAAATCTATAGAGAGAAAGAAGAAGAGTATTCTAAGTACTTCACTACTTTGATATCCAAGTGTCTTTTATGGTAAGGGATATTATTTGTTTGTACTTGTAAGGGGTGTTATTCTTTCTTATTCATGAAGAAACTTCATTATTCCATTCTTTATTATTTTGTTGGAATAACTTGTATACGCCAGCATACCCTATACATAATCAGTATAAGTGGTTTACCCTATACTTGGTGACATTCTTCTATTATTCTGTTGGAACATCCCATGCATGTGTTTTACACCTTGACTGGTTCCGCTTTTATCATTCTGTTTGAATATCCTATCGTGTGTTTACACAGGATCCGGTTCCATCTTTATTATTACATTTGGAACATCCCGCTTGTGTAAATTTCACGACACGGTTACATTATTATTATTCTCATTGGAATAACTTTTGTACATCACGCAGCACTGCATGCATGGTGATTTCCTTTGTTATTCCATTCTTTATTATACCCAATTGGTTAAAACTTTGACTTCTATACTCCATGAAATTAGTAGAATATTCTTGATATTTGCGTTTCATCCAAAGATCTTTTCATGGAAATATTCTTCCGATCATTCTTGAATTTTACTCTCACAAAGCGATGTCATGTTGACAATTTGGACGTTATTAGTTCCTGAATAAATTAATTCGTGAACTTTTTTTATTGAATTATTATGTCATTGTCATCATCCTCATGTTATATTATGTTATCTTTGGCTTACGTGCATAGATGAACTTAGTATGATTATGACCAGGGATCATTCGGTATAATCATGGCTTGTTATAAATGATGTGACAAAAGTCCTCAGTGGCCTATAATGCAGTGATGGATAGTTTTTGGTATGATTATGACCAGGGGTGATTCGGTATAGTCATGACCATTGATAATTTGATGAAAATCCTTGACCGTGGTACAAGGGTGATTAGATATTGTGGTTTATTCATTAAACTGAGTCTTAGTGATAAAAATTGATGAAAACCTTTTAAAACCTAAAAGATAGTAGACTTTATTTTCTACTGGACTCTTTTAATGGATTGTATATTCATTGCAGCTTAAACCGGTTGTCTATTGTATTTTATCGGTTTAACATTGTTGAAGACTATTGATAATTTATTCTGCATTATCTTAGTTATAATATTTCTTCTTTGGGCTAGTTGAGCTCACCCTTTCTTTCACTTTGTTCTCTTCGTGAAATGAGAATATAAATTTGGGACGAGTCGGGGAACTGGAGTAATGGTCCGAAAGATAGCATTAGTAGTCCTCACTATTCGTGAAATAGTGTGATAATAATTGTAATGAGGACTCCTTTTGAGTTTGTATAATATCTAGTAGACAATATTTGTATTCAACTCTCACGGTTTATGTCGTATTGTATCGACGATTATATTAGTAAGTTGTATTTAAATTCTGTACCATGTAAGTGGCGACCCAAGATGGGTGACGTATACCTAATTTTGGGGCGTCACATGTCATGGCTTCAAAAAATTTATGCATCCTGTATGAGGTTGGTTTAATAATTCTGTCCTTTTTCTTGTATGATCAGGTTCATGAGTCCTCTCTCTGTAGTTTCATTGGTAACTCTAACAGGGTTCATTTATTTTGCTCTGGTATGCATTTATTTTGCTTCTTTTTTTTTGTGATGGGCAAGACAGATTTGCTGAACTCTACTTTTCCTATTCACATGTTGCAAACATGTAATTGTAATATTGTATTCTTTCTCACTCTGGGTTGGTGATTGCTGCATTCTATGACTAGCTCTCAAAATGTATGGATATTGGATCTGCTTCTTTTCATACAGCACCTATGTTATGTTTTTGGTTTGTGATACAAAGTAGAAGAAAACTTTTAGTGATAGGTCTTTCTTAAATAATGAATACTTGGCTAAGATTAAGAAGCAACCAAACAAAACAGACCTGTGTTGATTTTATTTAAATGTGTTAGTTTTTTCTGTTGGATTTGTGATAGGGCTTGAAGGTGAATCTGATAATGATTGGGTATGAACTTCTTAAGAAGCTCAAGGTTAGTTATGTAGATTTGGTTTTTCTCAATAACCAAGTTTATTTCAAATTGTTTTGGTTTATGTTTAATGTTAGTCATGCTTTAGAATAAAATTGGTAAGGACTAAAAAAATTAAAATCTATTATACTGCTATGTATAAAAGCAATTATAACTAAGATAATCTATTCAAAATCTATTATTCGTGCATTAGTATAGCAATATAATCCCAAATATTTATGTAAAAGGCACGTGTAGAAGGCACATGTAATAACTTGAATATTATAATTATACATAAATATTATAATTCTATAATTTGAAAAAGCACAATAACGGCTCAGACGTATCAAGTTATTATTTATAATATATTCAAACGTATCAAACATATTATAATAACCCAAAAGTATCAAATATTGGGCCTATATAATTAAAGTAATGTTATGATCCTAAATTTTGTGTTAAAAATATAGATATTGGAACAGTTACTGATGTAGTAGAAGAGGTGGTGGAGTTTGGATCTGATGTTGTTATGACATTGGTTGCTTAACATAATGGTGGACCTATACAATTAATGTAGATATTGGGCAACAATGTAATGAGGATGTGTGTTTATGGGACACAAAATTTGGGATCCAATTTGGGAGCCTGTCATTACTCCGTAGTTTAATAGGTACGGATTATGTTTTACATGTTCAGATATAATTCGTTAGCAGCTGGATATATGATGATTCTATCTGCATTCTCTTTAGAAATGTATAAATGTTATATGGTTTGAAATTAGTTGTATGTAGGTATTTTCTTCCTTTTCCTTATTGGAAAATTATATTTTAAAACTTAATTTTGTGCTTAACTAAGTTAAAATTTAGTCAAATTATCATGGTGAAATGGGCTATATCTATATTCTGATAATTTGGTAATTACATACATTTGAAGGCAGAAATTGCATAAGCTACAAATGAAATGAGCAAACCTTTATTTTTACAATTGAAGATAGGTTCGCTTTTTGAAGACCATATCTCCCTCCTATTGGCTTCTAAAACGCTTTATTTCATAGTGCTGCATATTTCATTTTTTTTATTTGATCATGAGATTTTGCAATTGATAAAATGATTTTACTGCTTTGTTCGTGTAAAGTTTTATGCTTGCAAGTATATCACAAGCTTCATAGTCATGACTGATAAATACAGTGTTGAAGTTGCGAAAAAAGATTGATAATGAGGCACTGGTGTGTACCCTTGGAATATGTGAAATTTAAAAGTGATAAATAGCTTATAGTTTGTGTAAGACCCTGAATTTTATGAATAAAGATTTAAATTTCTCTAAATATTTTTTTTTGAATATTATGGTGTGAATTTGATATAATGTTATAGTTGTGGGTAGTATTTATAAATTTTGCAAAGTATGCAAGTTGTTATAAAATATTCTTTTTGTCGGAGAATATCCGTACGACGGCACAATCATTGGTGAACCCACAACGGAAGTATTGTCGTAGTAAGAAAACAACAGAATTATCTTTTTATAAAAATAACGGCGGAAGTGTTACCGTTAAAAACTGTTGAACTACCTGGTAGTAAAAAAATACGATGTCTGGCGTGGTTGCATAGTAGCACACCAGATTGGTTATTGATGCTTACGTAATAAGTCACCGGTTATACTCAATTATTGCTATAGTAATTACTGCATCATATCTCTCATATTATTGATTCGATTATTGTCACAGTATTATCTGCACAATATGTTATATTATTAAATCAATAATTGAGACGACAAAGTTATTCATATTATTAAATTGCAATATTTTCAATGTCTAGAAGTTACGCTTGATGAGAAGTTTGGTCACCTAATCATTGCGCCCAATAGGAGAAATCTTTATTGAAAGCCCCTCTTTCACAGGAACGACACGATTGTTAAATATTGTGAGTTATAATATTAATGATGAATAAGTTCGTGTTGATTAAAGATGAATTTGATAGTTCCATTGTGTTGGGATTATTTGTGTTAGTAGAAATTGACATTTATTTCGATAATAATTGATGTTTGGAGATTATATTGTTCAATCGAATTATTCGTGGCACTTTTAGGTAGGATACTATTCACGAGTTACTATTCATGAGTTACTATTCATGAGTTACTATTGAGTCACATTCACTTACTATTAGGGGGAGTTGGTGCAAGATTGATGATACTTGCATGACTAAGTTAAAAATGGAGGTATGATGGAGGCACTTTATCTTTGTAATTAATTTTTTTCACATGTTTAAAACTATTGAGTCACATGATTTACTATTGATTCACATGATTTACTATTAGGGGAGGTGTTGCAAGTTTGATAATACTTGGATGACTGAAGTAAAAATGAAAGAAAAGTTAGAGGTATTGTACTGTAATATTTCGAGCCCCAAAACGTGCAATTATCGAAACTATATTTTTCTATAAATAGAAGCTCATTCTTCCTTCATTTCTTACCAATTCACTAAAGCTATAGAGCATTTATTATAGAGAGAAATTATAGAGAGAAAGAAGAAGAGAAGTCTGCTACCTCTCTACTCTAGTATCCAGCTTTATTCTAAGGTAAGGGGTATTATCCTTTCGTATTCATGAAGAGAATTATTTCTTTCAATACTCGTAAGAGTTGTTATTCCATTCTTTGTTATTACATTGGAATAACTTTGTTTATCTGAATCGCATACATGGTGAAATTCTTCTATTATTCTCATTCTTTATTATTACGCCGAATATCCCGTGCATAAGGCGTTCGTGGGACTGGTTCTATTATTTATTATTCTATTAGAATAACCCATATGCATCTGATCTATCGCATGCATGGTGATTTACATTGTTATTCCATTCTTTATTATTACGTAAGAATATCACGTGCGTGCGTTCTGGCACGACTGACCGTTCCATTATTTATTATTACATTGGAATAACACATGCATGCGATCTATTGTATGCATAGTGATTTACATTGTTATTCCATTCTTTATTATTACGACGGAATATCACATACGTGCGTTCTGTGGGACTGGTTCCATTATTTATTATTACATTTGGGAATAACTTTTATGCATGCGATCTATCGCATGCATGGTGAATCATTCTGTTATTCCATTCTTTATTATTCTGTTGGAATAACCTGCCTGTGTGGATTACCACATGCATGGTGAATGATCCTTTGTATTCATTCTTTATTAAATTGTGGAAATGATATGTTTACATTGATTATGATGAGAGTCATAATAAAAGCATTGGACAGATGAAAATCATGGGTATATGAAGTATTAGTAAGTGTTATGATGAGTTATGTTGGTTATTATGAGAAAACATGAAAGTTTCTTAGAAATCACAAAGAGTTAAAAATCAGATTTTGATGAAAATGGAACACGAAATTCAATTGACCATATCTCCTATTATATTTCGAATTTTTGAGTGTGGTCAAGTCCTAGAGTTAGATCTATGAGTTTACTAACTTATCCAAGTGGAATAACTGGAAAGGTATTGTAAATTTTCATGTGGACTAATTTTAGCAAAGCACGAAAAATCAAAAAATGAGAAAAAGCTACTATCCAGAATTTTAAAAGGACTGTTTCGGTCACTTAATTTGTGAGAAAAATTCCAGCCTTTTGGGACATGAAAGTATACGATATAAGGTACCTCCTGTCCAAAATGAAGTCATTCCGACTTAAAATGAGCAAGTTATGACCATTTCAATATTTAAGTTTTTCCGACAAAAAATGCCATAACCGGAGTTCTATAAGTCCGATGACCATGAAATTTAAACTGGAAGCTCACGTTATCATGTGTAAGATCCTGCCACGATTTGGGAATTTCTGGAGTTAAACTTGAGTTAGCTAATTTCTTAAAAAATTAATTACGAATTGATTTTTGAAAAATAGTAAATGAATTTTAAAAATTCCGAGAAAAATATATATTCATTATGGGACTATATTATACTAAATCCCAGAAAAGAAATATTTTTGGGACTGATTTGGTATTTTTCATGAAAATGGTTTAGTTACGAACATATGAGTTAAATATGTTATGTGAAGTAACAAAGTTGGAAAATAGGATTTTATGGCTTGAAAATCCTATATAAGGTATATCTTGATTTTTTATAAGGGATTTGATCATTGGTGATGAAATCTTATGAGTATAGGCATTTTTTGAATGATTAAATGCATTATTTGGTAAAGTGTAAACAATTGAAATAAATTGTTTATAAGTTTAAAAGTGATTAAAATATTGTTATGATATTAATAATATTAGATTATGAGTGGTTGATAATATTTGGAAAAATTTAAAGTCTTTAATAATTATCCTTGTTTTAGTTTGATTAATTTTTATATCATTGTCATCATCTTCATGCTTATATGGTGATGAAAGTTATCTTTGCTTTCGCACGATGCGAAGATGGATTTTGTTGTTTATTGAAATATATATCTTTGGCTTACGTGCAAAGATGGATTGTTGATTATTGGTTTTATGGTTGTATATCTTCGGCTTACGTGCAAAGATGGACTTGGTATGATTATGACCAGGGATTATTCGGTATAGTCATGACCATTGATGATTTAAAGAATTTCATTGGCCCGTAGTGTAGGGATGATTCGATGATGTGGTTTGTTTATTAAGCTGAGTCTCAACGATAAAAATTGATGAAAACATTTTAAATCATAGAAGATAGTAGATTTTATTCTCTACTTGACTTTTCTAATGGATTGCTTGTTTCGCTGCAGTTAAACTTGATGTCTTTTATATTTTATCAGTTTAACATTGTTGAAGACTAATGATAAATTATTTTGCATTATCTTAGTCATAATATTTCTTACTGGGCTAGTTGAGCTCACCCTTTCTTTCACTGTTCTCTTCAGGAAATGAGAACGTAGCCGAGACTAGTCGGGGAATGGAGTGATGGTCCGAGATGGTGTATTAGTAGTCCTCACTATTCTGTAAAATAGTGTGATAATAAATGTAATGAGGACTCTATTTGAGAGTGGATATTGTCTAGAAGGCAATATTCCTGTTTAAACTCTCAGTTATGTTTTGTCATATTTTACACGACAGTTGTATAATTAAGTTTTTATTTGTATTTTGTACCATGTATTTGGCGACTCAAGATAGGTGATGTATACCTGTTTTGGGGGTGTCACAGTTGGTATCAGAGCTTAGGGATATGATCCCTGGCTGAGATGTGAGACAAGAACTAGGAGGGGGGAGACAGGAAATTCCTTCGCTAGTATGACCTACCTAACTTTATTTAGTATTTAATTGGTCGGTCAGAGTATAGGGATAATATGTGATATGTTAATTAACCCTTGTTTTGTGACAATGTTTGAGAATGGCATCTGAAAATGCTGAGATAAGCAATGAAGCATATGAGAGCATTGATTCAGCTCAAGCAAAAGGGAACGACCAACAACACGATAATAATCATACCGGTGGCAATGGCCATCAGAACAATGTTAACCATCGTGGGGGAAATTATCATGCCAAAAATGGTAACCACTTCGGTGGTAATAATGGCCAAGATAATAGAAGTGGAAATTTCAAGAAGAGAAGGTCATCTAGCCTGATTTTGTCGTGCACTAAAGTCAAGTCCAGCTGGGACGGTGGCACCAAAGGCGGATACGGACAAAACAAAGTCGGTGGTTTCAGGAAGAGCGTTTTTCATGACTTCTTAAAAAGCGAGTAACCCGAACGAAGTTGGCACGGGTTAGTTAATTATAAATTCTTGCGAAGTCTATACCTTATTAGATAACGATTCTACCCATTCTTTTATCTCTTTTGTTTGTGTTCAACGTTTAAATTTGACTCCAGAGAAGTTAGACTTTGACTTATCTGTTGAAACTCCGTTAGGAGAAACCTTCATTTCATGTGTTATCCAAGTCTTGGATGAGAGTCACAGTTTTGAATGATATTTCTATTGTTATTAAATTTCCTGTCGTATTCTTGAAGACTTCCTGGCCTACCCCCAAAGCGTGAAAACGAATTTTGTATTGACCCCGGTATAAAAACCCATTTCTTAAACCCTCAAATTTTTTTTCACCCAAAATGAACGTAACATGGGCCAAAGATGTTGGCTCGAGCTGTTGAAGATTACGATCGTACCATTCAATACCATCGTGGAAAAGTGAACGTGGTAGCTGACGCGTTGAGTAGAAGATCGTATGTGAATATACGAACCCACGTGAAGATAACGAATATACGAGTAGAATCGATTTTAATCGATAAAGTTAAAGCCGCTCAAACTACACACCCGTAGCTGATGAACACGAAAAAGAAGGTTCAAGAGGGCATTATTTTAAAAGCAAGAGTTGCTGAAGAGAGGAAATCTCAACCCTCGATCTTATTGGCTCATTTGAAATCCTCGATCGAATAGGAACTGTGGCCTATAGACTTGTTTTACCATCAAGTATGTCGCGTGTTCATAACGTTTTTCACGTATCGATGTTACGTAAATACGTGGATGACCCGAACCACGTTATTAAATTAGAACTAGACTAGATAGCAGAAGATTTAACGTATGAGGAGATACGTGTTAAAATCTTTGATAAGAAGGATCGTATTCAACACTCAAAGGTTATACCTCAAGATTTAGAATTTGAAATGAAGTCAAGGTATGCTCACCTCTTCGGCATACCAGGTACGTACATAAATTTCGAGGGTGAAATTTCATAAGGAGAGGAGATTGTAAGACCCCGAATTTTATGAATAAAGATTTAAATTTCTCAAAATATTTTTTTTGAATATTATGGTGTGAATTTGATATAATGTTATAGTTGTGGGTAGTATTTATAAATTTTGTAAAGTATGCAAGTTGTTATAAAATATTCTTTTTGTCGGGGAATATCTGTACGACGGCACAATAATTGGTGAACCCACAACGGAAGTATTGTCGTAGTAAGAAAAAACGACAGAATTATCTTTTTATAAAAATAATGACGAAAGTGTTACCGTTAAAAACTGTTGAACTACCCGGTAGTAAAAAGTAAATACGATGTCTGGCATGGTTGCATAAGTAGTAGCACTGCGGTATTGGTTATTGATGCTTACGTAATAAGTCACTCAGTTATACTCAATTATTGCTACAGTAATTGCTGCATCATATCTCTCATATTATTGATTCGATTATTGTCACAGTATCATCTGCACAATATGTTATATTAGTAAATCAATAATTGAGACGACAAAGTTATTCATATTATTAAATTGCAATATTTACAATGTCTAGAATTATAAAAGGGCTGTTTCGGCCACTTAATTTGTGAGAAAAATTCCGGCCTTTTGGGCATGAAAGTATACGGTATAAGGTACCTCCTGTCCAAAAGTGAACTCATTCCGACTTAAAATGAGCAAGTTATGACCATTTTAATATTTAGATTTTTTCGACGAAAAATGCCATAACCGGAGTTCTATAACTCCGATGACCATGAAATTTAATCTGGAAGCTCACATTATCATGTGTAAGATCCTGCCAAGATTTGGGAATTTCTGGAGTTAAAATTGAGGTAGCTAATTTGTTAAGGAATTAATTACAAATTGATTTTTGAAAAATAGTAAATGAATTTGAAAAATTCCGAGAAAAATATATATTCATTATGGGACTATATTCTACTAAACCCCAGAAAAAAAATATTTTTGGGACTGATTTGGTATTTTTCATGAAAATAGTTTAGTTACGAACATATGAGTTAAATATGTTATGTGAAGTAACAAAGTTGGAAAATAGGATTTTATGGCTTGGAAATCCTATATAAGGTATATGCAGATTTTTTTTATAAGGGAGTTGATCATTGGTGATAAAATCTTATGAGTATGGTATTTTTGAATGATTAAATGCATTATTTGGTAAAGTGTAAACAATTGAAATAAATTGTTTATAAGTTTAAGAAGTGATTAAAATATTGTAATGATATTAATAATATTAGATTATGAGTGGTTGATAATATTTGGATAAATTTAAAGTCTTTAATAATTATCCTTGTTTTAGTATGATTAATGCTTATATCATTGTTATCATCCTCATGCTTATATGGTGATGAAAGTTATCTTTGGCTTACGTGGGAAGATGGACTGTTGTTTATTGAATTATATATCTTTGGCTTACGTGCAAAGATGGATTATTGATTATTGGTTTTATGGTTGTATATCTTGACTACGTGCGAGATGGACTTGGTATGATTATGACCAGGGATTATTCGGTATAGTCATGACCATTGATGATTTAAAGAATATCATTGGCCCGTAGTGCAGGGATGATTCGATGATGTGGTTTATTTATTAAGCTGAGTCTCAGCGATAAAAATTGATGAAGACATTTTAAATCAAGAAGATAATAGATTTTATTCTCTACTTGACTTTTCTAATGGATTGCTTGTTCCGTTGCAGTTAAACTTGATGTCTTTTATATTTTATCAGTTTAACATTGTTGAAGACTAATGATAAATTATTTTGCATTATCTTAGTCACAATATTTCTTACTGGGCTAGTTGAGCTCACCCTTTCTTTCACTATTCTCTTCAGGAAATGAGAACGTAGCCGAGACTAGTCGGGGAACGGAATGATGGTCCGAGATGGTGTATTAGTAGTCCTCACTATTCTGTAAAATAGTATGATAATAAATGTAATGAGGACTCTATTTGAGAGTGGATATTGTCTAGAAAGCAATATTCCTGTTTAAACTCTCAGTTATGTTTTGTCGTATTTTACACGACAATTGTATAATTAAGTTTTTATTTGTATTTTGTACCATGTATTTGGCGACTCAAGATGGGTGATGTATACCTGTTTTGGGGGCGTCACAGTTTGTAATGTTGTTTCCTTTATTTTTTTCAGCATTTGCCTATTTCAGGGGCAATCCCAATTTATGAGCAACTTCTAGCCACATTCCCGACAACTGTGAGCTCCTAATCATATTTTTATGTTTCACTTTAGTTCCACCTAATTGATGCTACTTTGTTAAAAGAAATGTTAACTTTATATAAATTGATATTAGTATTTAGGCATTTGGGCTAAAGTGGAGGAGTAAGATAGTAGTATCTAGGCATTTAGGCATTTTATGCTATTGAATTCTGTTATAATGAAAAATATGAACATTCCAAGGCTTTCTCAAATCCATTCCCTTCTCATTTTCTCTTTAGATATGGAGCAAGATGTGATGGGATTGGAACCTTCCAAGGCATGTATTAGTTGTAAAATCCACAACAAGTTACGACATTTATCCTATGTGATTGCAGCCTTTTCTAGATGCTATTATGAGTACTCTTTTGGAGTTGGTGTGTTGGTTAGAATCTTACAAAATAAAGCCCGACTAATGTAAAACATGATCAATTTGGCATGGAAATATTATTGGGAAAAAAAATCTGCTCTAAATATAAAATCTTGGTTTGCTATCATCTTAAAAGTTGTGAAAATGATTTGCCATATACATAAATTGTGGACAATTGACACAACTTTTGTGAGTTTGGTGTTTATATTTGCAACTTTTTTTTCTTTTTCGTTGGAATTAGTAAAGATTATGTCAGATGTCAGATGTCAATCATTTACTCACTAAGAAAGTCGTCAATCGCTACCTGAAGCGTGAATTTCTCGGTGAAGGTACCTATAGAGTCGTCTACAAAGCCATTGATACCAAGATATGCTTAATTACTTATATCTACCGATATGTTTATATATTTATGTTTATATTTCATGGGTTTCTTCGGTTATATAAGATTAGATTTGGGGATGTTTATTTTCTAGAAAAACACAAATTTGGGTAATTTTAGTTGTTGTAACAATTTTTTTGGGTTCTTGATAATTCCTGTACAGTGTTAAGGTTGAATTTAAATTAGTGATGTTGGAAGAAAGCCCAAATTTTGTAGTTTATGTTTTGGAGTAACACAAAATATGTTTCGATGGATGAAAATTAAAAATAAGACAAATTTTGTGTTTATGTTTATATTTCATGGGTTTCTTCATTTATATAACAATTGATTTAGTTGTTTTAACACTTTTTTTGGTTATTGATAATTCCTGTAGAATGTGAAGATTTACTTTAAATTAGTGATACGAGAAGAAAGCTCAAATTTTTGTAGTGTATGTTTCTTGAGGTAACATAAAATAGGATTTACTTTTAATGTTGGTACTCATTCTCTACTGCCTTTAGTTTTATTATCTAGGAGGATTTTTAATATTTAAGATTCAACTCAACCTAGACAAAAATCTAAGAAATATAAAGTAGTGTAGTTTATTCTTTTTAATATATGGAGATCTTAAAAAGAAACATAGAATTTTGAGGCTTCTTGGACTCATTCTACATTGTTGCTTATTCAAAGGACAAATATGAAATTTACTTTGATTTGGGTTGTTATTTAAACATTAAGGTAGGTTGTTAATCAAATTTTCAGGAATAAATTTCTAAAATTTACTAAAAAGTATGTAGCAATGAAGATTCATGTATAAAAATTACACATGGTTACGTTCATAATGCATCTGTTTAGCTTAATTTTAATAGCCTGTGTGCCTATAGAATTTTCCAATGTTAATTCTATCCACTATCCATTACTTCATCTCTTATTATTCCTCATTGTTTATAGTGAACTTCCACTGGTTGGAAATGTAGCACCAGACTTTGAAGCAGAGGCTGTGTTTGATCAGGAATTTATCAAGGTAATCTATGAGTTTTAATGATTAATGGTGATATTTTTTTGCCTTTGCAAATTATAACATATTTGATAGTTGATTTATGCACTTAAACTTGTAAACTCTTTGTGAGGAATAGTCATGATTTGAAATCTGCTCGAAAACAAGACATTTTATGCTAATCATTTGGTGTTCCTATTGAAAACCTGTTCGAACATTATATTATGCCAACGGATTCTTTTTACTTTTTTACATGAATCTCTTATTTGGTATACCCGTTACTCTTGGTTCATCACGATATTGATCTACAATATTTCACGCAATAACAGGAACTCATTGGACAAAAGTTTAAGCCAGATTCAACATATGGTTCCTGTAATACTGGCTACTAAGGTTAGAATTTGTGTTCCAATTTCCCTTTTTCTTCTTTTCCTGGCCAGAAGTTAAATAATCATAAGAAATAATCCATTGATTGATGTGATGCATATGGATTAAATGCTTGAATTAAGTTCTGGTATTTGACATAGCGTATCTAATACATATTCATACTAATGCATAAGAGATTTGGAGGGGAGGGGGGATATAGAGAGAATAACATTATTCAAAGTGCCTTTAAATCTCTAAATCTCCTAGCTAAATAGGACAATCCTATTTGATTAGGCTTCCCAGTTTTTATTTGGAAAAGAATTTTGCTTAAAATATAATTTTGAGTGCATCTCATTCTTTCAGTTTGAATATGTATTAATTCAAACATGTAATCCCTATTTTAAGAACAAAAACTCAGTTAAACTACACAAAGTATAAACTAATTCGGTATAGTCTGATTATTGGTCTGATTCTGTTCTAAAAAGAAATGCACATGTTATGT
Organism: Panax quinquefolius; assembly: GCA_020205615.1. Lineage (NCBI taxonomy): Eukaryota > Viridiplantae > Streptophyta > Magnoliopsida > Apiales > Araliaceae > Panax > Panax quinquefolius. The sequence continues at coordinate 998,416 of CM035173.1, read as the reverse complement.
TCAATAAATTGCCTCTAAGAGGCTGTCAAGTATAAAAAGGGAGAGTTGGTCAAGATTGTTAATAGAGAAGTCTTCATATATGTTAGATGATGTACATGGAATAATTTATATAAGCCCAATGAGAGTTGGAACCTGTTTTGGAAGAAATGATATATTAAGGCACTGTTGAAAACATATGCTATATGTATGTATCTTGTATATATAGCCTCCAAGTAAATTAACCCAGCAAAGCTTTATGTGTATCCTACAAGAATGAAGAGTTGGGAGCAAGCATTATGTCTGTAGAGTAAGAATTATTCGTGAAGGCCAAGTAAATTTTCTCTAGAAATCAAATACTCAGCCTTCTAATATAAAACTAAGGATCTTATAAAGCAGAGAAAACATATCCAATATGCACTATGTGATCACTGAATGCAAAAAATTTGGCAAAATTACTCGAAAAGCATAAGCAACAATTTACATCAACACTGAATACAAAAGATTAAAATTCGAAATGTAAAACCACAATAAAGATTGAGTAAAACCACAAAAGTAAAACCACAACAAATTTCTTCATATATGCACTATGTGATCGCTGAATATTTCCTCCGTTCCTAAAAGAATGAGTTTTAGGAAGTAATTTTTGTTCTTAAAAATTGACGTTTTCAGTTTATCAATACAAAGCAACTATTTTTTCTCTACTTTATCCTTATTTAAAGTTTTTTCTCTTATTTATTGTTGAATATAGCTTTGGGATACAAAGTAGAATTATAACAAGGTATACTCCTTTTTGGAATCTACCAAGCTTATAATTGGTTGAGATAATTATAACAAGGGTAGTATAGTATTTTCTATAAGTATTAAGTACATTCCTTAATCTATGTGAATTAACCGTAAACGACAATCTTTTAGGAACAAAGAGAGTAGTTGGTAATCATAAATTGTTGAAAAATGACAACTTATTGACTAATTTAATAATTACTTTTGAAAAAAATAGGAAGAACATAATAATAAATTAGACATGTTTTGAATTTCTCTCTCTTATTTTTTAAACAAAAAGAAATATAAAAATGATTCTTACTATTTGTTTCTTAGACAAAGTAACTACTTTTTTTTATAATAGTAATAAAAAAAGATAATGAAAATATAAAATATGTTAAAAGTATATTAATATTGATACACCGTAAGTAATTTTAAAAAATATAATACACTTGATCTATGTATATGTGTGTTTGTATGATTGAAGGATCTCATAAATAAAGATTGAAACACGCCAACCTTTTACAAGGGGTTCCAACTTGGACTGCAACCAATCAATGTTTTTCTTCAGGTAATCCATGCAATATACAAGGCCTATATGACAATAGAGATTAATTAGAGGTCAGTTAAAGCAACTAAGATCACATGAATATCTTTAGGTGAGATATCAGTCTACAAAATTCATATGTTTGTCATTATGTCTCATAATAGGCTGCAAGCAAGGTCTATAAAATACAGCAATACACACGTAGCAACAAATTCATGAACACTTGCTGGCAAAAGGAACACCCATGTGGGTTCTCATGCGGTATTTGTGTGTGTTGTGCTACAGTGTAGGAAACCTCTGCAGTGAGCCTAGGAATGATGGGTCCTTTATAGCATGAAAATTTATGCAATTGAAAATTCACTACAAAAAAAAGGGTCATCGCCGACGGGGGTAATGACGACGGCAGTGTTGTCGTCGATAATAAGGTCAATGGCGACGGGAACGCCGTCGCTCATGAGTCCCCTCGGTAATGAGGTATTATTTGGTGGGAAAATTTTGCGGTGCAGGGAAAAGTCACTGGCGACAGGGAATAGAGTGCATGGCGACGGGGTGCCATCGCCAATGAGTACTTATCGACGGCATTGCCGTCGATAATGACATTCTATTTTTAGCCCTTCCAGCGTCGGCAACGTCTCTACTTTTCTTCCCTATCTATTTTTTATTTTTCGCTCTCAGTTTCCCTACTCCTCGCCATTTATTATTAACCTAGATTAACATAACTTTCAATTGATTTGCCGAATTGATTGTCACCCCATCCATCATCATTTCACCTTCATCATCTCATGGCCGCTTTCATTTCCGTACACATGCGATCTTGAGCCCATTTTTTCGGTCACTTCTCGCTCGCCATTTCATCATCTCTGTGTGTGTGGAGAGGCGTGTATTGCTAAGCTTCTAGAGGTACCGTTCCTCCATCTCTCTATTGTTGTCATTTCCCAGTCACCACTCTCACTGTGGTTGCGAAAGGTACAAAATTTGGTCTTTGTATGTATTTTAGTTGTTATATTTGCTTATGTTGAGTTGCTTAGTGTTTATCATGTGTTAATTTCTGCTCATTTTATCAGTATATGTAAGAATGATCATTTTTGGGAGCATATGAATGAGATACTTCAATAATTTTGTAAGAGAAAATATATATGTTGTAGAAACTATGGTCGTGTAGGAATTGTCAGGACTATGGACCGATTAAGGGTGTCGATTGAGGAGTGATTCCTTGTCGAGATTATGGATTGATCCAAATGTTAGTCATAGAAATATTTACATTTGAGCTCAACCGAAACTCCAAAGAATGAGGAATGGAAACTAAAAGAACGTGATATATACTATAAAAGTGTTTTGTCAACATTCACTTGTAATAAATTTTGGTGACATACTCTCGGATTAGTAAAAATTTGAAAGAAAAACTTTATAGTTAGGTAATTGTTCCTTAAAAGTATTTCTTTTAATTTTTATTTTTGTTTTGTATACATGTTATTTCTTATATATTTTATAGTGTAAATTGTTAAGGTTCATTGAAAGCACGGTTCAACCCAATAATAGATGTTCATTTTATGAAGGAAGTATCAGATTAGATAAATGGATCAATAATGATAGTATATAAAATGTCAAGACCTGCAATCAATAGTGTTTATCATGTGTTTCAAATTCAAGACTTGCAATCAAATGTTTTCTTGATTATTTATCCACTGAGTTAAGGAGTTGTTAAGGGGGGGGGGGGGTGTCTTGTGTAAACTCAAGCAGTAAGTGGGATAACTTAGGACTGGGATTAGGTGGGGTAGATTTTGATGTTAACTGGTGACAATGATTTTTCCGTTGCCTTTACGAAATTGTTACGTCTCTTAATGACTTTGGTAATGTTCTCACAAGCTAGTTCGAGTTCTTTACATTTTAGATAAACTTTAATTCCCTTTTTTGTCATAATATATCTCAGTATATATAGCCAAATTGTTGAGTAGAAAGTTTGTATATTTTTATATGGATTTTATTTGGTTTTAAAGATAGACCTTAGAGACCACAATTTTTTATAACGGCTTGATCATGTTATTGTATCTTGGATGTGATGAATAGCCACCATAGTTGACAGTAAATTAATACATATGAGTATTGAATGATAATACATATGTGTTTTGATTTGTTGAAATATTTTAGGTTTTGATAGGTCGGTTATGTTCTGCAGACAATTAGCATTGTTGGGTTCAGAGATTTTTACCAGATAAATAAAATGAAAAAGATAATATTTGAATAGTGTTGCTATATGTATTTTTTAATGAACAGAAAAGGAAAAAAAATAGATGGAGTTTTTGTAATCTCTCACACCCTCTACATTACTAACATAATGAAACTTATTTTGTTTCACATTGTTGGCATTAATGGTTTGAAAAGTGAATGTGTAGTTATATAGAATAATCCTTACTTTGACATGCACATATATTTTCATATAGTTTAGGAAACTTAGAAACCCGTTTGAGATTCACTTAGTAGGAGTGAATCTCAAATAGTCCCCATTTTGGGACTGTTTCAGATGTATTTTCGATCTCACTTAGTTCATTTGTTAATGACTTGAAACGCGTCTTTATATTTTTGAATTTTCGGTCGATATATATCTCTTGATGTTCTTGGTGCATATTTAGACTACGATGTGTGAGTCTATTTAGTGTACTTGAAGACCATGGGGAGGTGTCTTCTTAAAATTTACAAAAATTTAAAGATGTGTTCAAGTTGTTAACATCGATGAAAGCGACACATCCTGAATAGGATAGAAGCGACGACGTTAGAGTGGGAGATGAAGTTAGGAAACTCATAAGCTTGCATATACATTAACTTGGAGACTTGATTGTGTTTTTCTAACTTTCCATATATATAGCAGATAGTTGTCCGAGATGTCTGCTGATCGAAGTTGGATGGAACGTAGGGTAGCCACTGATAGGAATGGGCTTAGCTCTGAGTACCGTAGTGGGGTTGAACAGTTTCTCAATTTTTCATTTGAGCAAGTCAGCGGCGATGAGATTAGATGTCCTTGTAAGAGGTGTGTGAATGAAGTGTGGAAAGAAAGGAGTGATGTCATGTGCGACTTATTTGCGTATGGGTTCAAGCAGGGTTATACGACATGGATTTATCATGGGGAAACCTGGTTGGATGAACATGAATCAGAACCAGAATCTAGAGGTGATGAAACCTTTGACTGTATTAACATGATAGTCGAAGCTGCTGGTTCATACTTCCAATGGAATACAGACAGGGATGACAGTTGTGACGACCCCAAAATAGGTCCATTCCATCCAACCCATTCTGAGTCGCCAAATACATGGTACAGAAACAACTACAACTTTATTATCACAACAATAAAACTGTGAGTTTAAATACAAATATTATCTTCTAGACAATATTTATACTCAAATAAATCCTCATCACATTTATTGATACATTATTTTACAATAATGGTGAGGACTACTAAACAACTCTCTCTAAAACCTTCATTCCATACCCCGACTAATACTCGCTACATTCTCGCCTCCTCGGGAAGAAAATGGAACAACAAGGAAAAGGGTGAGCTCAACTAGCCCGATAAAGAATGTTATGACTAAGATAATATACAACAAATTATCGTTAGTCTCCAACGAGGAAAAATCGATAGAATACAATAGACAACAAGTTTCGGATCAATATTCGCGGCGGAAATAATAATTCATAGAAGAGTTACGTAGAGAATGAAATCTACTATAATCTATGAATTTAACGATCCATCATCAATATTTTATCCAGTAACATCAATCAATATTCATCTCAAATCAAATATTCATCTTTGCACTTCTGAGCCAAAGATATTCATCAATCGGTCATATTCATCTCAACACTGTTCATCTTTGCACTAAAGGCCAAAGATATTCATCAATCGGTCATGTTCATTTAAACACACTCATCTTTTTACTTTCTGAGCCAAAGATATTCATCGATCGGTCGTATTCATTTAAACACCGCTCATCTTTGCACTACTGAAAGCCAAGATATTCATCGATCGGTCATGTTCATTTAAACACTGCTCATCTTTGCACTCTGTGCCAAAGATATTCATCGATCATTCATGTTCATTTAAACACTGCTTCATCTTTGCACTACGGGCCCAAAGATATTCTTGAAAATCATTCATCTTTGCACTACTGAGCCAAAGATATTCAATAATATCATCATTTAAGGCGAGGATGATGAAAAATATTTTAAAGAACGAATCCGGTGAAACAAAATGACAAGGATTAAGGATTAAGGATTAGTACTTTGTTTTATCCATGTCCAACAATACCTCAAAAATAATCATAGTGGTGTAAAATTCAAGAATGATCAAAACATGGATACTGATCAAAGCTAGTATCCAAAATAGATATTTTAGACGAAAAGAAGAATTTTCATTTTTCGATTGAATAGTCTTGAGTATTAAGTGAATAGTCTTAGGTATCGTGAATAGTCTTGCATTATCGTGAATAGTAACTCAAACACCCAAAGATAGAAATTCCACAAAAAAACATCTTCACGCTTACATGAATAGTACTTTCGTGAATAGTAACTTCGTGAATAGTAACTCATGAATAGTAACTTCGTGAATAGTAACTCATGAATAGTAACCCAAGGCATGAAAAAGTTCCAAATTTGATAAAAAGTACCAACCAATATTTGACATAATGATATTGAAGAATTAATATCATTTGAGAAGAAAATAACATCCCTTACCTCAAAGAATCGATTACTTGGAAGGAAAGGTCGGAGTGATCTTGAATGAAACTTATCTTGAACAACAACTCTCAAAGTATCTAAATACTCACAAAATACGCTCGAATAATATAGAGAGAAAGAAAACTTTGTTTACGGTGTGATTTTCAATTCTAACTTAGCCCTCTATTTATAGGAAAATGTTAGCCTTGCAAAGCGAGTTGACTTCTTTACGATGGCTTTACTTCTACTATTGCCACCCACCACATTTGAAATAAAATTCAGCACATTTCTTCACCAACCACAAGTGGGGTCCACTCAATTCTAGAATTTTCCACCAAAATCAATTATAACCCTAATTTCCGAATCAGACACACCTCTTAAAATTCATAACAAATCATTCGTGCATTTTTAACGGTTCAAAATTTGTGGACATATACTCAACTTATGTATGTATAACATATCCAAAAATTACAACGATCCAATTCGGATTAAAAATTATAACCCCGCAATATATCTCAAAACCCACGATTTGATTTTTAATACCTCCAATCAGATAAAATATCTTGATAAAACACCTCAACATTAATTCCTTCATTAATAACCACATAAATAAATCCATCATTTATATTCATATAAAATAAATATTTCCTTATCATATGAATCAATAATTATTCACAAATAATATTACGTAATCACATTTATGACAACCAAAATTTGTTCCGGAAAGAAGGGGCTTTCCGATAAGGATCTCTCCTTCTTGGCGTATGATTAGGTGACCAAACCTCTCCTTAGAAGCGAACTTTCTAGACATTGCCAATAATGTTATCTAATAATATTATTCAAATAATATGAATTATTGATCGATAATGGAGATAATGTGCGATGACAATTATTGAACAACAATAATATAAAATATCAACGCAATTATTGAATCAATAAAATAAAATATTGAGCGATAACTCTTGTGAAAATTATTGAGTAGTGCCTTCTTACGTGCGAATCAATAATTCAACAATCTTGTCTTGCAATCTGGTGTAACTTCTTGTGCGACCACGCGCGTATTCTTGTATTTTAACCAACGGGTATTCCAACGATCTTAGCGGTAACAACTACTGCGTTATTTATAACCACCCAAACTTTGTGCGTTTTCCTCATCCAATCGCTTTCCGTTATGGGGCCCACACATGGATCTTGTGAGTCGTCGAATATTCCCAAACGATCTAATATTCCACGACCAAACGAATATTCCCAGAAAAAATGAACATTTTATAACCACTTGCTTATTTTGAAATATTTGCGTATTTAACCCTTAACTATCCACATTAATCGGATCAACCCTTACTATTTCAAAATAAAAAATAAAGGAAATTCCTTTTATTTTAAAAAATTTGAGGTCTTACAACCTCCCTCCTTATGAAATTTAAGTCCTCGAAATTGGCGTACGTACTGGTGTTTGAAAAGGTAAAGATACCTCGCTTTCATTTTCGTTTCCAACTCCCGTCATTTCCTCAATAAGATGGTTTCTCCACAAAACTTTAACTTATGGTATAACCTCGATACATAGGTCATATTCTTTCTTTCTCTACAAAATCTTGACAGTGCCTCCTCGTGCGTTAAGTCTTGGCTATCTCGTCCGGTTCTAACTCAATGACGTTTGAATTCGTCCACATATTTACGTAACATCGATCGTGAAAAGCGTTATGAACACGCGTCGTACTTGGTGGTAAAAAGCGAGTCTATAGGCCCACGGTTCTATTCGATCGAGAATTTCAAATGGATTAATAAATCGAAGGTTTGAGCTTTCCTCACCTCACCGATTCTCGCTTTTGAAATAACAACTTCTTGCACCTCCTTCTTCAAATTCATCATTTCGGTGTGTAGCTTGAGCGACTTTAACTTTATCGATTAAAGTCGATTATACTCGTATATCATCACGTGCTTGTATATCATCACGTATCAGTATATCATCACGTGGGTACCTAGAGTTTTCATCTCCATCTCTATTATTTGTATATTATACGAAATTAGTCTTTGACAATATCGTACTCGTGCTTGTATATCGATCTTCTACTCAATACGTCGGCTACCACGTTCGCTTTTCGGGATGGCATGGTCGAACATATCTTTGAAATGAGTCTCCTCTTGAGTTCTTGAAGCTCTTACCACATTCCTTGCTCCATTTGAATTTTGTATCTCTACGAGTCAATTTGCGATAATGGAATAGCGATTGAGAATATCCTTGAACGAATCTCGATAATAACCAACTAAGCCTAGAAAACTACGCATTTCGATTCTGACTTAGGTTGTTCTCAAGCTGTGACTCATATCCCAACCTTGGATAAGCGTTACAATGACACCTATCGATTTACTATCGCATCGAATATGGCGTCCCTTACAGAGAGTGCGGCAGGTGAATTCCACAAAGGAAGTCACAAGATAAAGGCTCATGTACCAAATTCTATAGTTGAATTTTTAACTCACGAAGTTCAATAGGAGCCATTCGATATGAGATTTTAGAAATGAGTTTTGTCTGGGTTCAAAAGTCGATACAAAATTTAATATCGATCTTTGGGAGTAAGCCAATAAATTCTTGAAATCGCCGGGAAAAATCAATAACAACAAGAATATTATTCAAATCGGCGTGTCTTTATTCAAATCCATAACATGGACTAAGAAAACTTGACATCCGTAATAAGCGAATGACTTCATGGCTTGATATGAAAATGTTTGACTTCTGATGGTTTGATTGCTTGAGTTGAATAACAGGTTGCTTAGGAATATGAAAACTATGACCTTACAAAAGCAATCAATTTTGGCGTGATGAGTAGTTAACTAATCAATCCCCAAAAGCAAGTATCTTTAAAGAGATAAGGTCAACGGTAAGGTAATGGTGCCAACTTGAATCAAACAAGATTTCTAAACAACGGATGTAATGAAAGTTTCTCTAACGGATTCTCCATAAATAGGTCAAAGTCTAATTTCTCCGTAGTCAAGTTCAAGCGTTGGCGCAAGCAAAGAGATAAAAAAGAATGGGTAGAACCAGGTATCTAGTAAGGTATAAACATCGCAAAATTTATAATTAACTAACCCGTACTAACTTCATTCGGGTTCCTCGCATTTTTGACCGAAGTCACGACAAACGCGCTCTTCCGAGAATCGTTGACTTTGACTTTTCTCGGGACATCCTTTTGAGTCACCTTCCATTGCACTAGGTTTTCGATATCGTACAATCTCGGCGATATGTCCTTCTTTTCCACAATTATAGCATACCTTAAACTGTTGTGGGCGGTTTGATGATATATCCCTCTTTCCGCATTTGTAACTTATCTGACCGATGGTCTTTCTCCTCCCTTGGAACTAGTTTTGCCCTTTGGCGGCGACGTCTTCACGTGGTCGTTGTTGAATCTCCTCTTTTAAAATCTCCTCCCAACTTTCGCTTCTTCTATTTTCATGGCCACGATTACCACCGAGTGGTTCTGGCCTTTGTCCGTATTCTTCTTTCTCCACCGGTTATCGTTATTACGATGACTTCTATCTTTGGTATGATCTGGTTATGGTCCCTCGGTTGAGCGTGCTCGTTATCTCGCTTTCTAACAATCGAGCCACTGTTTACAACATCCGAATAGAGAAAAATTTATGAGAAATGAGATCTTGGCGTATCTTGGAGTTTCAAACCTCTCGAAACATCCGCGTCATCGTTCCTCATTCTCCACCAAATGAGGTGCAAACACAGATAACTCATGAAACTTCGCCTCGTCTTTGGGACACCGTCATATTATTACTCGCTCCAATCTAATAAACTCCACTTCCTTCATATAGCCGAATACTTTCGAGGAAGTACTTGTCATTGAATTTGTTTACAAACGTCTCCCATGACATCTTTGAGTGCGGTGGATGGATGTACGCTTCACGATTCCCACCGATGTCTGCCTTCGCCACGGAACATAAAAGTAGCGAATGGTACTTTCTGTTCCTTCGTGCATCCCAAGACATCGAATATCTTGGTAATTTGCTTGACCCATGTTTCATGATGATCGGATCGCTTTCCCTGAATTACGGTGGTCCCAACTCTTTGAAGCTTGCATTTGTGACCACCCGTGAATTACTATCATCTCCTCCTGTATTTTGAACACGAGTCTCCTCGTCCGATTTTGCATGAAGCTGCAAAAACTTCTAAACATCCCTCGTTCATCATCTGCTTTCGGTGGTGTTATTCACGGAGGTACATTGCCAGCCTGTTGAACGTTCTCCTCGTTGTTAAGTACAGGCATCTCCACGGTCTCATTTACACCACTATTAATATTCTCAGTCGACATTCTCAATTCTTGTCATAAAACAAGGGTTAATTAAGGAAATCAATCACATAATATCCTTATATCTTGACCAACTAACAAATAAGCTTAGGTAGGACACACTAGCGAAAGGATTTTCTCGTCTCTCCCTCCTAGTTCTATTCCCCAATCTCCGCCGGAGATCATATCCTAAGCTCGATACCAACCGTGGCGACCCCAAAATAGGTCCATTCCATCCAACCCATTCGAAGTGCGCCAAATACATGATGCGAAACAACTACAACTTTATTATCACAACAATAAAGCGTGAGTTTAAATACAAATATTATCTTCTAGACAATATTTATACTCAAATAAATCCTCATCACATTTATTGATACATTATTTTACAATAATGGTGAGGACTACTAAACAACTCTCTCTAAAACCTTCATTCCATACCCCACTAATACTCGCTACATTCTCGCCTCACGGGAAGAAAATGGAACAACAAGGAAAAGGGTGAGCTCAACTAGCCCGATAAAGAATGTTATGACTAAGATAATATACAACAAATTATCGTTAGTCTCCAACGAGGAAAAATCGATAGAATACAATAGACAACAAGTTTCGATCAATATTCGCGACGAAATAATAATTCATAGAAGAGTTACGTAGAGAATGAAATCTACTATAATCTATGAATTTAACGGTCCATCATCAATATTTTATCCTGTAACAACATCATCAATATTCATCTCAAATCAAATATTCATCTTTGCACTACTGAGCCAAAGATATTCATCAATCGGTCGTATTTCTCTCAACACTGTTCATCTTTGCACTAAAGGCCAAAGATATTCATCGATCGGTCGTATTCATTTAAACACTGTTCATCTTTGCACTACAGTGCCAAAGATATTCATCGATCCAGTCGTATGTTCATTTAAACACCTGCTCATCTTTGCACTCTGAGGCCAAAGATATTCATCGATCGGTCGTATTCATTTAAACACTGCTCATCTTTGCACTACAGGGCCAAAGATATTCATCGATCGGTCGTGTTCATTTAAACACCGCTCATCTTTGCACTACTGGCCAAAGATATTCTTGAAAATCATTCATCTTTGCACTACTGGGCCAAAGATATTCAATAATATCATCATTTAAGGCGAGGATGATGAAAATATTTTTAAAGAACGAATCCGATTGAAACAAAATGACAAGGATTAAGGATTAAGGATTAGTACTTTGTTTTATCCATATCCAACAATACCTCAAAAATAATCATAGTAGTGTAAAATTCAAGAATGATCAAAACATGGATCTGATCAAAGCTAGTATCCAAAATAGATATTTTAGACGAAAAGAAGAATTTTCATTTTTAAATGAATAGTCTTAAGTGATAAGTGAATAGTCTTAGTATCGTGAATAAGAACTCAGACACCCAAAGATAGAAATTCCACAAAAACATCTTCACGCTTACATGAATAGTACTGCGTGAATAACTAACTCGTGAATAGTAACTCATGAATAAGAACTCATGAATAGTAACCCCATAAGCATGAAAAAAAGTTCCAAATTTGATAAAAAGTACCAACCAATATTTCAACATAATGATATTGAAGAATTAATATCATTTGAGAAGAAAATAACATCCCTTACCTCGAAAGAATCGATCTTGGAAGGAAAGGTGGGAAGTGATCTTTGAATGAAACTTATCTTTGAGCAGAACTCTCAAAGTATCTAAATACTCACAAAATACGCTCAATAATATAGAGAGAAGAGAAAACTTTGTTTACGGTGTGATTTTCAATTCTAACTTAGCCTCTATTTATAGGAAAATGTTAGCCCGTAAAGGCGGACTTGACTTTCTTTGATGATGGCTTTACTCTACTACTATTGCCACCCACCACATTTGAAATAAAATTCAGCACATTTCTTCACCAACCACAAGTGGGGTCCACTCAATTCTAGAATTTTCCACCAAAATCAATTATAACCCTAATTTAAGATCAGACACCTCTTAAAATTCATAACAAATCATTCGTGCATTTTTAACGGTTCAAAATTTGTGGACATATACTCAACTTATGTATGTATAACATATCCAAAAATTACAACGATCCAACGGTCGGATTAAAAATTATAACCCCATGATATATCTCAAAACCCACGATTTGATTTTTAATACCTCCAATCCGATAAAATCTTGATAAAACACCTCAACATTAATTCCTTCATTAATAACCACATAAATAAATCCATCATTTATATTCATATAAAATAAATATTTCCTTATCATATGAATCAATAATTATTCACAAATAATATTACGAAATCACATTTATGACAACCAAATTTCCCGGAAAGAAGGGCTTTCGATAAGGATCTCTCTCTTCTGGCGCGTGATTAGGTGACCAAACCTCTCCTTAGGCGAGAACTTTCTAGACATTGCCAATAATGTTATCTAATAATATTATTCAAATAATATGAATTATTGATCGATAATGGAGATAATGTGCGTGATGACAATTATTGAACAACAATAATATAAAATATCAATATGACGTGATTATTGAATCAATAAAATAAAATATTGAGCGATAACTTCTTGTGAAAATTATTGAGTAATAGTGCCTTCTTACGTCTAATCAATAATTCAACAATCTTGTCTGCAATCTGGTGTCTATCTTTTATGCGACCACGCAGTATTCATCGTATTTTAACCACAAGGGTATTCCAACGATCTTAACGGTAACAACTACGCCTGTTATTTATAACCACCCAAACTTTGTCGTTTTCCTCATCCAATCGCTTTCCGTTATGGGGCCCACACATGCATTTTTACGCAGTCAAATGCGAATATTCCCAACGATCTGAATATTCCACGACCAAACGAATATTCCCAGAAAAAATGAACATTTTATAACCACTTGCTTATTTTGAAATATTTGCGTATTTAACCCTTAACTATCCACATTAATCGGATCAACCCTTACTATTTCAAAATAAAAAAAAAAAGGAAATTCCTTTTTATTTTAAAAAAAAATTAGGGGTCTTACAACAAGGCGTCGAGTAAATGAATAACGCGTGGCTAAGGGTTTCTATGAAAGTTATTTCATGAAGCAATGACGCCATCAGTATGATGAGCACAAAAATCACCGTCTGCCTTGCTCTGCTTGTGACTAAGTTTTTACACTTCAAGACCGAGCATATTCAGAAGCGAGAGAGGTTTTAATGAATCATAAGCATTGTGAAAGAGTCTTACTTACGGGTAATAAGTTATCGAGTCGTCTTATGATGTGAAAAAAAATGGTGAAAAGGCTCAATCTAGGGTATGAGAAGATTGATGTTTGTGAGAATGATGATTATGTTGTATTACGGTGATGTCGATAAAGATAAGAGGTCGTGTGATATTTGTGGTACAAGTGAATCTTGAACAACGCAAGAAAAAGGAAAAAGGCGTCCAGAAAGATCTTACGTTACTTTCCCATTGCCCCGAGGCTTCAGGTTTGTTCATGTCAACACATACCGATTGAGGATATGAGGTGGCACTCTACACGGGACATAGTCGAAGGTCAACCGGCCTTTTGGCATGGGCTTGAGTGGAAAAATTTTCATAATAAGCACCCTCGTTTGCTGAAGAGGTTCGCAATGTTAGGCTTGGACTTACTACGGATGGGTTTAATCCGTTTAACGGGCCTTACACAAAGCCCTACTCAACTTGGCCGGTGATTATTGTGGTGGATAACCTCCCGCCTTCGATATGCATGAAAGATCCCTACATGTTCATGCCTTTACTGATTCCGGGTGATAAGAGTCCGAGTAAAGACATCAATGTATACCTCAGGCCGTTAGTTGATGAGTTGAAGATGTTCTAGGAAAAAGGGGTTCAAACTTATGATGTATCTCTTAAGCAGAACATTAATATGAAGGCAGCTTTACTGTGGACAATAAACGACTTTCCAGCGTTAGGAATGATCAGTGGATGGTCGACTCATGGGGGCTTGTCATGTCCCGTGTGCATGGGATCAGTTAAAGTTGTGCGGTTCAAATATGGGGGGAAAATGAGTTTCTTTGCAACATCCAGACAGTTTTTGCCGATTGAACATCGTTATCGAATAGACAATTTAATTGAAAAACAGAGAAACGTCAAGTACCTGGTCGTCTTTCTAGGTCAGTAGTGTTGAGTTGGATTAGTCATTTGAATTTTCCACCTCCAGGGAAGAATCACAGATTTGAGCGAGCTTATGGTTACGACAAGGTTCACAACTGGACACACTGATCCATGTTCTTTGACCTGCCTTATTGGGCTACACTCCGCATCCGTCATTGTTTAGATTCGATGCATACCGAGAAGAACGTATTTGATAACATTTTTTATACAGTCCTAGATGCCACTGGTAGAACAAAGGACAACAACAAGTCGAGGCTTGATTTGGTAGAAATGAACATTAGGGAAGATCTGTGGCTGTATCAGGAGGGTAGTAATATGGTAACGCCTAAAGTTGATTATACTTTGACTAGAGAACAGTTGATATTGATATGTAATTGGATCAGTGGACTGAAGCTCCCAGATGGATATTCTTCGAATATAGCAAGGTGTTGTAAAGTCGAAGAGCTAAAGTTTCAGGGTCTCAAAAGTCATGATTATCACGTATTCATGCAGAAGTTGATCCCTGTGGCATTTATCGACTTATTACAAAACGCGTGTGGTTGAAGCAATCGTGAGCTTTTAATTTCTTCGAGATCTATGCTTGACGGAGCTTGAATCAAAGACATAGATAAAATGGAGATGCAGATAGTGGAAATAATGTGCAAGTTAGAAATGATCTTCCCTCCATCGTTTTTTGATCCAATGGAGCATTTGCCTATTCACTTGCCATACAAAGCTAAGTTTGGCGGTCCCGTACAATATAGATAGATGTATCCATTTGAGAGGTAATGACATTAATGTTTTTAATACGGTAAAATGTTCATTCTTTCTTTCTAATCTATATATCACATAGGTATATGCGATGTCTAAAGTAAAAGGTGAAGAATAGAGCAGTGTAGAGAATTCGATTCTTTGAAAGTTATGTTATGGAGGAACTTGTTAATTTCTGCTCATTGTACTTTGAGCCGAATGTTCAGACGAAGCACAATCGCGCACGTCGAAATCAGGCTGTTGAACACAAGGAAAATGGAGAACTAACGACCTTTAGTCATCCTGTTACCCCATTCTGTATTGGTAAAAAAAGCGATTTTTGATAGATAGTGAGTATCAAAATTTGCCACATTGTATGCACTTGTCAACATAAATGAAGTAAATACCATACATTAAGTAAGTAGTCATAACTATATATATACGGTGTAATTGTGTCAAGTTCCTTTACAAACACATTGAGTATATAAGCGTCTCTTGCGGTCGATATAATACGAAATCAAGCACGTGAAGCGAATCCGAGTATATCGGGCGGGGATTTGCAAAATTTAAGAAATGGAGAATTTGTTCAATGGTTTAAAGATCATGTAAGTCTAACATTTACAAGTTTAATGAATCTACCATCATGGATTTATTCTTATGGCGTAATTAATATTTGTGCAATTGTTGTGTTAATGTATTAGGTCCTCACAGATGAGTTAGCTGACAATCGGCTAAAGCTTATAGCCGATGGCCCTGAAAGATCTGTAGATAATTATACATGTTGCATTGTTAACAGTTACGGATTTAAGTGTTGCGATATTGGGAAGTCGCCTGGCGATTACGGTGTTGTGGTGAAAGGTAGGCGCTTTATAACATTTGGGATGGTGGTATGGACGATTGCTAGAAGTTGTCGTGCTTTCAAGTATTGGGGTCATAAAGAATTAGTTTGCTTCAATTATCATTGGCTTGATGTTGAGAATGGAGTTAAAGTAGATAAAAAATCAGGACGGGTGACTGTTAACGTTAAGTTAAAACTAAGACTGATGAGTGGTATGGACGAGCCTTTTATTTTAGCAAGTCAAGCAACACAGGTGTACTACGCGCGGAGTGTTAAGACTCCTACAAGCCCATGACATGCGGTTATAACCACCAAAGCCCATGGGTTTCAAGGCACAACTCCTCGTTCAGACGATGAACCTTTATAAGTCGAGTCTACCAGTGTCACACCTGCTGATGTGACAATTATTAGTGAGTCTAGTGAAGAAGAGGATGATGTTATCGCTGTCGAAAGTGAAGACGATGTGGTTGAGGAGGTAGATATAATTGAAGAAATCGTTGAGGAAGACGAAGATGGTGATGACAACGATAGTGAAGATCTACTGCTCGAAGATGATGATTCTGATATTGATGGCTTTGATGATATAAATGATTAAGAGTATGTACTCTTTATGTCCTTTTAGTTGTATTCAAATGTAATAGTTGTTTCCTTTTAGTTATATCTGCATGTTGTATCCTTTTAGTTGTATTCAAATGTCATAGTTGTTTCTTTGTCATTTTTTATATTTAAGCCTATAAAAAATAATAAATAAATAAAATAAAAATAAAATGAAAGAACAAATGCATGTTGTATCCTTTTAGTTGTATTCAATTGTCATAGTTGTTTCCTTTTAGTTGTATTCGCATATTATCTTCTTGATGATGATTTGACGATATATATCTGAGATATAAACTCGTACACACACATACGGCGATCGTGGTGGGCGTGCTAATGAATCAGCCGTGGGGGCCGTGGAGGTAATCTTGGTGATGAGTAGGATCATCAGGTATAATTACATGTTTTGTTGTTATCAAGCTTATTGTTTATAATTTTATATAATATTGACATTATATTCGTTTATATAAATATTGTTGTATTTCACTACATAGGTGATCGATGTAGGCCTCCGCGGGGACTAGCACGTGGATTGCTAGGGAATCCCCCCCATGCACCACTTATATGCCGGGTCGAGACTACTAAGTAATATATACATTACGTTTGTATTAATTATTTAGTTCTTATATATTCTTTGTAATTTGGAAATTTAATAATTTCAATTTTAGTATCCTTGACGCGACGCTAAGAAACACGTTGCTTAGGATTGTCCGCAATCGATTCTCCAGCCCGTGGATGAGGTGGGCGGATATGGATGACCGCACACGTGCGCTTATTATTGCTGAGTTTAGGGTAAGAAGTCATTCATTCATATGTTAGTTTTAATTTGTGTTTTGAATATTTATTTACCGCTTTGCTTCGTGTTTGTCTACTAAGTAATCGGCGATATTCTTATGTTGTCTTCTGAGAGATATTATCGTTTTGAGGATGAGGCGGGGAGGCACGTGGGATATTGTTCTCGGGAAGTATCTCGAGATGAATTAGCCTGCAAGTGGGTGTCATTTGGAAGAAGAAGGCCCGGACTAAGATGGGCGATGGATGAGACACTTAGAGATGTCCCACCCAGTTTTATTAGTGTTTTGCGGTGTGGGCGGATGTGCGATATTTGGGAGGGTGAGGCGTTCAAGAAGATGTCGGCCAACAGACAATTGCTTGATCACGAGTCGTCTCCCACACCTGTGACTGGGAGTCGATCAGATGACCTCTGAGGAGAGACTCGAGGCGAGTCTAAAGCACCGACCTTCCTTCTCGAGTTTTGGTGGCACGCTTCGGCTAAAAGAAAGGTGATGATGGTTATAGCTCACACAGGCGGATCGCATTCTGATAAGTAATTTAATTATTTCATTTAGTATGTATGTGATGGCTTTGAAATTCTTTTGAATTTTTTTGTGTAATACTTGCTTTTCACCTATTTCTGTGTTTTTTCAGACACGGTTCGAGGACCTTTCTGTGGCCTGGAGCACCTAGAGAGGTGATACTCCAGTGGCCGATGCTGTGTGTGAGGACGAGGAGATGGTGGACTGGCTGGAGGCTACAGGGGGGCCGAAGAAGGGTAGAGTTGTGGGCATCCCCCGTGTCCCAGCCTATACTATAGTCCCTACTGCGAGATCTCGACGTCGCCCACCCACCTAAGGTAGTGGTGCGAGTGGAGCGAGTGGATCAGACGCCGGTCCTTCATTATCTGACTACTTCTTCAAGCGGATCATAGAGGGGTGCATGGCGAGCAGTGTCGTGCAATCAGGCGCACCATCACGCGAGCGGATCTACCAGCTTGCTCAGGAGGTTGTCCACGGCTCCATAGATCCTGCAGCTGTCGCTGACGACCTCATGGGTGTAGTCCGGGAGGAGGCCATCCGTGTATGTGCAGTTGTCTTGGCCAACATCTTTCCTCCACATATTCGATAGGTAAAACTAATTATTGATGTATTTCATTATTTGTAATTATATTACTTATATAAACTGTTAAATAACTAGTTATACATAAGCAATAGACACACGTAGCACCGCATAGGCAATAGACACGTGTTAGAACTGACGGGACTCGATTCCAATATACGGAATCCGAGTTATCGCCCAGTTTACAAAACTCGCCAATACTTAGGAAAAAAGCCGTAAAATAGGTCAAAACCCGCCTCGGTCTGCCGAACGCCACGCAAACACACATGTAGCACCGTATAGGCAATAGACACGCGTTAGAACTGACAGGACTCGATTCCGATATACGGAATCTGAGTTATCGCCCAGTTTGCAAAACTTGCCAACACTTAGGTAAAAAGTCGTAAAACAGGTCAAAACCCGACTCGATCGGCCGAACGACACGCAAACACACACATAGCACCGCATAGGCAATAGACAAGTGTTAGAACTGACGGGACTCGATTCCGATATACGAAATCTGAGTTATCGTCTAGTTTACAAAACTCGCCAATACTTAGGCAAAAAGCCGTAAAATAGGTCAAAACCCGCCTCGGTCGGCCGAACGCCACGCAAACACACACGTAGCACCGCATAGGCAATAGACACGCATTAGAACTGACGGGACTTGATTTCGATATACGAAATCCGAATTATCGCCCAGTTTGCAAAACTCGCCAACACTTAGGGAAAAAGCGTAAAAGCAATTGAAAACCCGCCGGTTTACGAACGCCATGCAAACACACACGTAGCACCGCATAAGCAATAGACACGCGTTAGAATTGACGGGACTCGATTCCAATATACGAAATCCGAGTTATCGCCCAGTTTGCAAAACTCGCCAACACTTAGGCAAAAAGCCATAAAACAGGTCAAAACCCGCCTCGGTCGTCCAAACGCCACGCAAACACACACGTAGCACCGCATAGGCAATAGACACGAGTTAGAATTTACGAGACTCGATTCCGATATCTGAACTGAGAGTTCGAGTCCGTCCTTTAACTTGAAGAACCTGAAACTAAAATAATGTAAATATATTTTCATTTTGATTTTGTTATTAATATTTTAATTTTGTAGGGTCTTGTTAATTGAGACTCGTGGAGGTGGAGGTGGAGGCACTTGGTGATGACCGTCGAAATACGATGACGACCTCTTCCAATTATAGGCGATGACCGTCGAGTTGATGATGACGACCTCCTCCAAGTCTGAGGTGATGAATGGCCATTAGATGACATGGAGACAAAGTGACGGGTTGTAGTTAGTTTAGTTTATGTTATATTCTGAGTTTCATGTATGTATTTGTACAGTTTTTGAGTTGTACCCGATAACCATTATATTTTTTATCTATATATTTGATTTGGGTTAATAGTTTATAACAGGTATAGTTGTGATTTGATGGTTTTTATTAGTTTATAACAGGTGTATATTTGTAAATGAACAGGGAAATTTTGAAATTGTAAAAAAAAAATTCAAAATTTATGTAGGCATTGCCGACGGCGTTATAGGCATTGTCGACGGGTATGCCGTCGATAATGAGGTTTTCCCTCAAAATAGCTATGTGGTCTTTGCCGACGGCCGTGCCATCGGTATAGCTGTCGGTAGTGACATTCTGCCATTGCCAATAACTCCCGTCGATAATGACAAAGATACCGATGGTGGCGGCGATATAAAGAAGCGGCGACGACGTGAGGCGACGGTATCTTGTCTTGACAAGCGATGCTTGTCGGCAATGCCTGGTTTTCTTGTAGTGATTATTTAAGTGATGACATCTTAACAAATCAAAAATAGTAATTCTTGAAGATGCAACTGTACCTCCATTAAGACCAAGAGAATGCTCAATCATCACATCACTTAGTTTTATGTCTGAAATTAAGATTGAAAGAGGCTTGGAGAAAGATTATAAAAGTCTAAAAACAAGAATTCAGCGGGTGTGTAGCAATCAAGAGGTAATTCCAATATTTTGCTATATTTTTATTAAATTGGGTAAAGTTCAAACATAGAATTTGTATATAGTTATGCGAAATATTTGTGAAATTAGTTGAGATTTTAGCAAGGAGATTAGTTGTTGTTGTGCGAAGAAATAAGGAAGAGATTTCTATGAAGAAATTCGGTTTAACCATGTCCAAACATGTATGAAATTTGAATTTCTAAGCTATGCCCACAAGTTGTTTGATAAAATGCTTAAATGGGAAATATTTTCTAAAAACTGAAAATTAGCTAATGTAATGAACAAGGTAGCATTCGCATAAGAGTTATGTTATAACTCAAGTGTATGGGTGTTTTTAAATCAAGCTAAAAGAAAATCATGTTAAATTGCATATTTTCAAGCTTATTGATTGATGTCATAATAATTTTATTAGAAACCAAAATTTGAATAAACTTGTAGTTTGTTGTATGGTATTGGAATAGGATCAAGTTTTAGGTCAATTAGACCTATAGAATGATAGTTATGTGGTTGAGAAGGTAGCTCGCAAGAAAGGTTGAAATATGGAAAATTTGACAATGTTTAAAGGAGGTTCAACAGATTCAGAGCCTCCCGCATTGGCCATAGTGTAAATTGAGACCCGCTAGCTCTGGATCTACAGAAGGTTAGACCGTCTGGACATTCTTTAGTAAATTGGACAAAACTTTTTCGTCTGAACTTAGATTGAGATGATTCAAGATGATCCGGAAAGATAAAGAAGTAGACTCCAACTTTCATTCTTTAAGAATTGAGATTGAGGTGCGGGCGGCGTTGAACATTATGATATATAAAGATGTTTAACATTAGTCGATGAGCATTATATAAGTGATATGAAGCGTCTTTAAGTGTACGCAAGGATGTTCACATAAGTAAATGAGGCGTGTGATAAGCGCATGAACGCGATTAAAGCAGCTGTGACAAAAAATTAAGGGAATTCGATAATGTTTTAATTCAAGTGAATCAAACACTAAAAGAAATGAATAAAATTTAATATACACCAAAATCTCAAAGAATTCTAAAGAGATTTCTAAATATTAATGAAACTTTCAAAACGAAGTAAAAGCAAAATAAGAAATCATATGGTTTGAATGTATACGTTGTTGAATAGATGCCTAGAATTGTAAGTTTAATAAGCAAGATGTAGTTACATTAAGTAAAGGTTTCCAAGAAGTTCCTAAATAAATGATTTTCAAATAAAAACGAATAAGATAAGTTAAGAGATAATGTAATTTATAATTATATTAAATGTATAGTTAAAGTGTTTGTGTAATAAGTATGTGCTTTGAATGTATGGTTGACATGTATCTATATGTGTATTGAAACTAAATAGGATATGTGAATTAAAGATAGTAATAAATGTAATCTACGTCAAATGTATGTATCATAACCTATGCATTTACATTATGCGATAGGTCTATGTGTAAGCATGTATCTTGAACTCATTTATCTTTAAGCAAGTATCTCAAACCTTGTGCAAATATTTTTATATTGTGCAAAATTTTAGCTTCGTTTAATTCATACATTGTGAAAAATTTTAGCTTCGTTTAATTCATACATTGAATGCAAATGCAAGTGGGTTGTAAACTAACTTGTACCAAGCTAAAGCTAAATTTTCATAGAAATTGAGTACTTGATATATTATATTTTGCTATATGATGGCATTTTTTGCAATTGGGTGAATTTATTATCTTGGTAATACTTTGTTGCTTTACTCGCAAAGTGTCTGGTCCTCAAATTAAAGAATTATATCTCATTTGTCTGTAATTATATTCATTGACAATATTTACTAATATATCAGTTATTCCAACCCACGATTATGATTTACACCATGATATTCACTAGAGATTAATATTTAACAGCAGATTCACCTCATGAATATTTTCTCCACAGACCCTACTTTCTTATATAAAATCAGTTGCATGAAACTCAGTACGCTGAAACCAGCTAAGCAACACCTGGGAGAAAACATAAATTTTGTTATCATACCACATTTGATTTATTAAATTTAACAATTTATTATTTTTAATAGTATACGTGTAAACAAAATTATGTCCTTGATATTCACACATTTTGTAAATTAGACTATTTTTTCTATTCTTTTTTTTGTGTGAAAAGGGGTATCTGATTTCTCATTAATGGTCAATCAAAAATCCTACAACCAAAAT
Source organism: Panax quinquefolius (assembly GCA_020205615.1). Lineage (NCBI taxonomy): Eukaryota > Viridiplantae > Streptophyta > Magnoliopsida > Apiales > Araliaceae > Panax > Panax quinquefolius. The sequence continues at coordinate 975,773 of CM035173.1, read as the reverse complement.
TATTGCCAAAGACTAAATTCATTCTTGCATTTTTTTAAGAAGATTGATTGTGGGCATGAAACCCTTTAGACTCGGTCATTACTGCGGTTTTTTTTGTAAAGATTGATTGTGTAATCATAGGCCACGTGGACTCATATGGATAGCAGGAATGGATGGGAATGATACTCTCACCTCATTATAAGTTAGTTATGGCAGAAAGTAGTGATGACATCATTAGATGAATCTATAAGAGCATAGTTGGTATGGATAAGATATTTTTCGTTGTTGTTATTATATTATCTATAAAAATATAAGTGGCGTTGTTATTAGAATGACACCATGTCACCATATCGAGTGTCATTGTGTTCTTCAATTCCAAGATTATTTTATAAAATACAAATGAATCAAAGGAGAACAAAAGACAAGTGAAGGTAATGCTTATACGTGTAAACACACACACACACACAAATACACACACATCTCATTCTCCGTGTGTATAATCATATTATCTTTGCAAATTAGGCAAATTGTTACATTTTCCCCTAATATACTTGATGCAGTTGTATATATGATCGCTTTAACCTTTTGTGTTCTGCAGGTACAATGTTGCTATAAAGTGTGCTACTATTACTCTAAGTTAGTTATCCTAATTCTTTAAATGCTTTATTGGCCTCCTCACTCTTTATCCTCATTCTTTAAATGCTTTATTGGCTTCCTCACTCTTGTAATATAATCACAAAGAAACATAGTTTATAGGCTTTTTGATTCGGTTGATTTTTTTTCCCTATAAAGGTTAATATGCTCTGTTTGGTTCTTAACAACTGGTATTTTTGTCGAGTTATTGACTTATGATTATTGCATCTCTTCTTTTACTTGTCCAGAAAAGTTAAATATGTAGTTAGTTTTAATGTTGTAGTTTTGATATTGGGAGGAATCTTAATGGCATTTGAAACTTTTACAATTAGGTGTGTACTGCATAGTAAGTAGAGTACATAGGCCAAATGCCGCATTTTGTATTGGTAGATGGCGTGAAAAGTCGTCATATTTGAAGCTAAGAAAAGAGAAGTTATTGGATGGAGATTGTTGCCTAAAATATTTTTATTTTTTTTCACTAGAGGTTGTGAGTTGGATGGCAGATTGAAATTTATTTGTCAGGTCATTCATCTTATGTCACACAATTATATTTTAGGACTATCATGGTTGTTATTTGTGATTTTTCATATGAGGCAAAAATCAAGGAATTTGGGCTGAAGTCCATGTGGAGGAGTCTAAACGACACGATCAGAAATATCTTAAATGGTTTGCGTACTGGTCAATTGAACAAATTCAATGCCTGTGTTCTTATTTAGATGCATCCTTATGATTGTGCCATCTTCTTTAGCTCCTACTTTTAGGACTTTATAGTTAGTGCAATGAGAATTTGGGGCATCTTAGGTCCATTAATGATGTTAAGTACGGTGATTAGCTATCAGTTGCATTCACAATTATGCATTCACCACTTAACTCTGTTAAGTGTCATACATACATTTCAACCATCGATACCATGTAGGAAAAAGCCGCCAGGAAGAAATTAACATGAATGACGAACCAGTTCTTTGGTTCATTCTGGTTTAATTTTTCTTAGTGTTATATTTCTATTATTTTATTAATGTCTTTCTTCCTAATCAAAAGGCTATTTAATCTTGCCTTGCAGGTACTATTTTCCGTGAGTCCATCATATGCAAGAACATTCATAGAATTGTTCCTGGTAATATTTTGTTTCTCAGCCTGGAGTGTATGTGAAATATTTTACATCCACCATTCACTCCATTCAGCAATTTCTTCTCTAATATTTAGGCTGGAAAAAACACATTTGGATTGGCCGGCATGCTTTTGGTGATCAGTATCGTGCCACTGATACGGTTATTAAAGGGTCAGGGAAGCTAAAAATGGTCTTAGGTGAGTAAAATCTTCCTGTTTGTTAGATAATTTGAATGTTGTTGAAATGTTTACAATTTTTTATGCTCCACCCTCAGTCCCAAATAACGGGAACATTCATATTGAACTTGATGTTTATGATTTCAAAGGCCCTGGCATTGCACTTGCTATGTACAATGTTGATGAGGTTCATATTCTAAAGTTGTAATTAAAGTTGGCAATATATTTTCCCTAATCTCATCTAACTATTATAAATTTTATAAAATTTGGAAGTCTATCCGTGGCTTTGCTGAATCATCGATGTCACTGGCATTCACAAAAAAATGGTCTCTTTACTTGAGCACGAAGAATACAATTCTGAAGAAATATGATGGCAAGTAATATGTGGCTATGATTCTATAATGATAACTTTTGCTTGAGAAGCTTGTAAAACTCAGGCCAACTTATCAGACCCAGTTGACCAATGAAGGTTTAAGGACATTTTTGAGGAGGTTTATGAACAGAATTGGAAGTCAAAGAACATTCAATTTGGTTAGTGTAACTATGCTTTGTACATATTATGTGTGGTATTTTCAGAATTAGTTTATTTAAAATCTATACTGACGTGCAGGTATGAGCATCGCTTGATTGATGACATGGTGGCTTATGCGCTAAAAAGTGACGGTGGATATGTTTGGGCATGCAAAAACTATGATGGATATGTCTAGAGTGATTTACTTGCTCAAGCTGGTTTAGATGTCAGATTCAAGAGATTATATGATTGAACTTTATATGAAAATGTACACCCATCAATAGGTGTGCAATATATGTGATGGTTCTTCTGAAAATAGTTTCATGTCTTGAGATAGAAGATGACATATTTCAAATTTAGCAGACATGATACCCTGCTTAATTAGTTATTTTAAGCAATTTAGGTATTAGTATGTTGAAATTCATTGTGACTCATATAGGGAATCCTTTATTTACCATGCATGTGCATATTTTTAAAGTTTAATGGCTAAATGATGAAAATGTGACAACTATAATAGAGTATTTATCCTTTTTATCTTAGAAATTGATTTATCTTTTTTAGACATAATGTGAGATATTTTAAACACAAAAGCGATAAGAATTATTAAAAATTATAAAATAATAAACCATTATCATTTGGTTTATTTTTAAGTGACATTAGGAGTATATATTTTATTATTAAATGACATTGGGATTAAGAATTTAAAGACATAAATGTTCTTATTTTAATTATGTCATTTATAATTCTTTCTTAAACTAATACCCCTATTTCAACATATAATAATAATATTAATTTTTTAAAGTTAGTTGGGACATCTATAAATTCATAATTAACCTATATTCATTTAATTAGTTAATGATAATTATTATAACCTGTTTTAAAGTATTACTAATATGTATGAAATTTATTTTTATAAGTCAATAATCTATACAGTGCCTTCATGCACGGGTTATAGCTAGTATATATATATATTCGGAGTCTATGATTAGAGATATTACATCTATCAAGTGGATGGAGATGAATTAATGGTCTAAAACGATGCATGCTGCAAATTAAAGGTCCATGCATATATAGGTAGTAGATCGATATGGGGTCTTTAATTTACAATTTATATAATTGCTAGTCCTCTTGGTGATCAACTTCCCTGATATTTTGCTTTCAGACACTACAACAAAAAGGCTTATTTTCGACGGAGTATTTTGTCGTTACTAAGGTTATTCCGTCGAGGGTAACCTTATCTCCGACGGAATATTTGGTCGGAAATTCAGTCGTATATAAGCACGTCAAAAATAAGTCTGTCGATTCTTTGGTCGGAAATACTTAACATCGACAGAACTATTCTCGATCAAACATTCAGTCGGAGTTAATATAGCCCTGACTGAAATGTGTCTGTCGAGGAAATTCAGTCGATGATAGTCATGCCACGTGACAGCCTGGAAAAAATGGAAAATCACCTCACGCGCGACGAAATTCCGTCGACTCTATAACTCATCCGTCGAGGATATTCGGTCGAGGATATGTATGCCACGTGGCAATAGACCGAAAATGGGAAGAACCTTAACCTCGACGGTTATTCGTTGAGAATACCATTCTTCCGTCAAGGTTACTGTTTATTTTTTTATAAATATTTTTTTTATTTTTGCAATATCCAGGGATTTAACCCACATCTTGGACCTGTACCTGTACCTGTTTTCCCAACATCACATACACAAGCTAAATTAAGCTAAATGTCAAAAACATCCTATTACTACTATCATAACCACAACAAACCAAGTAATGAAATGTAAAATCGCTTTAATCAAAGCAAATTAAACTAATGTAAATTACAAAAGATCCCATTAATCTAAACTAATTATAACAAACATCCTATTAAGCTAAATTAAGCAACCGCAATAAAATCAAAGTAATTAATGATAAAGTAATTTAAACTACAATATGTACGTCAAAAGTTATGTAAAATTAATACAAAGGAAATGATTCTTCTCACTTATCAAATTTAATTGCAAATTATTATATAAAAAAAAAGATTTTTTTTTGGGCCGGGGAGAGGGAGAGGGGGAGGGGGGGGGGGGGGATGATTTATGTTTATTTATATATTATTCATGCGGTAGGGTTAAATAAACAATTTATTAGGATGGACTCATACTCTATATATAATCCGAGCAACAGTGGTAATAGAATAATAAAGTAGTATAATGGGGAGCCAAGTCTGGATGCAGCGTGCATGCGTACAACAAATTAAACTAGGCAAGTAGATTTCAATGTGTGTTTATTTTAAGCAAAATATATATTAAATTAAAATTCCCCTGCACAAATACTGCTACTACTAGTGACCGAGGGAGTACTTAATAATAAGATTAATGTAGGAAGGAAGGAAGGAATTAATATTGTGATTGTAAGACCCCAGCTTTTATAAATAAAGATGAATTTTTCTATAAATATTATTTTTGAATATTATGGAATAAAATTGATATAATGTTATAGTTGTGGGTAATATTTATAAATTTTGCAAAGTATGCAAGTTGTTATAAAATATTACGTTTGGTTTAAATATTCTTTTTGTTAGGAAATATTAGTCATAACTACGATCATTGGTGGACCCCATACTGAAATTATTGTCGGATTGAAAGCGACAAAAATATTTTATAAAAATAACGGCGGAGGTATTCTGAATTAAAAGCTGTTGAACTACCCGGTGGTAAAGAAATGCGATGTCTGGCGTAGTTGCGTAGTAGCATACGGTATTGATTATTGATCTTTACGTGAGAAGTCACTCGGTATGCTCAATTATTCTTCTGATAATTCTTTGCGTCATATCTCTTATATTATTGATTCAATTATTGTCAAGATATCATCATATAATATGTTATAGTATTAAATCAATAATTGAGATGACACGTTATAAATGATTAATAATTGTTGAAAGATTAAATGTGTTGATGAAAAAAAAAAATGATTTGTGGTAAGTTTGATTATTTTATGGGGGCTCATATGTCATCATCTAAGAGTCTCTTAAATCGATAGTAATTACCTTCAATCGATAAATTTACCCTTGTGAATAGTATTTACCTTCAATCGATAGTAATTACCTTCGTCGATAGTAATTACCCTTGTGAATAGTATTTACCTTCGTCGATAGTATTTACCTTCGTTAATAGTAATTACCTTTACCGAGACGTCGAACCACTTGTCGTTTCACATTACTGAGGCGTCGAACCACTTGTCGCTTTCACATTCTGAGCGTCGAAACCATTCGTCGTCGAAAGCCACTTGCCTTTTCACTAAGAAAAGGTCTTAAGCTAGAAATCTTCTATAAATAGAGGCCTGAGGCTTCATTATTTTCACGAATTCATTCAAGTATAGAGAGAGAAAATATAGAGAAATAAGAGAAAGAAGAAGAGTATTTTGTTCTTACTGTTCTTTGCGATATTCAATCTCTACCAAATGTAAGGGGTGTTATTCTTTCTTATTCATGAAGAAAGCTGTTGTTATTCCATTGCTTATTATTACATTGGAATAACTTTATATCTGTGATTTACCTATACTTGGTGACATTCTTCTATTATTCTGTTGGAACATCACATGCATGTGTTTTACACCCGACTGGTTCCGTCTTTATTATTACTGTTGGAACATCACATGCATGTGTTTTACACCTGACTGGTTAAAATCTTTATTATTCATTGGAATATCATATCATGTTTTTACACGGATGCAGTTCCATCTTTATTATTACATTGGAACATCCCGCTGTGGGTGTGAATTTCACGACACAGTTCCGTTATTTATTATTTTGTTGGAATAACTTTTCTGCATGCGATTACATCGCATGCGTGGTGATTTCTTTTGTTATTCCATTCTTTATTATACCTAGTTGGTTAAAACTTTGAATTCTATACTCCATGAAATTAGTGGAATATCCTTGATATTTGCGTTTCATCCAAAGATCTTTTCATGAAAATATTCTTCCGATCATTCTTGAATTTTACTCTACAAAAGCGATATCATATTGATAATTTGGACGTTAATAATTCTGGATAAAATAATTCTTGAACTTGTTTTATTGAATTCTTATATCATTGTCATCATCCTCATGTTTATATTTTTTTAAAGTCATACATGGCCTATAGTGCGTAGATGGACTTGGTATGATTATGACCAGAGACTATTCGATTATAATCATGGCCAGTAATGTTACAAATGATGTGGTAAAAATCCTCGATGGTAGTAGTGCATTGATGGGCCGATTGTTGGCATGATCATGACCATTAATGAATACACAAATATTCTTGGCGTAGTGCATGAATAATTGTGGTGCGTGATCTTAAAGAATATCTTTGGTAGTAGTGCGGGATGATTCGATGATGTGGAATATTTATTAAAATTGAGTCTAAAATTTATAACGATGATGAAAAACCTTTTAAAACCTAAAAGATAGTAGACTTTATTTTCTACTTGACTCTTTTAATAGATTGCGTATTCATTGCAGATTAAACTGGTTGTCATTGTATTTTATCGGTTTAACATTGTTGAAGACTATTGATAATTTATTACGCATTATCTTAGTCGTAATATTTCTTCTTGGGCTAGTTGAGCTCACCCTTTCTTTCATTTGTTCTCTTGAGAAATGAGAATATAAATTGGGGACAGTCGGGAAAGCAGTGATGGTCACGAAGATAGCATTAGTAGTCCTCATTTATTACGCGAAATAGTGTGATAATAATTGTAATGAGGACTCTTTTTTGAGTTTGTATAATATCTAGTAGAGCGATATTTGTATTTAAACTCACGATTTATGTCGTATTGTACCACAGACGATTATGTTAATAAGTTGTATTTAAATTACATACCATGTAAGTGGCGACCCAAGATGGGTGATGTATCCCTAATTTTGCGGGCGTCACGGTTGAATATCGAGCTTAGGGATATGATCCACAGCTAAGATGTGAGAATAGTCTTGGGAGGGAGAGCGGGGAATACCTTCGTTAGTATGACCTACCTAAGTTTATGTGCTATTTTATTGGTTGGTCGGAAGATAAGGATAATTTGTTACGTGTCAATTAACCTTTTGTTTTGTGGCGATGTCTGAAAATGACATCCGAGAATGTTGAGAATAGCAATGGAGCGCAGCGATCGTTGATTCACCACATATCAATAATCGAGGATAATGTGCATCGAGGCGACAATCCTCATTACGAAAAACAACAACATTGACCAAATGATGAATGATCAAATGTTCGGAGGCTTTATACAATTTATCAACAAAGATGAGAGAGGCGACTCACATCCAAAACGTAAGTGGAAACACGGAAAAAAACTCTCGGGCATCCACCGCTAAACAATTCAAGGAGGGACCACCGGAGTTTAAGGGAGAGCAAAACCACTTACGGCGGGCGTGGATAAAGCAAATTACCAAGATATTTGATGTCTTGGGATGCTTCGAGGAAGCAAAAGGTTCCACTACGCCTTTATGTTCTTGCGGAGAAAGCGGATTCTTGGTGGGAATCGGTAAAACGTACTCGACTTCTTTGTCTTGAAGATATCTTGGGAGAAGTTCGGGAGGCGTTCAACGACAAATACTTTCCTCAAAGTATTAACATACATGAAGGAGGTGGAATTTATCAAGTTGGAACAAAACAATATGGCCGTGTAATACATGATACGAGGCAAAATTTGCGGAGTTATCACGGTTTGCGTCCCACTTGGTGGATAATGAAGAGAGAATGGCGCGAATGTTTTAAGAGGTTTGAAGCGGGAGATACGTCAACATCTTATTTCATAAAGCTGTGTTTGTATTCGAGATGTTGTAAATAGGGCTCCGATTAGTGGAACAGCGATAATGAGTCAACACTGACTAAACGAGAGCGGTGGCAAAATTATAATACCGGTGAGTAGTCATCGAAGCGGTGACAACAAGCGTGGAGGGAATCAACAGGCGGATATGGTAACCACTTGGTGGTAATCAAGGCCAAAACAATAAGAATGGACATTTCAAAAGCGGAGATTCAACAATGGTGGAAAGACGTCGTCGACAAAGCACCCGTTGTTAAGGAAGGAGAAAGACCACCTATCATATGCTTCAAATGCGGAGGAGAGGGACACATCGATCAAATCGCTAAATGTCCGTCAAAGCGTGTTATAATTGTGGAATAGAATGTCACTTAGCTCGATTTTGTGCGTTCTCAAGACAAATTCAATTAGGATGGAGGCACCAAAGGACATCCCGAAAATTCAAAACCGGTAGTCTGAGGAGGCGTTTGTTGTGACCTCCCAAAGAGCAAGGAATCCGAATGAGGTCATCAGGGTAGGGTAAGCTTATCATAAACTCTAATGAAGTCTATACTTTATTTGATCTTTGGATTCTACCCATTCTTTTATTTCTCCTACTTGCGCTCATCGATTAAATTTGACTCAGGAGAAATTAGACTTTGACTTATCTGTGGAAACTCAGTTGGGAGAAACCTTCATTACATCCATTGCTTATAAGCCTTGTTTGGTTCAAATCGGTACCCTCACATTACTGTCGATCTTATTTCATTAAAAATACTTGCATTTGACGTGATTACTAGGGATTGATTGGTTAACTACTTATCATGCAAAATTGATTGTTTTCGTAAGGTTGTTAGCTTTCATATTCCTAATCAACCTATTATCACGAATTCAAATGACCAAACCATTAAAATCAATCACGGTCATCTCAAGCCATAAAATTTATTCGTTTATTGAAAAAGCGGATGTCAAGCTTTCTTAGCTCATATCATGATTTAAATAAAATAAATCGGTTTTAAACGATATTCCTATTGTTAATAAATTTCTGACGTATTCTCCCGAAGAACTTCTGGCCTACCCCCAGGCGTGAAATTGAATTTTGTATCGACCTTGAACCCTAAGACAAAACCTATTTCCAAAGCCCCATATCGAATAGCTCTATTGAACTTCGTGAGTTAAAGACCCAACTGCGAGGAATTGTTAGACATTGGCTTTATTCGTCCTAGTACTTCTCCTTGGGGTGCTCTGTTACATTCGTGAAGAAGAAAGATGGGAGTATCGACTTTGTATTGATTATCGGGAGTTGAATCATGTCACCATCAAAATAGGTATCCATTGCCACGTATTGATGACTGTTTGACCAACATGCAAGGAGCCAAATTCTTTTCAAAGATTGATCTTCGTTAGGATATCACCAATTGAAGATTAGAAATCACCGACATTCAAAAGACTTTGAAACTTCGATGCGGGCATTATGAATTCCTAGTCATGTCCTTTGGATTGACTAATGCTCTGATGCCTTCATGGATATGATGAACCAAGTATTCAAGGAATATTTAGATCACTTTGTGGTCGTCTTTATTGATGACATCCTTATTTATTCCAAAAGCCGTGAAGATCATGAAAGCAACACTTGAGGTGACACTCCAAAAGCTTCGTGAATATAAGCTTTATGCCAAGTTGAAGAAATGCGAGTTACGGCGAAGAAGTAGCATTCCTTGGGCACGTGGTATCAAGTCATGGAATATCTGTTGACCAAAGAAAGATTGAAGCTATTCAAAGTCGGGAACAACCTAAATCGATGGCCAAAATCGTAGCTTTCTCGGTTTAATTGGTTATTATCGGAGATTCGTGGGAAGAATTTTCTCGAATCGCTATTCCATTGACTCGGTGACTCGGAAAGATCTGAAAGTTCGGTTGGAGCGAAGAATGTGAGAAGAGTTTTCAAGAACTCGAGAGAGACTTATTTCAAAGACTGCTACGACAATACCATCCGGCTCGGAGGATTTGTCATCTACAATGATGCTTGAACAAAAGGGTTGGGATGTGTTCTTATGCAACATGGAAAAGTTATAGCTTATGCCTCATGACAACTCAAAGAATATGAGAGGAATTATCCTACTCATGATCTAGAGTTGGCGGTATTTGTTATCTTTGCACTTAAAATTTGGAGCATTACTTGTATGGGGAGAAAGTGGAGATCTTTACGGATCATAAAAGCCTCAAATATTTCTTCACTCAAAAGGAACTCAACATGCGACAACGACGTTGGCTTGAAGCTGTTGAAAGATTATGATCATACCATCCAATACCATCCTGAAAAGCGAACGTGGTAGTAACGACGTTGAGTAGAAAATCATATGCAAGTCTGAGTGCGATATTGTCAACGCAAAGGCCCATTTGTGTGACTTGCAAAGGATGGAGATAGAGTTAAAGACTCAGGGACGCATGTGATGATAAGCGGTATACTGAGTAGAACCTACTTTAATCGATAAAGTTAAAAGGCTTTCAAGCTACGGACACACGGAGGTGATGCGTGAGGAAAAAAGTGCAAAAGGTGCTATCTTAGGAAGCAAGAATCGATGAAGAAGGAATAATTCGAGTCGACTCTGGACTTTGTGTTCTAACGACCACGATTTAAAGTATAATATCATGATGGAGCGCACAACACACCATTTGCAATCCATCTCGGGAGGAGTACCAAAATGTATCATGATATTCGCCACATTTTGGTGGAGCAATATGAAGAGAGAGAGATAATACCGTTTATCTCAAGGTGTCTAACTTGTCAACGAGTTAAAGCGGAGCATCAAGTACCAAAAGGTCCATTGCAACCACTTGAAATTCCGAAATGGAAGTGGGAGCACATTACCATGGATTTAGTTCTGGGTCTTCCTAAGGTTTCTCAAGGCATTGATGCGATTTGGGTCATTGTTGATAGATTGACCAAGTCTGCTCATTTCTTACCAATCTGAGAAACTTATACACTTGAACGTCTTGCTCATATGTACATAAACGAGATTGTAAGGCTGCATGGTATCTTAGGGTATCCATAGTTTACGATCGAGACCCAAGATTCACTTCACGATTTTGGGTTAGTTTGCAAAAAGCTATGGGCACAGACTTACGATTTAGCTCGGCATATCATCCTCGAGACGGACGGACGATGGAGAGGACTATTCAAACTCTTGAAGATCTATTAAGACTCGTGTCCTTGATTTCAAGGGGAGTTGGGACAAGTTCTTACCATTGGTGGAGTTTTCCTACAACAACGCTTATCAAGCAAGTATTGGCATGGCTCCATTCGAGCGTTGTATGGAAGAAAGTGTCGTTCTCCAATATCTTTGGGATGAGGTGGGTGAAGCAACATTGTTGGGATCGGAGTTGATACGTGTATGACTACGGAAAAAATTCAAACGATCCGACAACGTATAAAAACCTCACAAAATCGATAAAAGAGTTATGCGCAGATCTTCATCGAAAGGGCGTGGAATTCGATATAGGAGATCATGTGTTGTTAAGAGTTGCTCCATGGAAAGGAGTTACAAGATTTGGAAAGAGAGAAAACTTAACCCTCGATTCATCCGGTCCATTTTAATCCTCAATCGAGTAGGAACGTGGCCTATAGACTCGCTTTTACTGCCAAATATGTCTCGTGTTCATAACGCTTTTCACATATCTATGTTACGTAAATATGTGAAAGACCCGAACCATATTATTGAGTTAGAACCCGGACGAAAATAGCGGAAGATTTGACGTATGAAGAGGTTCTGTTCAAATTTTGGATAAGAAGGAACATATTCTACGCTCTGGGTTATACCTCAAGTCAAAGTTTTGTGGAGGAACCACGATGTTGAGAAATGACTTGGGAGTTAGAATCAAATGAAATCAAGGTATCCTTACCTCTTGACATACCGGTGCGTTACCACTAATTTCGAGGAAATTTTCATAAGAAGGGAGGTTGTAAAACCCAACTTTTATAAATAAAGATGAATTTTTCTATAAATATTATTTTTGAATATTATGGAATAAAATTGATATAATGTTATAGTTGTGGGTAATATTTATAAATTTTGCAAAAAGTATGCAAGTTGTTATAAAATATTCGTTTGGTGGGGAATATTCTTTTTGTTAGGAAATATTAAATGACTGATGGCTCAATCATTGGTGGACCCATAATGAAATTATTATTTGATTGAGAAAACGACAAAATATTTTATAAAAATAACGGCGGAGGAGGTGTTACTGAATTAAAAGCTGTTGAACTACCCGGGTGGTAAAAGTAATGATGTCTGCCGTGGTTGCATAGTAGTACACTTGGTATTGATTATTGATGCTTACGTGAGAAGTCACTTTCATTTATGCTCATTATTATCACGATAATTGATGCATCATATCTCTTATATTATTGATTCAATTATTGTCACGATTATCATATCAGATAATATGTTATAGTATTAAATCAATAATTGAGACGACAAGTTATAAATGATTAATAATTGTTGAAAGATTAAATGTGTTGATGAAAAAAAAATGATTTGTGGTAAGTTTGATTATTTTATGGGGGCTCATATGTAAATCATCTAAGAGTCTCTTCAATCGATAGTAATTACCTTCGTCAATAGTAATTACCCTTGTGAATAGTATTTACCTTCGTCGATAGTAATTACCTTCAAATCGATAGTAATTACCCTTGTGAATAGTATTTACCTTCGTCGATAGTATTTTACCTTCGTTAATAGTAATTACCTTTACCGGACGTCGAACCACTTGTCGTTTCACATTCTGAGGTCGAACCACTTGTCGTTTCACATTACAAAAGGCGTCAAACCGATTAAGCGAGCCACTTTTCACACACACGGAAAAGTTAAGCTAGAAATCTTCTATAAATAGAGGCCTAGGGCTTCATTATTATTTTCACGAATTCATTCAAGCTATAGAGAGAAAAAATATAGAGAATAAGAGAAAAGAAGAAGAGTATTTTGTTACTACAATCGTCATGCGATATTCAATCTCCTACCAAATATAAGGGGTGTTATTCTTTCTTATTCATGAAGAGAACTGTTGTTATTCCATTGCTTATTATTCTGTTGGAATAACTCAGTATCATGGTTTACCTATACTTGGTGACATTCTTCTATTATTACATTGGAACATCCTCGTCACATGTGTTTTACACCTGACCGGTTCGTCTTTATTATTCTCATTGGAACATCACATGTCATGCATGTGTTTTACCGGACTGGTTCCGCCTCTTTATTATTCTCATTGGAATATCCTATCCGTGTGTTTTACACCTGGATCCGGGTTCCATCTTTATTATTCTTGTAAATCCAACTTGCGTGAATTTCACGACACTTTGGTTCCGTTATTTATTATTTTGTTGGAATAACTTTTCTGCGTGCGATTATCGCATGCATGGTGATTTCTTTTGTTATTCCATTCTTTATTATACCTAGTTGGTTAAAACTTTGACTTCTATACTCCATGAAATTAGTGGAATATCCTCGATATTTAAGTTTCATCCAAAGATCTTTCAAAAAATATTCTTCCGATCATTCTTGAATTTTACTCTACAAAACAATATCATATTAATAATTTGGGCGTTAATAATTCTGGATAAAATAATTCTTGAACTTGTTTTATTGAATTCTTATATCATTGTCATCATCCTCATATTTTATATTTTTTAAAGTCATCATGTGCATTTTGTGAAGTGCATAGATGGACTTGGTATGATTATGACACGAGAGAGACTATTGGTTGTAATCATGGTAGTAAATGTTACAAATGATGTGGTAAAAATCCTCGATGGTAGTAGTGCGTTGATGGATGACGATTGTTGGCATGATCATGACCATTAATGAATACACAAATATTCTTGGCCGTAGTGCATGAATAATTGTGGTGCGATAATCTTAAAGAATATCTTTGCCCGTAGTGCGGGGGTGATTCGATGATGTGGAATATTTATTAAAAATGAGTCTCAAATATAATAATGATGAAAAACCTTTTAAACCTAAAGATAGTAGACTTTATTTTCTACTTGACTCTTTTAATGGATTGCATATTCCACCGCAGATTAAACCGGTTGTCTATTGTATTTTATCGGTTTAACATTGTTGAAGACTATTGATAATTTATTCTGCATTATCTTAGTCATAATATTTCTTCTTGGGCTAGTTGAAGCTCACCTTTCTTTCACTTTGTTCTCTTGAAATGAGAATATAATTTGGACGAGTCTTTCTGAAACAGTGATGGTCCCGAAGATAGCATTAGTAGTCTCACTATTACGTGAAATATTGTGATAATAATTGTAATGAGGATTCTTTTTGAGTTTGTATAATATCTAGTAGACGATATTTGTATTTAAACTCACGCTTTATATCGTATTATACTACGTGACGCTTATGTTAAGAAGTTGTATTTAAATTACATCTTATCCACGAAATGGCGACCCAAGATAGGTGATGTATCCCAATTTTGGAAAAGTCACAGTGATCATGTCTTGTGTCAAAAATATTCTCTTGACGCAGAGGCACAGTGAAGAAGTCACATGCATGGACTGACATTGCTATTCATTACACCAACATCATGCAAATGGAAATTATATAGTCTATATATATATATATATATATATATATATATATATTTATATATACTATATAGAGGAAGATTCAGATTTATTTTAATTAATTTGAATAAAAAATACAATAATGATTCAGATTATTTTAATTTTCAGAGAAAAGGATGGTAAAAGAGGAAGAAAGAGAGAGGAAATGAAAATAAAATTGTTAACAAAAGAAAAAAAGATTTTTGTTACGCCATATTTTTAGACACAAACAACTACTAGTATATATATATACACTATAGGTTTCGTCCAGTAATCGGTCAATCTCTCCCTCTCTCCTACTTACTTAGTTACTACGTATTTCTTCGGTTCTCAAATTAAACATACATTTGTATAACTATAATTTTTTTTAAAATATTTTATTTATTTAAATTTATCCAAAATATATATTAATTAAAACTATATATAGTTGTATTGACAAGATAGTATTAAATCAAAAATATTAACGAATAAAGAATTTTATCTCACTTTACATATGATATATAACAAAAAAAATTATATATTCCATCCGTTTTAAAAAAATGAGCAAATTAAAATAAAATTTGCATACATATTATGAAAAATAAAAATAGAGGAGAATAACTTTTTTTTTTCAAATTTATCTCTGGGGCCCTCAAAACAAGATTATATAAGGTGATAAAGTACTTTTATTTTCTTATATTAATGGATCTCAGTAAATGATTTAGTTAATTTTGATTTTTGTTGAGGAAAAAAATTTATATTTTTAATTATTCTTAATTTTAAGGAGAAAAAGAGCGTACATCTATCTTTAATTTTAAAATGAAGGGAGTATATATATTACATTAAGAGAGAGTGGATGCATGTTTAGAACCACATAAAAAGAAAATATATTAGTTTTACAAGTAAAATTTTTGTAAATAATAGTAGTATTTTGTAACGCAACTATATATGACACTTGTAATATTTATTACCAATTCATGTGAAAATATGTTTTTGTTTTTTGGGAGTAGAGCCAAACATTCCAAACCCACTACTCACAGACTGACATACGTACCTAGTATCTCGCTCTACAATTAAGGACTCGTCATTTGTGCTAGCTTTACATGTGGAAATTTGATTTAGTCTAGTGAAAATATCAATCCTTTATACATACATACATGTAATACATGAATAAACATGCATACGGAGAATGATGATGGAATCCATTACGGTAGGGTGACGATTAAGATATATATAAGAATGCACCGCGCCTAACTAGCAATCGAGCCTCCCACAACTAACACAATTAACAGAGAGAGAATATCATATCGTGGACTATATATATATATATATATATATGAATGATTCATAATATATATATATATATGAATGATTCATTTATATTGTTTAATATAGAATTATAAAGATGATGTATATCTAGTTTTTATATTAAACAATAGAGATGATGTATGCACATAGTTCTTATATTGAATGATAGAGATGGTGATAAACGATTATTTTTAATTTATATCAAATACACGTTATGAATCATTTTATATATATATATATATATATATATTGCTTAATCTCCTATTGCTTCCCACTAGTATTCAATTAGGGGTATCAATAAGTTAAATTTTGATCCTGATTTGACCTACTCCAATATAATTTATTGAATCAAAATTTCAACTCATTTATTTATTAATTTGTGATAAATTAATAATCTATTAAATCAATATTTTAAATGACTCAAATCATGTATCTGATTTGATCCACCAAAACAAAAAAATTCTTCCCTCCATCTGGCCGCTCCTTCTATATATCCCTCGATTTTTTTCTTCAAGTCATAGCTGTTCAATTTAACAAGCAATGCCAGCAATATTAATTTACACAAGTCAAGTCATGCATATTTTTTCATATACAGAGACGAGGCTCGTCGTATTTGTCATACTATTACCTTTTCGGTCATTAAAATTCACATTTACCGAGTATATATATTCCTGTCATTTAAGAAAAATAAAGGAAAAAATTGCATTGTATACATCATTAGAAACCATATAATTAAGTGACTTATTTTCAAAATTTATTAGTTATATAGTATCTACTTCTTCTAAATTTAAGGATTCTTGATATTCTCATGTGGACGTTTATTTGGAAAATTAAAAAGGAAAATTTTATGTTAGAATATTTTTCTATTCTAAAATTAGAGATACTCCTAAAATTTTCAAATTTATTTGATTTTTTTTTTAAGTTTTACGAGGAACAAATATTAGTCATTAATTAGTACTTTTTAGCTAGTATATACCAATTATATTTGTTTATATTAAAACTAAATAAGTTTGTCCCGATTTATAATTAAGATTTTGTAAATTGACAGCAAAAGTTAAAATGTACCTATAATTTAGAACATAAAGAGTACAAACGAACAAAAAAGATTAAACTTAAAAAGTCGATAATGAATCATGAATGACGGTTTGTTTTTAACTATTTCATTTTTTGATAAAATATTTGTATATATCTTGGTTTACTTTAAGTGAATTTATATAGGTAAGTTGTATTTATATTAAATGAAGATTTTGGAGAGTGATTTTGAACATGAAAAAATTGAATCTTTTAGATACAGAAACTGGTAAAACTTAGTGAGAGAAAGTTCAAAAAAAATTAAGCGAGGAAGTAAAAAGTTTAGAGAGATTAAGTCGTATTATTTCATAAGTTATTATAATTTATAAATAATAATATTTTATAAATTAATATAATTATATAAATAATTTTATTTTTTTAAATAAATCGATTTAAATTATGATCAATAGATTAAATTAAGTAAATCAATGATCTATTACATAACGACTCAGATCATTAATTCATTATCATATATAGTTGATCATATTGGATGAGATCGAGCATAATTTGCTCTGATCCCACTCACACCCAATCAATTCCGCTCCCTCCTCCTCTCTATCTCTATACATATATATATATATACAAAAAGTCTAGACAGACCGGAAAAAGCGACAGTTAAATGGGATATTTCAAATTTTATTTTATTTCATTTTTTTTGGCTTATGACTTAAAAAATTTATAGTAAAAATTCCTGTTGGAATTATAAATTTTTTAAGGCACAAGCCAATTTTTTTTTTTAAATATCCCATTTTCTTGTCGCTTTTTCTGGTCTGTCTAGAAGGACTCATAAATATATACTCCATATATATATATATATATACATCGTCATTAAAAGGCATCCCATGCAACATAATTACTACGTGTACGGGCTCTCCTACATGTTTTCATGTTTGCCTTGCAATTATTATTCCCTCGTGAAAGGCAAGTTTTAATTTTAGATGTACTCCTGCTTCTACAATATTCATTCTCCACTAATTTACTTTTAATATATACATTATTGTTCCCCGACTTAACTTCCTTTCTTCTTCCTTTTCTGGCTTCACGACTACTCATATATATATATATATATATATATAGTAAAAATATATATACACAACTCTATAATATACAATTGTTCATAACGACAGTTTTTTTAAGCTATAGCGACAGTTCACTTGTCGCTATAGTTATTTTAATCTATTGCAACGGAGGAACCGTCGTTATAGTTCAAAAAAAAGCGTCAATATGTATTTAACGCTAGTATCTTCATACATTGTTGATATACATATATATATATATATATATATATATATGTTCATTCGATCAATTATTAAGCTAAACATTAAAATGAAGTATAGATTTATTTAATTAAAGTTATATATTAATAATTATTATATTCATAATTAATTCATTTTGGAACCAAAGATTACTACGTACATAAGAAAAAGAGCATCAAAAATTAAAGTGGTGTTTCATAAAACTGAGTAATTAGGATTTGAATGATTAATATATCTTAATAAATTAGATTATTTTAGTAAAATAACATCTGAATTTAAAAATTATTTGGTAATTAAAAAATATAAACATCTGAATGACTTTTAAATTTAAAAATATCAATTTAAAATTAAAAAATATATCAATTTGACTTTTCTAAAATCAATAATAATCTTAAAATTTAATCGGAGGGAGTACAATATTTATAGTGCTTCCATAAATTTAAATTTTTATTAAAAAACAACTCTTAATGATTTAAATTTATATCTTTCTTTTACCGATTAAGAGATGATAAAAAGTAAATAAAATTTTACCAAATAATTTTATTCTCTTATAGAATTAAATAGACATATTAGGAGATATTAAAATATAAAGAAACACCACGTAAAACTCAAGTTGATTAGTCTTGGAGACGACAAGTTGATGACAAATAATTAAGCAATTCAAAAAGAATTCAATCGCGAGTATATTTGAGAATGGGTTGATTTGCCAAATCTCAAGACTCAAGTTGAACCAAACATTATAGTCCCATCATCAATCCCACACGGAAAGAGTACTCCAAGTTAAATTCCTTTTCTTCTATTTCTTATTTTTTTTAAAAATATATACACATATTATATATATATATATATATATATATATATATATATATATATTTGAACTTGCAGATAATTATATATAATTTTTCATCAATATGTATAAGTAACGGTACTAAATGGTCTCTCAATTCTAAAATATAATAAAATAAACCAAAAATTAAGGGAAAAAATTATTTTTCATCTTATATTTAATTTCAAAATTATTTTTTTATCTTTTATTTGAATTTGACATCCGCGATTTAATATTGCGGACGAGATTTATTTACAAACGACGTCGTTTTTAGTTAGTCATTTGATTATACCTAGTGTCCGCAGTATAATACTACAGACGAGTACATTTAATTTACAAGGAGGAGTATTTTGGTCATACGTATTTCCTGTAGTATTAAACTGTGGAATATTAAAAATTAAACTGCGGACGGAAGCCGTATTAATCATTCGATTCGGATGGAGGGTCACAATGTGGAGAGCAAATCTTCTTTCCCCAATTTTTCTGTCCCATTGTGTCCCTCCACTTAAATTTTGACATCTAGTCTCTTACTTAACACTAATTAATTCTAAAATTAAATAAAAGAACATGTGTCAAAATTTAAGTTGAGGTACATAAGGGGGATATGAAATTTGGAGACAGATGATCTGCTCTCCACAATGTGTTGTAAGGATTAAAGTTGACAACGTTAGTTATGGATCAGTCCACACACACACACGTATAGGGTAATGACAAATAACGTCTATTGTTCAATATAGGAACTAACTGCCTAGATTAATTCATGTCCGCCGCAACTATTAGTAGCGTTCGTCGCTACTATTATCATCGGACGACGGTTCTATTAGTAGCGGTCCTATTTTCAGCACAATTCGCTATTATTAAAAGCAGATGACACCCGTCATTCGCTACTATTAGTTGCAGACGTGAATTAATTTCGGTCGTTGTTCTTATATTGAACGATATATAGAGATGATGTATGTCTAAATATATATATATGGGGTATATGTATATACACAGTTGTATATTACATAGACGGGCAATGGCGGCGATTTGCCTCACCGTCGTCAGTAGCTCGAAATAGATATGGCGACGGTTGAACCCGGTATTATAATCAAAAAAATAAATTCGTCACATACTGGTGATTATGTATTACTACGGTTGTATGCGTATGTGACGCCCCCAAAATAGGTATACATCACCCATCTTGAGTCGCCAAATACATGGTACAAAATACAAATACAAACTTAATTATACAACCGTAAATGTAATATACGATAATACATAAATCGAGAGTTTTAATAGGAATATTGTCATCTGACAATATCCACACTCAAAGGAGTTCTCATTACATTTATTATCACACTATTTAACGAAATAGTGAGGACTACTAATGCTATCTTACGGATAGTCACTCATTTCCACGACTCATCCCAACTATATTCTCATTTCCTAAAGAAAATGGTGAAAGAAAGGGTGAGCTCAACTAGCCCGATGAAAAAATATTATGACTAAGATAATGCGAATAAATTATCAATAGTCTTCAACAATGTTAAACGATAAAATACAATAGACATCAAGTTTAAGCTGCGATGGAATAAACAATTCATTAGAAGAATTCAGTAGAGAATAAAACCTACTATCTTCTATGATTTAAAAATGTTTTCATCAACTTTTATCGTTGAGACTCGAACAATAAATAAACCACATCTTCAATCATCCATGTACTACTACGAGCGAGGATATTCATTAAATCATCAACTATCGCATTATCTATACCGATAATCTCGATCATAATCATACCAAAAATTGTCCATCAATGCATTACACAATTATTGAGGACTTTTACCATATCATTTATAACATTACAGGTTATGATTATACCGAATGATCCCTGGTCATAATCATACTAATTCCATCTATTCACGTAAGCCAAAGATGACTTTTATTACAATATAAGCATGAGGATGATGACAATGACATAATAATTCAATAAAACAAGTTCAAGAATTAATTTATCTAAGAACTAATAACTTCCAAATTGTCAATATGATACTTCTTTGTAGAGTAAAATTTAAGAATGCTCAGAAGAATATTTCCATAAAAGATCTTTGGATGAAGCCTTGAAATATCGAGGATATTCCACTAATTTTATGGAGTATAAATTCAAAACTTTAACCAATGAGTATAATAAAGAATATATGAAACCTAAAATGGATTTTCACCCGCTATGTGGTAATTCACGATATCTGAGATCATTTCCATAATTTAATAAGGAATGAATACAAAGGATCATTCACCATGCATGTGGTAATCCACATGTATGTGTTATTCCAACGAATAATAAAGAATAGAATAACGAAGGATTCACCATACGCATGCGATAGAGCGCACATATACATGTTATTTCCAATGTAATAATAAATAATAGAACCGGTCCGGTAAACGCGAGCGCATGACGGAGATATTCCGATAGAATAATAAATGCGAATAATAAATAATGGAACCGGTCCCACAGAAAAGCATGTGATGGATATTAAAATGAGAATAATAAATGCGGAATAATAAATAATGGAACCAAGTCCGTGAAATTACTTGCCGATAGGATATTCAACGAGAATAATAAAGAATAAAATAATAGAAGAATTTCACCATGTATGCGGTGACTTAGCATGCGGAGTTATTCCAACATAATAATAAAGAATGGAATAACGAGATGAATTTCACCACGTATGCGCGGTCTTAGCATAAACAAAGTTATTCCAACATAATAATGAAGAATGGAATAACAGAAGAATTTCACCATGTATGCGGTACTTCGCATAAATAGGTTATTCCAACATAATAATATAAAATTGAATAACAACTCTTACGAGTATTGAAAGAAAGTAATTCTCTTCATGAATACGAAAGAATAATACCCCTTACCTTAGAATGAAGCTGGATACTGGAATAGAAATGTAGCGAGACTTCTCTTTTTTTCTCTATAATTTTCTCTATAATAATGGCTCTAAAGCTTTAGTGAATTGGTGAGAAATGAAGGAAGAATGAGCTTCTATTTATAGGAAAATATAGTTTTGATAATTGCACGTTTTGGGGCTCGAAATATTACAGTACAATACCTCCGACTTTTCTTTTATTTTTAATTCAGTCATTCAAGTATTATCAAACTTGCACCAACTCCCCTAATAGTAAATCATGTGAATCAATAGTAAAATTATGTGACTCAATAGTAAATCATGTGACTCAATAGTTCTAAACATGTGAAAAATTAATTACAATATAGTATCTTCATCTATACCTCCATCTTTAACTTAATAAATGCAAGTATCATCAATCTTGCACTAACTCCCTAATAAGTAAGTGAATGTGACTCAATAGTAACTTGTGAATAGTAACTCATGAATAGTACTCCGACACGAAAAGTGCCCTGAATACCCGATTGAACAATATAATCTCCAGACATTAATTATTATCAAAATAAATGTCGATTTCTACTAACACAAATAATCCCAACACAATGGAACTATCAAATTCATCTTTAATCAATAAGAACTTATTCATCATTAATATTATAATTCATAATATTTAACAACCAGGTCGTTCTCAGGAAAGAGGGGACTTTTCAATAAGGATTTCTTCCTATTGGCGCGTAATTAGGTGACCAAACCTCTCCTTGACAGAACTTCTAGACATTGAAAATATTATAATTTAATAATATGAATAACTTTGTCGTCTCAATTATTGATTTAATAATATATAAAATATTATGCAGATGATACTGTGACAATAACTGAATCAATAATATGAGAGATATGATGCAACAATCACTATAGCAATAATTTAGTATAACTGAGTGACTTCTCACGTAAGCATCAATAATCAATACCGTGTGCTACTATGCAACCACGCGTATTACTGTACTTTTATTATCGGGTAGTTCAACAGTATTAACGGTAAAACCTCCGCCGTTATTTTCATAAAATATTTTTGTCGTTTTCTAACTACGACCGTACTTCCATTGTGGGGTCCACCAATGATTATGCCGTCGTACGAATATTCCCCGACAAAAAGAATATTTTTCGGCCAAACGAATATTATATAGCAACTTGCGTACTTTTTAAAATTTATAAATATTACCCACAACTATAATATTAAATAATATCCGCACTATAATATCCAAAAATATAATTCGAGAGAAATTAATCTTTATTCATAAAAGTTGGGGTCTTACAACATATATTTTTTCATATATATATATATTTTCCAGCTAACAGATTTGTGGTCGTCCATTCAATTAATTGAGCGTTGAAATTAATTTTGATATGAGCTCGCCCGCACCTCTTACCTACAACATGTGTGTGATGCCCCCAAAGTAGGTTCACAAAACTCATTTCGAGTCGTCAAATATATGGTACAGAAAATAACTACAACTTTAATATTATAATTGTCGTGTAAAATATGACAATACATATGCTGTGAGTTTAAATATAAATATAATCTTTTAGACAATATCCAAATTCAAATAAGTCCTCATTATAATTATTGATATATTATTTTATAAAATAGTGATGATTATTAAAATAACTGACTTAAAACATTATTCTACACTCTGATTAGTTCTCGTTATATTATTGTCTCCTGAAAAAAAGAAAAAAAGAAACAAAAAAATAAAGATGAGCTCGAGTAATCCGACTAGTAGTAATTAATATGTGCGTGTGTGATCATCATCATCACAACAGAATTTCAGAGCACGTACAGCTTTGATACATTCCAAGCTGAAGTCATTCTGACCTGCCTGTCTCCATGCCCATGCACTGTCACCAGAGGCCACGCCTCTCATGCTCCTCCTTTATTTAGAACCTCATCATATATATATATATATATATATATATATATATATATTCCACTTTGCAGCCTTTTTTTTTTTTAATTTTTTTTTTTATACAAGTACATATACATATGGCAACAAATGCAGCCATTCCCTCCTCCCACTACCATCACCAATATATGCATGATTTAATGGAAGTTTTTTTTTCTTCATATGTTTGGAAATTTTAAAATACATAATAAAATTTTTATAAAAAAAATTAAGGAAAGCAAAACTAAGTGTAAAAATGGAAAAGAGAACGAATTATATTTCCAATAAGCGCAAGTCTTATTATCTAACTACAGTAAATTATATATATATATATATATATATATATATATATATATATATAGAGAGAGAGAGAGAGAGAGAGAGAGAGAGAGAGAATGTTTTATGGGCCGGAAAGACTAATGAATATGGTGATCAGTTTTTCAGGAAGAGAGGCATGCAGCAAAGCCAAGGCAAGCCATCCAACGTTCCCATTTTTAATTTAAATAAACACACTTCCATTACTACTGCTTACCCTGTCTGTATAGTATTAGTTTTTAATTTTTCATAATACAAATATTGGAACACTTTATTTACGAAATTTTAAATTTTAAGTAATAATATAAATTTGTTTTAAATTTATAAATACCAAACTTATATATAATTGTATATACATTTTAAAATTATTGGGATATTTCATATGAATTTTACATCGGATAAATTTAAAAGTGTAGATGAGTTAAGAAGTATGGTGAAGTCTCAACCTAATAGCTTAACATTTTAGTTAAGTAGATAATCCAACATTATTGACCTAATCTACACGTGTGTGATGAATTGATGTGAGATTTTATATAATACTCCTAAGATTGATTGATTCTGAGATGGAAAGAGTAATATATATATATATATATATATGGTAATGATTCATAATATTTATTTATTATAGATTCTTATATATATAAGGCATACATCATTTATATTATTGAAAACAAGAAAGAACAACCATAATTAGAAATTAAAATTGACGGGTTGACTTTAATTATTAACTAAAGTTTAGAGTTATTAACTAGAATTTAGGGTTTATTAAGTATGGTTTATGATTTATTAATTAGGATTAAGAGTTTATTAACCACAGTTTTTGATTTATTATCTAGGGTCTAGGTGAGTTTCGAGTTTATTAACCAAGGTTTATGGTTTATTAATTAGGGGTTTAGAGTTTGTTAACCAAATATTAATAAAGTTAATGAACCCTAAATCCATTCAAATAATAAGTTAATAAACACTAAAGATTGATTAATAAACTCATATTTATATACTTTAACTTCTAGTAAATAAATTGTAAATCTTGGTTAATAAAGACAAACTCTTATGTTAATTAAGCGCTTCTCTACTTTTAGTAGTAGACGTTGATTTTCAATTTTTAATCATGACCATGATCGCTTATTTTTGTTTTCAATGATATAAATGACGTATGTCGTATAAGGATGCATAAAAAATATATGATACGGATAATTGCCTATATATATGGGAAAAATGTATATACACAGTTGTGTAGTACATAGTCGTCGCTATAACCCAAAAAAATAATTAAATGCATTATGGCGTATGTGGTACTACACACATGTGTATATACAATTAGCCTTATATATATATATATATATATATATATATATATATATATATATATTGAGTGGTTTGAGAATGCGTCACGATGGATAGTAGAAATTTGAGCAAGTAACAAATTAGAACCAAAATCGCACCAAAAATCGCATTTAATGTATTAATTAAAATCGTATCAACGATTAGGCATATGTGGCGGGTTTAGGTGAGTTAAATAACCAAATTCGATTACGGTTTGATTCTTAACCAAAATCGCATAATAAAAACCAAAACGATTACCATGTGTGTGTGTATGTATGTATTATCTCTAGTAAATTCTAAATTTACTTTTCACTTGAACACGCTCAGAGAAAACCTCAGTCTTGCAATTAAAAGAAGATGGTTAGAGGTTATAGAGTCAAAAATTGAGCATTTGATGTGACGCCCCCAAAATAGGTATACATCACTCATCTTGAGTCGCCAAATACATGGTACAAAATTCAAATACAACTTAATTATACAACAGTCGTGTAAAATACGACAAAACATAATCTAAGAGTTTTAATAAGAATATTGTCATCTAGACAATATCCACACTCAATGGAGTCCTCATTACCTTTATTGTCACACTATTTAACAGAATAGTGATGACTATTATTGCTATTATCTGGACCGTCACTCCGTTCCCCGACTAGTCCTGGCTACATTCTCATTTCCTGAAGAGAACAGTGAAAGAAATGGTGAGCTCAACTAGCCCAGTAAGAAATATTATTACTAAGATAATGCGAAATAAATTATCATTAGTCTTCAACAATGTTAAACTGGTAAAATACAATAGACATCAAGTTTAACTACAACGGAATAAGCAATCCATTAGAAGAGTCAAATAGAGCATGATATCTAATATCTTCTATGATTTAAAATATTTTCATCAATTTTTATCGCTGAGACTCAGCTTAATAAATAAACCACATCATCAAGTCATCCCTGCACTACGGGCCAAGGATATTCATTAAATCATCAATGGTTATGACTATACCGAATAATCCCTGGTCATAATCATACCAAAAATTGTCCATCAATGCACTATAGGCTACTGAGGACTTTTACCACATCATTTATAATATTACAGGTCATGATTATACCAAATAATCCCTGGTCATAATCATACCAAGTCCATCTATGCACGTAAGCCAAAGATGACTTTCATCACAATATAAGCATGAGGATGATGACAATGACATAATAATTCAATAAAACAAGTTCAAGAATAAATTTTAAAGATTTTTAAGTTAATTTATCTTGAAATCAATTACGTCTAAATTGTCAACATGATACTGCTTTGTGGAGTAAAATTCAAGAATACTAAGAAGAATATTTCCATGAAAAGATACCGGATGAAGCGTAATTATCCAGGATATTCTATTAATTTCATGGAGTATAGAAGCCAAAACTTTAACCAAATGAGTATCATAGAATATATGAAACTGCAAATGGATTTTCACCCACCATGCGGTAGACATATCATTTCCACAATTTAATAAGGAATGAATACGAAAGATCATTTACCATGCATGTAATAATCCACATAGACAGGTTATTCCAACAAAATAATAAAGAATGGAACCAAGTCATGCGTAATCCCCACGAGATGTGATATTCCAAATGTAATAATAAATAATGGAATAACGTAAGAATTCACCATGCATGCGATAGATCCATGCAGACGAGGTTATTCTAATGAATAATAAAGAATGGAACTAGGTCTAAGCGTAATCCGCTTGCATACGATATATTCAAATGTAATAATAAAGAATGGAATAACAAAGAATTCACCATATATGCGATAGACCGCATAGACATATTATTCCAACAAAATAATAAAGAATGGAACCAGGTCTAGTGTAATCTGCACAGACAGGATATTCCAACAGAATAATAAAGAATGGAATAACAGAAGAATTTCACCATGTATGTTGTATTTCTCATAGACAGGTTATTCCAACATAATAATAAAGAATGGAATAACAGAAGAATTTTCACCATGTATGCGGTACTTGGCATGAGGCGAGTTATTCAACATAATAATAAAGAATAGAATATGAAGCTCTCTTTATGAATACGAAAGAAATAATACCCCTTACCTTAGAATAAATGGATCTTTGGAATACGAGGTAATGAGACTTCTTCTTCTTTCTCTATATAATTTCTCTCAATAATAATTGCTCTATAGCTTTAGTGAATTGGTGAGAAATGAAGGAAAAATGAGCTTATTTATAGGAAAATATAGTTTCAATAATTGCACGCGTTTTGGGGCTCGAAATATTATTGTGGCGCCCCCAAAATAGGTATACATCACCCATTCGAGTTGTCGATACATGAGTACGAAACAACTACAACTTTATTATTACAACAATAAAACTGTGAGTTTGTATACAAATATTATCTTCTGACAATATCTATACTCGGATAAATCCTCATCACATTTATTGATACATTATTTTACAAAATGGTGAGGACTACTAAACAACTCTCTCTAGAACTTTCATTCCATACCCAGACTAAATCGCTCGCTATATTATCGCCTCACGAGAAGAAAAATGGAACAAAAAGGAAAAGGGTGAGCTCAACTAGCCCAAGTAAAGAATATTATGACTAAGATAATATACAACAAATTATCGTTAGTCTTCAACAGGGGAAAAATCTAATAGAATACAATAGATGATAAATTTTAAATCAATATTCATGATGGAAATAATAATTCATTAGAAGAGTTAAGTAGAGAATGCAAACTACTATCTTCTATGTATGAATTTAAAAGTTCATCGCCTATCTTTTATCCTGTAACATCAATCAATATATATCCGGAATCAAATATTCATCTTTGCACTACTGAGCCAAAATATTCATCGATTAATCATGTTCATCTAAACACATTCATCTTTGCTCTACTTGACCAAAGATATTCTTTAGAAATCATTCATCTTTGCACTTGGCTGAAGCCAAAGATATTCAATAATATCATCATTTAAGACCGAGGATGATTAAAAATATTTTAAAGAAGCGAATCCAAAGAAAAAAAATGACAAGGATTAAGGATTAAGGATTAGTACTTTGTTTTATTCATGTCCAAAAATACCTCAAAAATAATTATAGTGGTGTAAAATTTAAGAATGATCAAAACATGGATACAATCAAAGCTAGTATCCGAATAGATATTTTGGACGATGAAAAGAAAATTTTATTTTTTCATGAATAATCTTAGTATTAAATGAATAATCAAGTATATGTGAATAATGTCAGTATCGTGAATAGTAACTCAGACACCAAAAGTTCCAAATTTGATAAAAACTTGGATCAATATTTTAACATAATGATATTGAAGAAATAATATCATTCTGAAAAAAATATCCCTTACCTCACAAAGATAAGACTTGAGTTAAAACACCGGATAAAGGCTATGACTTGAACTTGCAGCAGTATAGCAATACTCAAAGTATACTCAAAATACTCACAAGAATACGCTCGATAATATAGAGAGAAAACTTCAGGTTTACGGTGTAATTTTCAATTCTAACCTAAGCACCCTATTTATAGGAAATTGCTTAGAACACCAAAGCGAAAAATTTAATTTAATATTATTATATATATCAAAATTCCTACGCCACTCTTGAAATCTGATTTCACTTCAATAAGCACATTCCACCTTCTAGAAAAAGTAAGAAAAAACGTTTTTCTAATTTAAAATAATTTAAACTTCAAAAATCAATTATTTGAGACTTGAACTTTAATAATTCACAATAAATAGCCCTTTTGTCGAAAAATTTGAATCTCATTTGCTTTTTATAAGAAATTCAATTCTCTACAACTTTGCATGAAGAAAGTTTTTCCAAATTCCAAATAGGAATTGGCCAAAATCCACAAACAGACGATTTTTACGGTATAATCAAATTTCAATCGATAAATGGGGTCCACAGACATGTTTAACATGTTTTAAACATTTATTGCAACAAAAATACTCTTCCTCCTCAGATACTCATATATCCCACATTCGTTGTAAAAATATCACCATTATTATATTATTAAAATATAATAATATATTTAAATGAATTATTTTATCGAAAAAGATAAAATTTCAATTTTCAACAATTGTCACATTAAAAATTTTTTCCATCTATATCCACATAAAATCAATATTTTTCTCATCATATGAATCAATAATTAATTATTCACAAATAATATTACGAAATTACAATATTGACAACCAGGCGGCTCCTTGATGAAAAGAAGGGTTTTCCAATAAGAAATTCTCACTTCTTGTGCCGCAATTAGGTGACCAAACCTCTCTTTAGATGTAACTTTCTAGACATTGCAAATAATGTTATCTAATAATATTATTCGAGATAATATGAATTATTAACTTCGATAATAAAAAATCTTGTGTAATGACAATTATTGAAACAACAATGATATAAAATATCAACGCAAACAATTATTAAATCAATAAAATAAAATACTAATCGGTAATTCTTGTAACCATTATTGAGTAGTGTCTTCACGTAAGAATCAATAATTGGTGCAATACCGTGCTACTCTTGTGTTAAACCACCGAGTATTTTAATAGTATTAATTGTGAATAACTACTTCTGTAGTTATTTTTAAACAAATTATATTTATCGTTTTCTTCATCCAATCGCTTTTTAGTTATGGGGCCCACACATGCAATACTTATTTGTCGTCTGAATATTCCCCGACAGATCTAATATTCCACGACCAAACGAATATTCCCAAATAACAATGAATATTTTATAACCACTTGCTTATTTTGAAATATTTGCGTATTTTACCCATAACTATCCACATTAATCAAATCAACCCTTACTATTTCAAAATAATAAATAGAGAAAATTAAATTTCATTAATAATAAGTTGGGGTCTTACAATTACTGTACAATACCTTTAACTTTTCTTTCATTTTTAATTTAGTCCTGCAAGTATTATCAAACTTGCACCACCTCCCCCAATAGTAAATAATGTGAATCAATAGTTCAATCATGTGAATCAATAGTTATAATCATGTGAAAAATCTGAATTACAATATAGTACCTCCATTTTAACTTAGTCATGCAAGTATTATCAATCTTGTACCAACTCCCTAATAAATACAAGAATGTGAATCAATAGTACACACATGTGAATAAATAGTTATAATCATGTGAATTAATAGCAATTAATTGCTCATTTATCTGATTAATTACCCAACTGGTCAGTATAACTTCCAGACATCAATTAATATCGAAATAAATGTTGATTTCCACTAACACTAATAATTCCAACACAATAGAACTATCAATTTCATCTTTAATCAGAACGAACTTATTCATCATAAATATTATAACTCACAATATTTAACAACCAGGTCGTTTCCAGGAAAGAGGGGGCTTTCCGATAAGGATTTCTCCTTAATGGCGTGCAATTAGATGACCAAACCTCTCCTTAACAGAACTTCTAGACATTGTAAATATTGCAATTTAATAATATAAATAACTTTGTCGTCTCAATTATTAATTTAATAATATAACATATTATACGAGGATGATCTTTGTGACAATAATCGAATCAATAATATGAGAGATATGATGCAACAATTACTGTAGCAATAATTGAGTATAACTGAGTGACTTCTCACGTAAGTATCAATAACCAATACAATGTGCTACTTCTTATCGACCACGCCAGATTCTCGCACTTTTTTTACTACCGGGTAGTTCAACAGTTTTAACGGTAACACTTCCGCCGTTATTTTTATAAAAAGATAACCATGTCGTTTTCTAACTACGACAATACTTCCGTTGTGGGGTCCACCAATGATTGTGCCATCGTACGAATATTCTCCGACCAATCGAATATTATATAACCACTTGCTTACTTTGCAAAATTTATAAATATTACCCACAACTATAACATTATATCAAATCCACACCATAATATTCCAAAATATATTTCGAGAAAATTATTCTTTATTCATAAAAGTTGGGGTCTTACATTTGAGTTTTGGAATTTCGGATTTGTTTGATGCGTTACTAGAGGGGACTTATTTCTGAGGGGCCAAATTCGTTGGTTCGAGCACTTGATGCATTGGTTAAGGTAGTCTAATAGAATATTTTTCAAATTAGGTACAGTTAGGATTATTTTCTATAAGTCCTCCCTGCAATTTATAAGATAGAATTTCATTCTATCTTCAGTATATATTTTTAATTTTTGGGGAACTAGATAAACCTTTTTACTTGTTATCGAATATATGGTATTCGTTGTTTTATATAGCGTATGTTTTAGTTTTTACAGCTTTATTATAAACTAAAACTATTTTATGTCTCTTATTGTTCTATGATTTGATGATGAATTTGACATGTTTGGAAGAAGGAGCTTTGGTTCTATGCTTGATATATTTCTCATTGTCGACTCTGTCATTAAGTTAATTGCTCGATGTGAGTTCTGTGTTAAATTCTATTGAAGACTTTTTTTGTGACGCCCCCAAAATAGGTATACATCACCCATCTTGGGTCGCCAAATACATGGTACAGAAAACAACTACAACTTTATTATTACAATTGTCGTGCAAAATATGACAACGCATATACTGTGAGTTTAAATACAAATATTGACATCTAGACAATATCCACACTCAAATAAGTCCTCATTACAATTATTGATCCACTATTTTACAAAAATAGTTTGGACTGCTAAAACAACTATCTAGAACCATCATTCCATACCCCGACTAGTTCCCGCTATATTCTCGCCTCTTGAGAAGAAAAATAGAACAAAAAAGAACAGGGTGAGCTCAACAAGCCCAGTAAAGAATATTATGATTAAGATAATGAATAACAAATTATCGTTAGCCTTCAAAAAATCAGATAAAATATAATGGACAACAAGTTTTAGATCAATATTCGCAGCGAAAATAACAATTCATTAGAAGAGTTAAGTAGAGAATGAAATATACTATCTTCTATGATTTAAAAGTCCATTATCAATATTTTATCCCTGTAACATCAATCAATATACATCTTGAACCAAATATTCATCTTTGCTTTACGAGTCAAAGATATTCATTTGTATCACCAGTTAGTCATGTTCATCTCAACACCTGTCTATCTTTGCACTACGGGCCAAAGATATTCATCAGGTAATCATTCATCTTTACACTACAGACCAAAGATATTCATCAAGTATCACCATTAAAGATTGAGGATGATGAAAAATATTTTAAAGAACGAATCCAGTGAGATAAAAGGACAAAGATTAGGGATTCGTACTTTAGATAATCTAAGTTCAAAAATACTCCATAATAAACCATAGTGGAGTAAAATTTAAGAATGAAGATCAAAACATGGATACAATCAAAGATAGTAACCATAATAGACAATTTGGACAAAGAAGAGAAAATTTTATTTTTTGGTGAATAATGCCATATTTATGAATAGTGCCGTATACGTGAATAGTAACCCCGATACGGAAAGGTAGAAATTCTACAAAAAAAATCATACTTCGTGAACAAAACTCGTGAATAGTACCGTATTCGTGAATAATGTCGTATACGTAAATAGTAACCTCGACATGAAAAGTTAAAAATTTCATAAAATTCGTACCAATATTTTGATATAATGATATTGAAAAAAATAACATCATTTACGAAGAAAATAGCATCCCTTACCTTAAAAGAACAGTACTTCTGACTGGAATATCGGATATAATCTTGAAGAAAACTTGCACTGAATAGCAACTCTCAAAGTATCTAAATTCTCACAAAAATACGCTCGATATTATACAAAGAAAACTTCTGATTCTGATATGATTTTCAATTCTAACTTAAGCACCCGATTTATAGGAAAATGTCAAAATGCCAAAGTAGACTAACCTGCTACCGGTGACTTTACCTTCTGCCATTCACGTACACCACACTTGAAACATCAACATTTTCCCACCAAAAAATAAAAGTGGGGCCCACCCATATTTTTAATAAAAAATATTTATTTCCAAAACATCAATAATTCACAATAAATAGTCTTTTTATCAAAAAAAATACAAATTTTATGTCCATTCCATAAGAAATTTAATTCTCTACAACTTTGTAGAAGAAAGTTTTTTCAAATTCCAAACAAAAAATGACTGAAATCCACATGCGGATGATTGTTAATACCTCCATTCCGACAAAATACTGATAAAATACCTCAGCATTAATTTCTTCATTTATAATCACATAAAATAAATATTTCTTTATCATATAAATCAATAATTAATTATTCACAAATAATATTACAGAATCATAATAATGACAACCAGGTCGTTCCCAGGAAAGAGGGGGGCTTTTCGATAAATTTCTCCTTACTGGAACACAATTAGGTGACCAAACTCCTTTCCTAGACAGAACTTCCTTAGACATTTTCAATAATGTTATCTAATAATATTATTCAAATAATATGAATTATTGATCTGATAATGGGAAATATTGTGCAGTGATAATTATTAAAACAACAATAATATAAAATATCAACGTAGTAATTATTGAATCAATAAAATAAAATATTGAACAGTAATTACTGTAACAATTATTGAGTAGTGCCTTCTTACGTAAGAATCAATAATCCAACAATACTGTGCAATGCCGTGTGCTACTGTGCAACCATGCGTATTACTATACTTTAACCACTAGGTATTCTAACAGTATTAACGGTAACTACGCCGTTATTTATAAAAACTCAAACTTGACATTTTTTTCATTCGACCGTTTTCCGTTATAGAGCTCACAAATGGCTGCGTCGTCGTACGAATATTTCCCGACAACAAGAATATTCTACAACCAAACGAATATTCCCCGACAACAATAAATATTTTACAACCACTTGCTTATTTTGCAAAATTTACACATTTCACCATAACCAAAATTAGGGCTGAGCAAGTAACCAAATTAGAACCGAAACCGCACCAAAAACCGCACGAACCGCACCAATTAAAACCGCACCAACGGTTCCGGCATATGTAACGGTTTTAGGTGAGTTGAATAACCAAAATTACGGTTCTGATTTGGTTACTAGCCAAAACCGCACCATGTGTGTCTATGTATGTATTATCTCTAGTAAATTCTAAAGTTACTTTTCACTTGAACACGCTCAGAGAAAACCCCAGTATTGCATTGTCATTTTTTCACCAATTGAAAGAAGATGATTAGAGGTTATAAAGTCAAAAAATTGAGCATTTGAGTTTTTGAATTTCGGATTTGTTTGATGCGTTACTAGAGGGTTTTATAG
This sequence comes from Panax quinquefolius, assembly GCA_020205615.1. Classification (NCBI taxonomy): domain Eukaryota; kingdom Viridiplantae; phylum Streptophyta; class Magnoliopsida; order Apiales; family Araliaceae; genus Panax; species Panax quinquefolius. Next base: position 940,800 of record CM035173.1, on the reverse strand, counting down.
GTGAGGGGTCAAATTCGTTGGTTCGAGCACTTGATGCATTGGTTAAGGTCTATACTATAGTAGTAATAGTCTAATAAAATATTGTTCAAGTTAAATACAGTTATGATTATATTCTATAAGTCCTCCTTACAATATATAAAATAAAATTTTATTCTATCTCAAGTATATATTTTTAATTTTTGGGGAATTATATAAACCTTCTTGCTTGTTATCGATTATATAGTCTCCATTGTGTTATATAGCGTATGTTTTAGTTTTTACAGCATCATTCCTTTATTATAAGCTAAAACTATTTTATGTGTGTCACTATTCTATAATTTGATGATAAATTTGACATGTTTGGTAGAAGGAGCTATGGTTCTATACTTGATATAATTCTCATTGTCGACTCTGTCATTAAGTTAATTGCTTGGTGTGAGCTTTGTGACAAATTCTATTGAAGGATTGGACATTTTTGTTGTTTCAATTGGTTTTGGAACCGAAACCGCACTAATTGAAACCGCATATAGCATTTTAAAACCGCACTTGCACTCAATTACAAAAGCGATTTAGGTAATGCGGTTTTAGATTTGTTAAACCGCACCTAAGCGGTTTCGGGTGCGGTTTCGACTTCAAACCGTACCAAACCGCACCATGCTCACCCCTAACCAAAATATTATATCAAATTAACACATTTTTATTCAAAATAATAATTAGAGAAAATTCAATTTTATTTATAAAAAGTTGGGATTTTATATTTTTATTATTTCAATTAATTTTGGAATCGAAATCGTACTAATTAAAATCGTACCGTATAGTTTAAAATTGTATCACACCAATTACAAATAATTTTATCTGCAGTTTTAAATTTATCAAATCACACTTAAACGATTTTGAGTACGCTTTGAATTTTAAACCGTATTATACTCACCCCTACCGGAGAGTGTTTAGGTGGGAGGCACATGCTTAATTGGAAAACGAATTAATGTCCGTCCTACGAGGCCACGTCTTTCGTTTCTTGGGTTTTAGACTAGAGAAAGTAAAACACCATCAAGTCATGCATACCGATTTAACTAACTCCATTTAATAGTCATTTCTTTATAATCAGGCCTTCTTAATAGCAAACAAACACACGTACATTTCAATGTATTACTACTTATTTAACACTAAAATGTAGTTCTCTCGTGTAATATATATATATATATATATATATATATATATATATATATATATATATATATATAATCCAAATTAATAAATATGCTTTTTAAAAGTCAATTGAGATATTATTTTTAAATTCAAAATTTATAAAATTTATTTATTTGAAATAAAATTTAAATTTAAATTTAAAATACTTTCTAATTGTGTTTTAAAAATCAGTATTCCTCTCTTTGTATAATGAATGTTGTCAAATGTCTGTAGACGGTAAATGTCATCATGCCATGCCAACATTCTGGGCACTACCTTTCCCTCCTTTTCTCATTGTTAATGGTAACTAGTTAAGAGTATTACATAATATAGAGTAATTATTCTCTTATTATATATCCCACCGTATATTATATTATATATATCTTACTCATTTAATCTTTACGAGTTTCTATTAATTGAAGAGCAAAAAGAAATGAAATTAAAAAGGATGTGTTTTTTGTTTCACTTGAATTAATCAAAGTAACTCAAATAATTAAGAGTGAATTTCTTGTTATTGTGATGTGATGTATTGAATTTTAATTCATGGGTTTAAAATGTTACACAAACACTTTGGGCCAGCCCTCTCTCCCCCCTGGGTGCTGAGTTCTAGAGAAAAACAGAAAAGAAAGTAAAATTAAAGAACAATGTAACATGAAGTAAATGAATTAATACTACTAATTAAGTGGAGTATTATTTTTCCACACATATATATATATATAGTCCAAAAGCATTAGTCGAATTGTCACGTCCAGATGCAGTTTAGGTTATCGGAAGCCCATACACACACACAGATATGTGTGTCCATATTGATATGGTATATTACATAGAGCTAAAAAGGAGCTTTTTCGTGATATCTGAAAAATAGAGCGAACTTTTGATAGTATATATATATATATATATCGTGTTGGACATGCCCTAGAGTTGTTAGCTGGAGTGAAAGACCTAGCTCCAATATTATACAAGTAGTAGTACCTATTATTTATAAATGTAAAAGGCAAGCAGTGAGACTGGAGACATGAAGTATGCATTAATTTGGTCTTTAGTAATAAATAAAAACTACTCCATGGAGAAGAGAATATTAGTGTTAAGACCGATCAGACAAGTCGCAAGCCTTTGGCACTGATGTAGGGCGAGCGGCCGCAACAAGGAAAGAGATAGATAGATAGATAATTCACGCTTGTACTTCGTTATTTCCTGCGGATTTCTCGTCTCGTTACTTCTCTCTGATCGTGATTTCCCACGTGCCGTACCATACCGCTCAGGAAAACAAAGAAGAACCAGGCTAGGCTACTCCTGTTCCCCTTTCTGAATCAACTTGTCCTTGCGCTTAAAACTTGCGAGCGAGTGGCGATCGGGTAGAAACGAAAGAAATACGTACTGATACGTGTTAGAACGGGGAGTTGCCGGATACAATGTTCATGAAACCCTACAAGGAGCTGGTCTAAAGGAAGGAACTGACGGAACTGTCTTTTGAGGATAGAAAATGACTTTTCAACGAACTCGTGTAAAGGCTCTCAAACGAAGGAGCTATCCTTGGGAGACACACAAAAGCAGAGGCAGGTTATTTTTAGATAATAGTAGATAGAAACAACGCTTGTAAGGAGTCCTATTAAAACGAAGAAATATAGGCCTGCCTGCCATCCACACCAGAATAAATAGAGTTTTAGAAAAAACTTTTAGCTAGTGGAGGAAGACCTCCTAGGGATAAGAGACATAGGGTTAAAGAGAGAGCCAAAAAAGGATCTTTCGTGTATAATCCTGCATAATCTCGAATGTTATCAGTTCCGGTACATAGACAAAATAATCGCCTTTGTTTCCGAAGGGCTATATCACAAGTTTGGGGGTTCAAATGGCATGGCATGGGTCAATCCATTAGTTACCCGGGTGCAAAAGATTCTATTCTCTTACTTATCCGGTTCTCAAACCAAGACTTTCTCCAATCCAACAGAAAAAAAAAAGGAAAGAAAAGAGTGGTCGCATCGTTCTTCAATTGATCGATGGCATTTTCGGGGAGAGGATGGAGTGCTATATGCAAAAGGACAGTGCCCCTTCTTCGTGAAACTCTCTTTGCTGCTTTTCAACCTCATGATGGCAATCAAGAAGGTCAAGCGATGCGGTAGTGAGGTGGACTAGACAGGAGAGGCTCGCGTCTAAATAAGGCTCGACAGAGACTATTCTTATGATTATTATTACTAATATTTATTATTATTCCATTTTCTTATAATTATACTAACTAGTACTAGAATAAAGTGGGCTCAATCGGAGTAGTATTTGCTTTCCACTACTGTACTAACCCATAAGTGCAAACACCCATGAGACTATGTTTCTAGGGTGGCCCCCTTTTCGATCCCTGTTCATTAATTTGGTCTTTAGTAATAAATAAAAACTACTCCATGGAGAAGAGAATATTAGTGTTAAGACCGAGCGCCTTATACATACATACATACACATAGATAGATGGATAGAAAATTCCATGCAACTGACTGACCACCATCTATCTATATATCTATCTGTCTGTCTTGTCTCTGAAAATACTAATAATTTATAAATTAAATCATCCCTCTGTGAGAAGCAAGCTAGCTTCCAAACAAAGAGAATGAAGGGAAAGCAGTAGTAATAGTAGTGACCGAGATCCGAAAGGCAGGTTTAAAATATATTCTCCTCTCTGTTAAATATAATATCCATCTATCAATCGGAAGGCAGGCAGGCAGAAGCCATAAAACAATTAAATCCTTCATGTGGAGTGTATATATATATCTTGGGCTAGCTTAATTGGGTGTTGATCCATCCATCCATCCGTCCTTGTACGTACGTATAGCTAGCTAGCTACCCTGTCCAATTAATTAATAATAACAAGAAATCCCAGATTGGTAGGTGGCTTCTTGTTTCTGTTTTATTAATTAATTAGGTACGTAGATCCATCCATCAGAATTAGAGAGCCCAGGTGATCATCGATCCATGGCAGCTGCATATGTAATTGAGAAGGAGAAGAAGAAGCCGAATACTAACAATAACATCGCAATTAGTCACCAAAACAGCAAGAGGTACTGCTTTGGGTTTGGGTTTGGGAAGATTTCAATATGACCATGTTTCCTGGTCCTGATCCTGAGATTAACAATAATAATAATTATTATTATAATAGCTCTCCTCCTCCTCCTCCTACTATGGTTTTGATGGTGGTTCTTGTTTTTTTCACTCGAATCATCAATTAGGTCTTATGAACTACCAAGTGTTGGGACAGGAAGGGTATGAATATAATTGCTGTTCTACGTCTACAACTCATCATCATCATCAATATCAAGCAGCTGCTGCTTCTTGTTTAGTAGGATCGTCGTCCTCGTCATCTGATCTTCCTCTTCCTCAGAATCATAATCATAACCATAATCATAATCATAATCATATAGAGGTAGTAGTGGTTGGTCCAATGGCAGATCAAGAAGACAAATCAAGAACTGAGACGGAGAGTACTACTGTTAATGAAGAATTAGCCGCTGCAGCTGCAGGGACTTCAACCTCAAAGGATGATCATATACAAATTCAAATTATTAATGTTCAAGATCACCAGAAGGAAATTCAAGGAGGAGGAGGAGGAGGAGGAGGGGGATGGCTTCAATTGAGTATTGGTAGCAACCATCATCTTGAAAATGATCAAAGTCGACGTGGTCTAGTACAAGTTCCAAGAAGAAGATCAATTACAAGGTGCGCGGCGGCGGAGGAGGATCATCAATTTATAGAGCTTGATCTACTTCCTCCCGGTGAAGGTGAAGGTGAAGGTGGAATTACGAGGTGGGACAGCTTCTTCACAATATTCACAACCACCACCACAACCACCAATTATAAGAAGAATATCGTCATCAATGTTGACATTAGCCCCCCCATCTTCTGCTATTTTTAATCATCATTTGCCGCCTGAGGCTGATGATCATCATCCTCATCATGACTACTTCCCACCACCAACAGCAGCTCGCCCATTAATTACAACTAGTACCACCTCATCTTCACCTTTATTCTTGCAACAATACTACCCGGGATTAATAGGAACTAATTCTTCATCACTTTCTTTTCCTCCTCCACATCTTCAAGATCATATTAACAACTGGGCATTTAGGTCCTCCCATATTAATAATAACAGCATCAATATTAATCCCACAAACTATAATAATATCGCTTCTTCTTCTTTAATGCCTCCGGTACTGCCAACATCCTATTTCATGAGTACCCGACCCTTTCAACTCCTCCATGGCCATGGCCATGCCACCGCTCCAACTTTTGATTTTAGAGTGGTTGATCCTCCCAGGAGGCCTCATTCCGGTATATGGTTTATGTTACAAGCATCACATATTCAGTAAGTAATTCTTTAATTAATTATAACATCATCATCGACATCATATCATCTTCAATTGCTACAGCTGCTTCATTCATTAATCAATCAATTCCTTAATTCTCTTTTATGTCTTTTTTAATTTGTTTTCTCAACCTGGGCTCGCTCCTTAATTATGTTTATCTGTCATTTCCCAAAAAATTAAATACATTAATTCACATAATGAATTTCACTTAATTTGCTTGTCAATGCAGAGCCAAGGAACCATTTTTGCCTCAGATACCTAAAAGCTACTTGCGAATTAAGTAATATATTCATTCATCCTGCCCTTATTATCTTCAATTTATTATTCATCAATTTATTTATAATTCTTTACATGTTCTAAGTCCTTCTTCCAGTTTCATTTTTTGTTAATATATATATATATATATATAAATATATATATATATATATATATATATATATATAGTTTATCATACGATTTCATTTTATCAGGGACGGACGAATGACGGTTCGGTTCATAATCAAGTATCTGGTTAATAAGTTGAGACTGGACAGGGAAACTGAGGTATGTCAAAAACCCATTGATATATGCCACTTCCTAATTAATTTACATTAATTTGAAATGCTAGTTAGCAATAATATTCCTTATTATTTCCATCACACTGGCTAGCTAGTGCTTAATTAATTATTTCTATACTAATTAAGCAAATATATATAGTTACTACGTACATCTCGATCGCCTAATTAAGAAAAAATTAATTCAACAGAACTCAACTCAATGTAATGAATTAAAGAACCTGCAGGCCAAAATAGAAAGAAAAAGTTATATGTGTATACTTGTACTTTAAACTAATGGAGTATAAATTAAATTACATACTAACTAGCGAGTGACATATATACATGCATGCATGTTCATGGACATATATGGTTGGTGTGAAAAACATGAAAGAAACAGCAGAACAAAAAAGGGGGTTCTGACTAGCTAAGTTGCTCATAGTTAGCAATTTAGTGTGTGTTAGGTAACATCGATCATATATTCATATATAATTAATTAATTAGGTGTCAAGTATATTTCTGTAGCTAGGTAGCCTTCTCCACTATCCATCTTAATTTTGTTTTATTAGCTTTAATATCATCATAATCCCTTTGTTGTATATAAGGAAACCTAGGAAACGAGTGATTCTCCAAATAAGGTAACGAGCCTCCCCGGAAAAAATACGTACGGATTGTCACAATTAATTAGGCTTTATGTTAACTAGTTAGTTAGTTAGTTAATGATCTCTTAATTAAGTAGTAGTGAGCTAGCTAGCACAATATATATATATATATATATAGATGAATTTAATTAGGTGTAGGGGCACAAGTGTGAAGATAAATTAAGTTAGAAAACTACGTATTACCCTCTCTTGCTTCCAACCTAGGTCGAAGTAAATGGAAAGAAATATATAGCAGCCTCTCCCAATCGATCGTTGTCTATGATATGGGTTTTACTGTTTTCTTCAATTCACTCCAACTCTCTCTCTCTCTCTCTCTATATATATATATATATATATATATATATATATATATACATAGATGGGGAAGTAATTATATACATTATTCCGTCTCATGCATGTATCTCCCACCGTTAAAGATTAGTGTTTTCAGAGGTTAGAGCCTGAAGGAGCCTTTTTATAAGTCCCAAAGACATAGAGAGACTTTTTTAGCTAAATTATTTTATAACTGTATTTTTTGACTACCCTGATAAAGGGGCCGGTATCTTTATATTTGATGATAGTTGAAATAGCTAGGTTTGCACCATTTATATCATGTTGTCATCAGCACCACCAACAATTACACATATACTCCTGAATTCGGGTGTGGCCAACGTACTATTGTCAAAATTTGGTATCAAACAAAAAGGAAAAAAAAAAGAAAATAATGAAATTAACAAAGTTCATACCTTCTTAGACTCCAAACACCGAAATTCTCCCAATTTCAAGGCCTCTAACCTCTTGAAGGAACAAATTTTCTTTAAAAAATTGACCATTAAGATATACATAACTAACACTAGTTATGGATTATTATATATATATACAGTATATTTGTGTAAGTAATGCATGTTTCGGTGATTTGTCATCTATACTTTTATTTATTTTTTACTGTTAAAATTGCATTTGAAAGGTGACAAATTTAAAAGTTTTGGATAATTAAGGCCAATAAGAGTTGCAGTACAATTAAGATTAAACACAACGTACGTACTCCCTAAGACAAAACAGTAGCATTAGTTGATACTGGAAGGATATATATAGCTGAATTTAGTCTATCTTCTTACAGCTCACGTACGGCTGTACGTGTATGTAAATAATATATATATAACTGACAACATGCAGATCGAATAAACCAATTTAAACCAACTTAAGAGAGATCGATAGTGAGCCTTTGATCAAGTAGCATTTAGAACGGGAAATTATCTGGGGATGTCACATAGAGATTGGTGATCAGATTCCTAGCTTGATCATGTATAATTAATTATAGCTTTATATTTTAAACGGGCCTTACGTAACAGAGAATGTGTGTGTGTGTATATATATATATATTTATATATAGTACCCCATAGCTGGTACCTGGATGCGTGCATGTATTTTTCTGTCACTAATGGAGCTGATCAGGAAATAGGTGCCTCTTTGCATTTTCCTCAAGTACTTAAATTAGAGTAGTATCTTGATGCTTAATTTTCTAGAACAATAAAGAAAAAAATTCATGGCTCCTCCATATCAAATAATATAAGGAGAATACACAGTACTGAGAGAGGGCCTGTGACCAAACGCATGGAAATTATCAAATTAAGGAAGTACAAAACCTTGCATCATGATGCTACACTGAATTGAAGCAGCTAGAAAATTATAATGCTAATTCGGGAAACATATATATATATATATATATATATATATATATATATATATATATATTTCCTTGAGTAAAATATCGTATCCTATCAAAATATAGCCCAATATATCGGAATATAGGTAAATTAAAGGCTAGCTCATTAAGTTCTTGTTTTCACTAGTACTTGGAGATTTTCTTTTATTTTTTATTTTTATAAAAATAAAAATGAGTACTAGTATGGCTCTTCCATGCATGGTAATAATTAAATTAGAGATCGAGAAAGTTTGTACATCATTCTCGTTCGTGCGTGTGCATATATATATATATATATATATATATATATATATATATATATATCACTCTCTCTAAATAATATATTTTAAATAACATATTTTCCTTAAAATAACGTATTTTTATTTTTAAAAAAATTAAATGCGTTGGAGATTTTTTTGAAAAAATAAATAGTTGGCTGGTTGATATTTTATTTAAATAAAATAAAAGTAAGTTTTAATAAAAGTCTCTTTAATATTATTTTATTTTTAAATATAATTTTATATATAAAGCAAGTAGTTTTAATAAATAGTGTCATCATTTTTAAGATGTATGTTATTTAAAAGGTATATTTATATATATATATATATATATATATATATATATATATATATATATAAAAGATACCCTTTTATTTTAAAGGTATATTTTATATATATCATATAAATTGTTAAATAAGATATATTAAATAAAGGAGTATGCACTTTATTTATTTTACACTCCCTCATTTCTTCAACTCATACAGCTGATATATAGATCGATGGATGAACTGATCAGACACATCATGCATTGATACTTGTACACTATAACTTATTAACGCGTGTTTAGATAAATTTAGATAATATATAGTATTGTAATTTTGCAAAATTTACAAATTCTAGGGCTAAAACTTTTTTTCTAATGTGTAGTTTAATAGTGACATCATGATAATGATAATAATAATTTGAGAATATTGTGTAATTTTATACTAATATATATATATATGTGTGTGTGTTTAATTTCTTTGAAAAAATAATTGAAAATTATTTTTATGAAATGGAGAAAGTATTATTAATTTTTTATTGTCCTACAACATAAATCTGTTCTTCAGAGTTGAGGGCATCCTTAGTTTTGGTCCTTTAAGAAGTCTTGTATAATTAATCATTATATACAGCGGGAGTTATGTATGCCACTCGATTATAAGGTGGGAAGCTCTTTCCTTAAGCAAGCGAATTACTAAAGTAATATTTTTTTTTGTTTACCTTCAAGTGAAAAAATAATAATAATAAATAATCCAGGCTAAATTTCAGAAATAAGAGAACACGATATGTCCATTACCCCCTTTGTTAACATTATGAATATTAAGACTATTTAACATTCGAGGAATCCTGGACGGAATTATATTTTTAACCCAAAAAATTCTACTCACAAACATTACTTAATATATATATATATATATATATATATATATATATCATTCTAACTAGAATAAATTAGTAAAACTTATCATATACTACTAAAACTCAACAAGTATGTAACTAAAGTCAACCGTTATATCTTGATGAGACGCGTGTATATATCTGAATACAGCAACCAAGAATATCAGTCTATATATCCGAAAATATTGATGATACTAAATATATATTCAAAATACATAGTAATACCAATGAACAACAATAGAATGCACTTTTAGTGATCTATATATATATATATATATATGGAATTCAATTTGCTTAAATTTGTGGTGCTCAACATTCTCTGCGCTCTTGCATGCATATTTGTTTGTGTAATACTGCATGTCATCGCCTCGTAAGCAAAAATTACATTTCATCTTCTATATAGTAGGAATTAACAAAATCGTTCTAAATAATATTTTTTGTAGAGACCAAAGAGTATCCCAAACTTATGGAGGAGACTTTATAATATATATGTATATATATATATATAATTATGTTAGATTAACTTAAAATTTATATAAAATATAAAGGATTATATAGAAAAATATAAAAAATTATATTAAAATGACAAAATAATAATATAATTAAAGTTGTAGAGACCAAAGAGTAAAAAGAAAAAAAATATGACATAAGTACACCAAACTTATGGAGGAAACCTTATGGAGACTTTATATATATTTATATATAGCTGGCTAGGTAGGTATGCAGTTGAGATTCCAGATCTCACTGTTCACACATACTAGTATATGGCATGCAAGTAGTAACTAACTGGCCGGCCAATCATCGGGTGTATGAGTGGGTAGGGAGCTACATACACACACAAACACACTAAATGTTGTACTGTTTTTCCTGCGCAAACTTCGTCCCCTCTTGTAATAATGTCATATGTGTATATATGTATGTATACTAGTATAATGTTTTTATTTAATTATAACTAATCAACGAGTTTTTCGGACTTGAGTGTATTTCTCTTTATTGGTAGTAATTCTCACACGATACAAAATAAGTACTTAATTAGTGATCTCATGATCAGCCAAAGGATACGTGAGAAGCACTAATTCATTTCATTGGGAGTAGGAGCAGTTAATAATTAAGGAGACAAATAATGAATTGCAGTCTTAATTAGGGATCTAAATAATCAAAAAGAGCCGATTAATTAAAGCATGCATGCATGTCATCAATCTAGCCTAGCTATATATATAGGTGGCCTGGTCATGTGGTATTAGTATATTTACCGTAATCTCATCATAGAGTACTGCATTGACTTTAACATTATTATTTTTTTCACTAAACTTAAAATTAATAAAATAATAATATATCAGCTTCAACTTTGGATTATCAATTAATCTTGGCCTAGTTGACGAGCACTCGATCATTGATCATTGGTATTAATTATCTTTCCTTTTTTTTAAAGAAAGAAAGTTGATACTGGCTAACACACAAATCATATCATGTCTGCGTGTGTGCGTGTGTGTATATATATATAAGTATATGTGTGTGTGTGTGTAAAATAATACAGTATATATGATCACACGGGAATTAACCCTGTCGTTCTCGACACGCCTGCCTATTATAGTATATAACTGCATGCGTTATCTCTCCATATAGTATATAGTATGTATGTATTTAGCTAGCTAGTTTGGGTCGTCATGCTTTTGCATGTCTCAGCTCATCAGCTAATTATTTTATTTACAAATCATTCAGCGTTCAGACACCAAAAGTTGTTCTTTTTTGTTTTGTTTTGGTAGATACATCAAAAATTAGGGGCCCATCAAAACCTTAAGTGGTGCTGGTGCACTTTGATGGAATTAAAAAGGACACCCATGTATACATACATATCTATATATCTATCCGCTATATGTATCATCATTCTGATCCACATGCATATTCTCAACAACATATCCATGAAGGTTTACGTGGTAGGAAAGCAGATAAGATATATATATATATATATATATATATATATATGCATGCGAGATATTCTAATCCACAGCAGAATCATTCCAAGTTGTTGAAAAAAGTAAAAGGAAAAGACTAATATATGAGAGAGTTACAGATATATGACAAATCTTGTAACGTGTGAACAGAATGCATGCACGATAAAAAAAAAAAAAAAAATAAAGATTATATGTGTTCCTTAATTGGTTAGCTGAAAGGAACAACCGCCGCCCTAATATAAATATATAGATATATATAGTCGAAGAAGGTTTTGAGAGTTGAATTAATGATTGTGAAATATATATATATATATATATATATATATAGTAATTTAATTTTGTAGCTCATGGGGAATTTAATAAGATTGACAATCTTGATCATTAGGGTTTTTTTTATATTTAAGAAAAAAAAAACAGCGTGAAGGAGACGTGCATGAGATTGGTGAGTGACGATGTTTACACGTACTCCCTCCTATATTATATATATATATATATATATATATATATATATATATATATATTAATTAAAAGCCGATTCCTCGCCGTGCTTTTTGGATCCGTCATTACATTTTTATTCCATTTCGTTTTCGTCGCTTGTATTAAAATGTGGAGTAGTATTAGCGACAGCTTATACTAGTGTTATTAAGGTTTCTCATAGATACACTATGTCTGTACAGTTAAAAACATATTTTAAAAAAAATTTAAGAGTTGATAAAGAATATAAGAGAAAAAATATTATTGAGATAAACTGAGATGTTACACAACTTAATTCAGTTATTTTTTTAAAAGGATAGCTACTTTTCATTTTGGGTTTCTGCACTCATTATTAACCACAATACATAATTTTTCTCACTTATTAAATTTTATTTTTATATTAACTTGAACAATGTGTGTGTGCCAAGTAAATAATACATATATTTATATTATTATTATTATGTAGTCAAACAATATGTTATATACTAAAAATTAATACTAGTTAGTACACGATCTTATTAAGTCTATGGCATAATGATTTTGGCTTAGAATCAAAGCTTGAATGGGACCCATGTAAAATGATAGTCCATGATTAAATCCGGCCAATATTCAATGGTGCGGAGGGCGGCAACCCGACCATCACTAAAGACCTCTCTATTAATTAATTCCATTCCATTTCATTCCATTCAATAGATAGATACACATGTTGTGATGATGATTATGATGATGGGGTTAAAGTAGACGTTACATGTAAAACAAAGCAGGGGGGATGGGGAAGAAAACGTAAGCTTGTGACAAAGCATGACTTCAATACTACGTTAGCTACCTAATTCACTTTCAGTCCCCAGAAAAAGCTAGTCGAAGCCAATAATCATAACTTTCGATCAAAAATTATATATATATATATATATATATATATATATATATATATATAAAAATTAAGATCAACTTATAGCTAATTAATAGACCATATATCAGTGGCTCAGCTCGACTTAGATATATATATATATATATATATATATATATATATATATAGTCGATATTGTCATTTACCTTCACATTAATTAATTTAATGGAATGATATATCCCATGCCAGACCAGTTGTGTTTCTGTTTGGCGACATGATAAGTAGTAACAAATAAATATAAAGTGTATAGATTAATTTGTGGTTTGATATATGGATGCAGATAGAGATAAGATGCAGAGGGCAGCAGCTAGTACCATTTTTGACGTTGCAGCATGTGAGAGATAGCGTTTGGATGATGAGCCCAACAAGCCCAAGCCCAATGGACACACCCCCACTCACATCCACTTCTGATCATCTAATGGTGCTTCACTATGGTAGGATCAGCTAGCTACCTACCTGCCTGCCTGCTACGTACTCCATATATATGCTGCTGCATGCTTAATTTTTTTCATATTTTTATTTATTATTTATTTATTTGAAAGACCATTAATTAGTTTTACATGAATATGCTCATGAGTTAAAATTCCAAGCCCGCCTACATTTTGTATCATTGTTATCAGAATTAATAGCTAGAGGAGGGGGGAGATAGATTTCTGTTATTCCTCCTTTTGATTAATTCCTGGAGGTGGTGCTCTTATTGTATTCAGTTTAATTTCTTAATTTGCCTTCTCTTTTATCTTTGATTTACAGGCTAGCTAACTAGCGGAGAAAATTGTTTGCTAATATATATGTGTTTGTTAATGTCAAAGATAATAATGCTGAAAAGTCAGTTTAAAGATATGTTGGACAAAATATGATCGATCGTCATGCAGGTGCATAAATTAACTACGTAATTGCAGCACTAGGCACTACTATATAGTACTCCTGTGGGATTAATTGTACTATATATATATATATATATATATATATATATATATATTATGGTTTCTTATGATTACTATTACATGCTCAGCTCACTTTTGTTTAACTAACATCATGGCCCTTGAATGCTTGTGAAGAGAAGTATTCCTCTTACGTTTTTGAGAACTGATATTTTCATATATATTTTTGATATTTTTAAATGATTTTTTTCACATAAACATACAATAGATCTCACTTTAAGTGAGAAGGAACGTTTTTCTCTCAATTAAGGGGTTAGAGATAAAAGAGAACATACTGCATCTTTTTCTTAAAAAGTTATCTATCTTGCCACGGGTGGATGTAGGTAGAGGGCAGGATAGGCAGCCTATACTCACGGTAAACTCAAAAGAACAGAATTTATAAGTTAATAAATTCAAGGGGACAGATTAATAAAAAAATTAAACTTAATGAGGGTAAAAAAAAATTCTATTATAATCTAATTTTTCAAAGTATGTTGACAGCTTACAAGAAAATAGAGAGATGCGATAGTTTATAGACGAAAAAATTCAATTAAAATTCACCCCTGCTAGAAAGATTTTCTAAATCCGCCACTGCCTTGCCATATGCATGTATTAATAACTAGTCCTTCATGTAATACCAAACAAGAAAATTTGAGGAAGATACCATCATTTATTTCATTCATTCACTGATAAATATTTGAATATATATATATATATATATATATATATATATATATTGAGTCGTGATATTTCTTCTATTGGGCCGAATGGATTGGGCCTACATATTCAGTTAGTCCATTGGATCTTCACTATTGGGTGTTGACATTATTGGATCTAGTCACTTTATTATCTTTGTTAAGTCCTTCTAATATCGGACCAAATCGATTGGGTTAACCCATCATATATCTTAAATATCTACATCTTTGTGGGGTGATGATGACAAAGATATGGTAAATCGTTATCTTACATGGCATTAATAAGGATTAGACGAGTTAACCAATAGCGGTGTGAGCGGAGAGGATGGGATTAACAGTGTCGAGGAGGGTTAGTGGCACGGTGTAAACGAGTCTCCTCAGAGTGTATCATAGCAAGGAGGTGCTGCATGGCATATACGTCGCCTTCATTCATAATCACATACACACAACCGAGAATTATTATCTCTCTCTCTCGATACACTAGACATTAGATCCTCCATCAGTGAACCTTGTGAACACCGACATCGACTCTCATGCCCGAAGCTATCCCAAACGGTCCGTAGTCCAGCTTTTAGTGTTATTTGTGTTTCTTTATCTTTGGATCGAGGCGTGCCCACGTGATTGGGACGTGGCGAAAGATCCCGGCGTTAACATTGGCGCTAGAAGAAGGGGTTTTCTAGTGTTCTTGAGCTATCAATCACAATATTTCCGGTTGTTCTACATCGGAAGTTATGGCACCAATCGGGGGTTCTCGTTCGAGATCCCGCAGTGAAGCTTCCAAGATGGTTGGTATTTGTTCTTTGACAAAAGCATGATCATGGCCAGAAAGCAAGTAAAAGCACCCCACTTTAGAACTTCGGACCGAAGTGGTCGGTGATAAAGATGGTGGACGAAGCAGATGGAGCTTTGGAGGTTCTCTTGGAGCGGAGCGAGGATGTGGTTGTGTGGAGCGAGGATGTAGGCGGAAGCGAGCAAGGATATAGTTGTGCAGATTCTTCTGATTGCCAAGTTGAGGGACAAAGCGTTCAATTATGTCCAGTCTGAAAGATGTGGTACGCCTAAAGATGGACAACCGTGAGTTGGAAAGTAGTCTATACACTTTGAGGACATGTCTCAGGTGATCCTCATGACCAAAGAAGACGAAAGAACCATATTCTGAGCATCCGAAGAGGTACTCCACCCTATTGGTCTTCGTGATTATGGTCGAAAGCAGTAGATGAAGACCCAATGACCATTTTCTTAATTGACCAAGAGGGTACTCCACCCTATTGGTCTTGAGGATTATAATTGAGCAAAGTAGATGAAGACCCAACAACCCATTTTCCTAATTGACCAAGAAGGTACTCCATCCTATTGGTCTTGAGATTATGGTGGGCAGCGAGTAGATGAAGACCCAATGACCATTTTCCTAATTGTCCAAAGAGGGTACTCCACCCTATTGGTCTTGAGGATTATGGTCGGGCAGTAGAAGAAGATTCAACAACCATTTTCCTAATTGATCGAAGAAGGGTATTCCGCCTTCTATCGGTTTTCGGGATTATGGTCGCAGCGACGACGAAGAGACTGATCCGAGGAGCATGCACCTCGAGAATACAAATAAGACATTCTCGCTTCGAGTATCCTCACCACCGTGATGTAGAGTTTCACCGGTAGATCCGAAAATTACACTCCAGAGTCCACCGAGGCACATACCTGTAGATACTTTTTCTTCTTGAGATGCCCGCCTAAAAAACAGTCGGGGTTCAATTCAGACACAAAATGCACCCATATTCCTAAGCATCCAAGAAGAGGTACCTCATCCTAGGGGTTCTCGGGACTATGGCACAAAGAGACGAGGAGCAATTTAAAGAATATATTCACCCGAGAATGCAAAAAGGCACTCTGCCTTGAGTGTTCTCATGCATGCAATGAAGGACTCGTCACCAAAGTAGATCTATAAGCCGCCTTCTTGGAAATCCAACACTTGGTAAATATTTCCAGGTCGGTTGGTTGACATTATGGTCGGACAATTCTTTTCGAAGTTGATAATAGTTAAAGAGAATCCGAGGAGTCGACAAAGCCGTTGCAGCTTCTTGATGAGCGAGCGAGAGCTCGTGGACATTGCATGCGAGATGGATATTCTATTTTGGACATCGATCTGATAAAGAAAGCTATTAAGGGGTCGATCACAATAACAATTCCGTTGTTGATGCATTATCGAAGTTGACTACTACGGATTCTTATAACTTTGATGGCATATGGTGTCCTTCCTTCCGATCGGATCTTGGGCTAAAGAAGATCAAGTCTGAGAGTGTCAATTTTGCTCTCATTGATGAGAATCTTTATCGAAAGACCTTTTTCGTCATCATTGCTCAAACATTTGGTTCCATCCAAAGTAGAGTATGTTCTTGAAACTCACAAAAGACATCTGTGGCGATCATTTAACTTAGAAGTTGTTGGCTTTATAAAGCGCTTGACGGGGATATTCATGAAAGAACAAAGTCAAAGCATAGATTTATTTCGTGACTCATCCACATTCACTTTTTCACTATTGATCCTGGTCCTATTTGTCCTAAGGTCACAATGGTGTAAGGAGGTATGGTAGGACTCGCTGGCCATTCGATGGCAGCCCACTTATTTGTTATCCCGTGTGGTAGACAAATCCTATGATCCTATATTGATTTTACCAAGGGTGGTAAGTCAATGGTCACTATTGATCCTGGTCCTATTTGTCCTAAGGTCACAATGGTGTAAGGAGGTATGGTAGGACTCGCTGGCCATTTGATGGTAGCCCATTTATTTGTCACCCCGTGTGGTAGACAAATCCTATGATCCTATATTGATTTTACTAAGGGTGGTAAGTCAATGGACACAAATGATCCTTATATCTTGATCCTTGTATCTTGGTCCTTATATAATTGTTTCACCCCGAGTGGTAAACAAATGTCCTTATATACTTGTTACTACCCCTTGAGTGGTAAACAAGATTTTGATGGTCTGAGGAGGATCACCGATTCACCTCTCACATGGCCGATCTCACACTTGAAAACGAAGTATACATTACTTTATTTTGTTCAAGTGTTGAGTTCGATTCATTCAATAATCGTTCATTAAATTCTATCCATTAAATTCAGTTCACTTCATTTCATAAATTAAGCATTATCGCCTTATCTAGTTCATGTCCTAAGTTAAGTTCATACAGATTAATTGATACTGAATTATTAACAAGAAATGTTCACTCAGAAGTAATAAGGCATGAAGTTGATATTTTAATATTAATTGTTCACAACAAGTTAGAATTTTTACAGAAAGTTCTACACTAAAGATAAGGAGAGGTCATCTTCAGCTTCTTCCTCATCATCGTCACCATCATCTAAAGAGTCTAGAAGAGATGGATCTACCTTGGCCCAGCTTTTTCTTGCCTTTACTTCGGCAGATTTCACATCCTTTGGCATACATATGGACGATCTTATTGTTCAGCTCGGCGGATTTTCTGTATTCTGCCTGGATCTCCTTACGAAAGTTTTCGGTCAATGGCGGACCCAAATCTCTAAGGGCCCGAAGCTCTTTGAGCTCTTCTTCGAGCTTCTGACGATGGACTAGATGCTTTGATCCTTTAGCTTGACAGATCGACATTTATATCAGTGATGACCCGATGAGTGGCCTTGGTCGTTTCGGTTCTTCTTTGACCTTGTCGATATCCTTCCTGAGGCATTCATTGTTGAGAAAGAACAATGTCAAGGTTGCTTCTTTCCTTTTGCCAAACATGAGACTTGAATGGCTTTCTCTCTTGGTATTCTCTTACGTCATTCTCTTCTGTATTCCTTTGGCATTATCTTGACATTATCTTCTAGATCCTTTTCGATTCTTTGTATTTGGTGTAAGACCCGACTTTTTATAAATAAAGATGAATTTTTCTATAAATATTATTTTTGAATATTATGGAATAAATTTGATATAATGTTATAGTTGTGGGTAATATTTATAAATTTTGCAAAGTATGCAAGTTGTTATAAAATATTCGTTTGGTGGGAATATTCTTTTTGTTAGGAATATTCGTACTGATGGCTCAATCATTGGTGGACCCCATATGAAATTATTATTCGGATTGAGAAAACGACAAAAATATTTTATAAAAATAACGGCGGAGAGGTGTTACCGTTAAAACTGTTGAACTACCCGGTGGTAAAAGTAATGCGATGTCTGCCGTAGTTGCATAGTAAAGACACCAGTATTGATTATTGATGCTTACGTGAGAAGTCACTTTCAATTATGCTCAATTATTACTACGATAATTCTTTGCATCATATCTCTTATATTATTGATTCAATTATTGTCACAAAGATCATCCTCAGATAATATGTTATAGTATTAAATCAATAATTGAGACGACAAGTTATAAATGATTAATAATTGTTGAAAGATTAATTATGTGTTGATGAAAAAAATAATTTGTGGTAAGTTTGATTATTTTATGGGGGCTCATATGTCATCATCTAAGAGTCTCTTCGTGAATAGTATTTACCTTCGTCGATAGTAATTACCTTCGTCGATAGTAATTACCCTTGTGAATAGTATTTACCTTCAATCGATAGTAATTACCTTCGTCAATAGTAATTACCCTTGTGAATAGTATTTACCTTCGTCAATAGTATTTACCTTCGTTAATAGTAATTACCTTTACCAGACGTCGAACCACTTGTCGTTTTCACATTACAGCGTCGAACCACTTGTCGTTTCACATTCAAGCGTCCAAACCATTAAATCGAGCCACTTGCCTTTTTCACACCGGTGAGGTGCTAAGCTAGAAATCTTCTATAAATAGAGGCCTGGGGCTTCATTATTTTCACGAATTCATTCAAGCTATAGAGAGAGAAAGTATAGAGAGGATAAGAGAAAGAAGAAGAGTATTTTATTCTTACACTAATCTTTGCAGATTCAATCTCCTACCAAATGTAAGGGGTGTTATTCTTTCTTATTCATGAAGAGAACTGCATTGTTATTCCATTGCTTATTATTCATTGGAATAACTTTGTATAAGTGGTTTACCCTATACTTGGTGACATTCTTCTATTATTACATTGGAACATCCAATGCGTGTGTTTTTTACACCACACTTTCCGCTTTTTATTATTATTATTCATTGGAACATCCTGCTCGTGTGTTTTACACCGGACTGGTTCCGCTCTTTTATTATTCTGTTGGAACATCACATGCATGTATTTTACACACCGACCGGTTCCGCCTCTTTATTATTCTCATTGGAATATCCTATCATGTATTCTACACCGGATCTGGTTCCATCTTTATTATTCTGTTGGAACATCACTGTGGTGTGAATTTCACCCCACACGGTTCCGTTATTTATTATTACATTGGAATAACTTTATGCATCTGCGATCTATCGCATCGCGTGGTGATTTCTTTTGTTATTCCATTCTTTATTATACCCAAATGGTTAAAACTTTGACTTATATACTCCATGAAATTAGTAGAATATCCTTGATATTTGCGTTTCATCCAAAGATATCTTTTCATGGAAATATTCTTCCGATCATTCTTGAATTTTACTCTACAAAAGCGATTATCATGTTGACAATTTGGGCGTTAATAATTCCTGGATAAAATAATTCTTGAACTTGTTTTATTGAATTCTTATATCATTGTCATCATCCTCATGTTTATATTTTTGAAAGTCATCGTACATGGCTGTAGTGCGTAGATGGACTTGGTATGATTATGACCAGAGACTATTCGGTGTAATCATGGCCCGTAATGTTACAAATGAGGTGATAAAAATCCTCGATTAGTAGTAGTGCATTGATGGATGATTGTTGGCATGATCATGACCATTAATGAATACACAAATATTCTTGGCGTGAAAGGCATGAATAATTGTGGTTGTGATCTTAAAGAATATCCTTGGCCGTAGTAGTGCGGGGGTGATTCGATGATGTGAAATATTTATTAAAAGTGAGTCTCGGCTATAAACAATGATGAAAAACCTTTTAAAACCTAAAAGATAGTAGACTTTATTTTCTACTTGACTCTTTTAATGGATTGCATATTCATTGCAGATTAAACCGGTTGTACATTGTATTTTATCGGTTTAACATTATTGAAGACTATTGATAATTTATTACGCATTATCTTAGTCATAATATTTCTTCTTGGGCTAGTTGAGCTCACCTTTCTTTCACCGTTGTTCTCTTGTGAAATGATAATATAAATTTGACGACGAGTCGGAAAGCGAGTAATGGTCCTGAAGATAGCATTAGTAGTCCTCACTATTCGTAAAATAGTGTGATAATAAGCTGTAATGAGGACTTTTTGTTTGAGTTTGTATAATATCTAGTAGACGATATTTGTATTTAAACTCACGCTTTATGTCGTATTGTACTGCACGGTTATGTTAATAAGTTGTTTTTAAATTACATACCATGTAAAGTGTCGACCCAGATGGGTGATGTATACCTAATTTTGGGGGCGTCACAAATAATATCGAGCTTAGGGATATGATCCTGGCTAAGATGTGAGAATAGTACTAGGAGGGAGAGACGGAATACCTTCGCTAGTATGACCTACTAAAGTTTATGTGATATTTTATTGGTTGGTCGGAAGATAGGGATAATTTGTTACATGTCAATTAACCTTTTGTTTTGTGGCGATGTCAAATGACATCATCGAGAATGTTGAGAATAGCAATGGAGTGCAAACGATTGTTGATTCACCACATATCAATAATCGAGATAATGTGCATCGAAGGCGACAATCCTCACGCAAACAAACAACACGACCAAATGACGAATGAATGATCAAATGTTCGGAGGCTTTATGCAATTTATCTGGCAATGAAAGCGAGTCGACTCTGTCCAAAACGTAGGGTGGAAACACGGAAAACTCTCGGTGGTCACCGCTAAATAATTTAAGGAGCTAGGACCACCGGAGTTTAAGGAGAGCCAAAACCACTTCAAGCGGAAGCATGGATAAAGCAGATTACCAAGATATTTGATGTCTTGGGATGCTCCGAGAGCAAAGGTTCCTTCTTGCCGCCTTTATGTTCTTGCCAAGAGGCGGATTCTTGGTGGGAATCGGTAAAAGCGTACTCAACCAATTTGTCTTGAAGATATCTTGGGAGAAGTTCCAGGAGTCGTTCAACGACAAATACTTTCCTCGAAAGTATTACGCCACATGAAGGAGGTGGAGTTTATCAAGTTGGAACAAAACAATATGGCCAGTGTCGCATGATACGAGGCAAAATTTGCGGAGTTATCACGGTTCGTCCCACTTGGTGGATAATGAAGAGAGAATGGCACGAATGTTTTAAGAGGTTTGAAGCCGGAGATCGTCAACATCTTATTTCTCATAAACCGTGTTTGTATTCAGATGTTGTAAATAGGGCTCGATTAGTGGAGCTGCGATAATGAGTCAACGAACTAAAAGAGAGAGCGGTAAGCAAAATTATAATACCAAATGAGAATAGTCATCGAGGCGGTGACAACAAGCGTGGAGGAATCAACGGGCGGAGATATGGTAACCACTTGGTGTGGTAATCGAGGCCAAAACAATAAGAATGGACATTTCAAGAAAAGGAGATTCAATGATGATGGAAAGACGTCGGCCACCAAAGACCCATTGTTAAGGAAGGAGAAAGACCACCTATCGTATGCTTCAAATGCGGAGAGAGACACATCGATCAAAGCTGCGTCAATGCAAGTCAAAGCATGTTATAATTGTGGAAGAGAAGGTCACTTAGCTCGATTTTTTATCGTTTCTCAAGATAAATTCAATTAGGATGGAGGCACCAAAGGCCATCCCGTAAAATTCAAAACCTAGAAAGTCTGAGGAGAGCATTTGTTGTGACCTCCCAAAGAGCAAGGAATCCGAATGAGGTCATCACGGGTAAGCTTATCATAAACTCTAATGAAGTCTATACTTTATTTGATACTGGGTTCTACCCATTCTTTTATTTCTCTACTTGCGCTCATCGATTAAATTTGACTCGGAGAAATTAGACTTTGACTTATCTCGTGGAAACTCCGTTGGGAGAAACCTTCATTACATCCAATCGCTTATAAGTCTTGTTTGGTTCAAATCGGTACCCTCACATTACTGTCGATCTTATTTC
Organism: Panax quinquefolius; assembly: GCA_020205615.1. Taxonomy (NCBI): domain Eukaryota; kingdom Viridiplantae; phylum Streptophyta; class Magnoliopsida; order Apiales; family Araliaceae; genus Panax; species Panax quinquefolius. The sequence goes on along the minus strand of CM035173.1, from coordinate 917,914 downwards.
ATTAAAAATACTTGCATTTGACGTGATTCTAGGGATTGATTGGTTAACTACTTATCATGCAAAAATTGATTGTTTTAAATAAGGTTGTTAGCTTTCATATTCCTAATCAACCTATTATCACGAATTCAAATGACCAAACCATTAAAATCAATCACGGTCATCTCAAGCCATAAAGCTATTCGTTTATTGAAAAGCGGATGTCAAGCTTTCTTAGCTCATGTCACGATTTAAATAAAAATACGTCGGTTTTAAGCGATATTCTATTATTGTTAATAAATTTCTGACGTATTCCCAAGAACTTCTGGCCTACCCCGGGCGTGAAATTGAATTTTGTATCGACCTTGAACCCGGTACAAAACCTATTTCCAAAGCCCCATATCGAATGGCTCTATTGAACTTCGTGAGTTAAAGACCCAACCTGCGAGGAATTGTTAGACATTGGCTTTATTCGTCCTAGTACTTCTCCTTGGGGTGCTCCTGTTACTATTCGTGAAGAAGAAAGATGGGAGTATGCGACTTTGTATTGATTATCGGGAGTTGAATCACGTCACCATCAAAAATAGGTATCCATTGCCACGCGTATTGATGACTGTTTGACCAACCGGTTACAAGGAGCCAAATTCTTTTCAAAGATTGATCTTCGTTTAGGATATCACCAATTGAAGAATAGAACCGTGACATTCCAAAGACGGCTTTAAACTTCGATGCGGGCATTATGAATTCCTAGTCATGTCCTTTGGATTGACTAATGCTCCTCTTTGCCTTCATGGATATGATGAACCGAGTATTCAAGGAATATTTAGATCACTTTGTGGTCGTCTTTATTGATGACATCCTTATTTATTCCAAAAGCCGTGAAGATCGTGAGCAACACTTGAGGTGACACTCCAAAAGCTTCGTGAATATAAGCTTTATGCCAAGTTGAAGAAATCGAGTTACGGCTTGAAGAAGTAGCATTCCTTGGGCACGTGGTATCAAGTCATGGAATATCTGTTGACCCAAAGAAAGATTGAAGCTATTCAAAGTCGGGAACAACCTAAATCAATGAAAGTCGTAGCTTTCTCGGTTTAATTTGGTTATTATCGGAGATTCGTGGAAGGATTTTCTCGAATCGCTATTCCATCGACTCGGTGACTCGGAAAGATACAAAGTTCGGTTGGAAGCGAAGAATGTGAGAAGAGTTTTCAAGAACTCGAGAAGAGACTTATTTCAAAGACTGCTACGGCAATACCATCCGGCTCGGAGGATTTGTCATCTACGGTGATGCTTGAGCAAAGGGTTGGGATGTGTTCTCATGCAACATGGAAAAGTAATAGCTTTATGCCTCGCGACAACTCAAAGAATATGAGAGGAATTATCCTACTCATGATCTAGAGTTAGCGGTTGTTGTCTTTTCAGACTTAAAATTTGGAGGCATTACTTGTATGGGGAGAAAGTGGAGATCTTTCACGGATCATAAAAGCCTCAAATATTTCTTCACTCAAAAGGAACTCAACATGCGACAACGACGTTGGCTTGAATCTGTTGAAAGATTATGATCATACCATCCAATACCATCCTGGAAAAAGAGCGTGGTAGTATGGCGATTGAGTAGAAAATCATATGCAAGTACGAGTGCGATATTGTCAACGCAGCGAGCCCATTTTGTGTGACTTGCAAAGGATGGAGATCGAATTAAAGACTCGAGGGACGCGTGTGATGATAAGCGAGTATCTGAGTAGAACCGACTTTAATTGATAAAGTTAAAGGCTGCTTTCAAGCTACGAGACACAGAGTGATCGTATGAGGAAGAAAGTCTGAGAAGGTCTTTATCTTGGAAGCAAGAATCGATGAAGAAGGAATACTTGGTCAACTCCGGACTTTGTGTTCTAACGACCGATTTAAAGTATAATATCATGATGGAGGCACACAACACACCATTTGCAATCCATCTCGGGAGTACCAAAATGTATCATGATATTCGCCGTACATTTTTTTGGTGGAGCAATATGAAGAGAGAGATAAATATTTATTTATCTCAAGGTGTCTAACTTGTCAACGAGTTAAAGCGGGCATCAAGTACCAAAAGGTCCATTGCAACCACTTGAAATTCCGAATGGAAGTGGGAGCACATTACCATGGATTTCAAGTTACTTAGGCCTTCCTAAGGTTTCTCAAGGCATTGATGCGATTTGGGTCATTGTTGATAGGTTGGCCAAGTCTGCTCATTTCTTACCGATCGAGAAATTATACACTTGAACGTCTTGCTCAGTATGTACATAAACGAGATTGTAAGATCGCATGGTATGCGGTATCCATAGTTTCGATCGAGACCCAAGATTCACTTCACGATTTTGGGTTAGTTTGCAAAAAGCTATGGGCACAGACTTACGATTTAGCTTCGGCATATCATCCTCGAGACGGACGACGGACAATCGGAGAGGACTATTAAACTCTTGAAGATCTATTAAGACTCTGTGTCCTTGATTTCAAGGGAGTTGGGACAAGTTCTTACCATTAGTGGAGTTTTCCTACAACAACAGCTTATCAAGCAAGTATTGGCATGGCTCCATTCAAGAGCGTTGTATGGAAGAAAGTGTCGTTCTCCAAGATATCTTTGAGATGAGGTGGGTGAAGCAACGTTGTTGGGGCCGGAGTTGGTACGCGTGTGACTACGGAAAAGATTCAAACGATCCGACAACGTATAAAAACCTCACAAAATCGACAAAAGAGTTATCTTGATCTTCATCGAAAGGACGTGGAATTCGATATAGGAGATCATGTGTTTGTTAAGAGTTGCTCCATGGAAAGGAGTTACAAGATTTGGAAAGAGAGGAAAACTTAACCCTCGATTCATCGGTCCATTTTAATCCTCGATCGAGTAGGAATCTGTGGCCTATAGACTCGCTTTCTGCTGAAATATGTCTCGTGTTCATAACGTTTTTCACATATCTATGTTACGTAAATATGTGAAAGACCCGAACCATATTATTGAGTTAGAACCAGGACGAAATAATAGGAAGATTTGGCGTATGAAGAGGTTCCTGTTCAAATTTTGGATAAGAAGGAACATATTCTACGCTCCAAGGTTATACCTCAAGTCAAAGTTTTGTGGAGGAACCACGATGTTGAGGAAATGACTTGGGAGTTAGAATCTGAAATGAAATCAAGGTATCCTTACCTCTTCGACATACCAGTCGCGCACCCTAATTTCGAGGGCGAAATTTCATAAGAAGGGAGGTTGTAAGACCCCGACTTTTATAAATAAAGATGAATTTTTCTATAAATATTATTTTTGAATATTATGGAATAAATTTGATATAATGTTATAGTTGTGGGTAATATTTATAAATTTTGCAAAGTATGCAAGTTGTTATAAAATATTCTTTTGGTCGGGGAATATTCTTTTTGTTAGGGAATATTCGTACAATGGCTCAATCATTGGTGGACCCCACAACAGAATTATTGTCGGATTGAGAAAACGACAAAAATATTTTATAAAAATAACGGCGGAGGTGTTACTGTTAAAGCGTTGAATTACCCTATGGTAAAAAATGCGATGTCTGGCGTGAGTTGCATAAGAGTACTTTACGGTATTGATTATTGATGCTTACGTGAGAAGTCACTCATTTATGCTCAATTATTGCTACGATAATTCTTTGCATCATATCTCTTATATTATTGATTCAATTATTGTCACATTATTATCATCAGTATAATATGTTATAGTATTAAATCAATAATTGAGACGACAAGTTATAAATGATTAATAATTGTTGAAAGATTAATTATGTGTGATGAAAAAAAATGATTTGTGGTAAGTTTGATTATTTTATGGGGGGCTCATATGTCATCATCTAAGAGTCTCTTCGTGAATAGTATTTACCTTCACAATAGTAATTACCTTCGTCGATAGTAATTACCCTTGTGAATAGTATTTACCTTCGTCAATAGTAATTACCTTCAATCGATAGTAATTACCCTTATGAATAGTATTTACCTTCGCCGTCGATAGTATTTACCTTCGTTAATAGTAATTACCTTTACCGGGACGTCGAACCACTTGTCGTTTCACATTACAAAGGTCAAACCGATTCGTCAAAGCACTTGCCTTTTCACACGGCGGTGTGCTAAGCTAGAAATCTTCTATAAATAGAGGCCTGGGCTTCATTATTTTCACGAATTCATTCAAGCTATAGAGAGAGAAAGTATAGAGAGAATAAGAGAGAAAGAAGAAGAGTATTTTGTTACTACTACTGCTCGCGTTATTCAATCTCCTACCAAATGTAAGGGGTGTTATTCTTTCTTATTCATGAAGAAGCTCATTTGTTATTCCATTGCTTATTATTCTGTTGGAATAACTTTTGTATAAGTGGTTTACCCTATACTTGGTGACATTCTTCTATTATTCTCATTGGAACATCACATGCGTGTGTTTTACACCGGACTGGTTCCGCTCTTTATTATTATTACATTGGAACATCACATGCATGTGTTTTACTTCGGACTGGTTCCGCTTTTATTATTACTGTTGGAACATCACATGCATGTGTTTTACACCCGACTGGTTCCGCCTCTTTATTATTCTCGTGGAATATCCTATCTCAGCCATTCTACACCGGATCCGGTTCCATCTTTATTATTACATTGGAACATCCTGTTGGTGTGAATTTCACCGACTTTAGTTCCGTTATTTATTATTACATTGGAATAACTTTTATGCATCATGCGGTCTATCGCATGCATGGTGATTTCTTTTGTTATTCCATTCTTTATTATACCCGGTTGGTTAAAACTTTGACTTCTATACTCCATGAAATTAGTAGAATATCCTTGATATTTGCGTTTCATCCAAAGATTCTTTTCATGGAAATATTCTTACGATCATTCTTGAATTTTACTCTACAAAACAAAGATCATGTTGACAATTTGACGTTAATAATTCCTAGATAAAATAATTCTTGAACTTGTTTTATTGAATTCTTATATCATTGTCATCATCCTCATGTTTATATTTTTTGAAAGTCATCTCGTGGCTTTTGTGGTGCATAGATGGACTTGGTATGATTATGACCGAGAGACTATTCGGTGTAATCATGGCCGTAATGTTACAAATGAGGTGATAAAAATCCTCGATGGTAGTAGTGCATTGATGGACGATTGTTGGCATGATCATGACCATTAATGAATACACAAATATTCTTGGCCCGTAGTCATGAATAATTGTGGTCGTGATACTTAAAAAGAATATCCTTGGCGTAGTAGTGCGGGGGTGATTCGATGATGTGAAATATTTATTAAAGTTTGAGTCTCAAATATAAACGATGATGAAAAACCTTTTAAAACCTAAAAGATAGTAGACTTTATTTTCTACTTGACTCTTTTAATGGATTGCATATTCATTGCAGATTAAACCGGTTGTCTATTGTATTTTATCGGTTTAACATTATTGAAGACTATTGATAATTTATTACGCATTATCTTAGTCATAATATTTCTTCTTGGGCTAGTTGAGCTCACCCTTTCTTTCACCGTTTCTCTTGAAATGATAATATAAATTTGGGACGAGTCGGGAAGCGAGTAATGGTCCTCGAAGATAGCATTAGTAGTCCTCACTATTCGTAAAATAGTGTGATAATAATAACTGTAATGAGGACTTTTGTTTGAGTTTGTATAATATCTAGTAGACGATATTTGTATTTAAACTCACGCTTTATGTCGTATTGTACCACATAGCTTATGTTAATAAGTTGTTTTTAAATTCTGTACCATGTAAGTGTCGACCCAAGATGGGTGATGTATACCTAATTTTGGGGGTGTCACATTTGGGGCGGAAACACACGAAGACAGTGTTTACTTGCAGATGACCAATATTAATCGATCAGTTCAGATTGATGGTCAAATCTCAACTTTCTTTAGTCTGGTATTTCACTCCTTCACCCATCAGTTCCATGATGGAATTATTGCCGAACCGATGATCATCGGTGTCGCCACAGCTTCGGGCCTAGATTCAGAAGAGAATGGTTTTTGTGGCGAAGGTTTGGGTTGTTCGAGAGGCGGTGAAATATTTGTTGTTGTATGTTCGGCTGGAGCGGGCTCTTTAAATGGACTTCCAATCTTAATTTATGTTGTCATTTGATGTTCACCAGATGGGCTTTGGTAAGCCGTATTTTGGGCCTTCATTGGTCTTATATTAGTTCTTTTTGTCCTGAACCGATGCCATTTATAGTTTACTATTAAACCTCATGTTTAATAAAAAACTAGGGGGCAATGTTGAGTCGTGATATTTCTCCTATTGGGCCGAATGGATTGGGCCTACATATTCAGTTAGTCCATTGGGTCTTCACTATTGAGTGTTGACATTATTGGATCTAGTCACTTTATTATCTTTGTTAAGTCCTTTTAATATCGGACCAAATCAGTGGGTCGACCCATCATATACTTAAATATCTACATCTTTGGCCCAGGTGATGATGACAAAGATATGGTAATCGTTATCTTACATGGCATTAATAAGGATTAGACAATTGGCGGTGGTGAACGAGAGGGATGGGATTAATAGGTGTCGGGAGGGTTAGTGGCACGCGAAAACTGTGTCTCTGTAGTGTATCATAGCAAGGAGGTCTACACAAGCAGGTACGTCTTCATTCATAATCACATACACACAACCGAGAATTATTATCTCTCTCTCTCAATACACTAGACATTAGATCCTCCATTGTGAACCTTGTGAACACCGACATCTTGACTCTCACGCTTTGAATATCCCAAGCCGGTCCAAATTCGAGCTTTTGGTGTTGATTGTGTTTACTGTGCAGGATCAGGGCGTCTTACGTGATTGGGACGTGGCAGAAGATCCCGGCGTTAACAATATATATACAGAATCGATCAGGTGAGGGCTCCCTTACTTTATTAAAATGCGGACTTTTTTTTTTTGTTTTTTTTTTAAAACAACTAATTTTTTTTTAAATATTTTATGGAACTGAAATTTTTCCATAATACAATGTTTTGGGCGTGATTTAGATACCTATACCAAAAAATGTATGTACAATCTGTACAGACCTGTTTTGTTATACGTATCCAAATCACGTCCAAAACACTGTATTATGAAAAAATTTCAGTTCCATAAAATATTAAACTTTTTTTTTAGTTGTTTTAAAAACAAAAAAACAAAAAAAACCAAAAAAAAAAAATCCGCATTTTAACAAAGTAAAGGAGCTCTTACAGGAACTGGACCCTATATATATATATATGGAAAAAAGTAATCTAAACTATTTTTTCGTCTAGCTCGGCTAAGGCCGCTATTCAGTAATATCTTAATTAGTAAAACGACATAATTTTACCTCTAAGATTAAGTTTTTTATTTTTGGATTTTATTATAAAAAAAAAAATCTTTAATTTCAAATTTTATAAAAATTACATGGTATACATTTCTACAAGCATTTACCAGTGATCTCTCAACTATAAAAACACCCTTTAATTATATATATTGCTGTTGCTTGACTTGAGCTATAAAAAGCTTCATCATAAGAAGTGCAACTTGCATATCTAGTAATTTGTCCATTATGCATGTTCTCCACAGATCATAAACAAGACATGCTTCATCAGTAATACTCAAAAAAACATTCATGATTCCAGGCTTCCTTCCAGACGTGCACTTTTAACTCCTGGCTCAAAACCAACTTACCTGCATTACCAATTCCACAACTACTAAACTTAATTCTCCATCAAGGCTGATGGCCGAAACAAGCACGCAACTTCCCATCAGCACAGATGCCTGAAACAACCACCTAACTTCATCATCAACGTTTGTATCTACTAGAAAACGGTGACCATGCATGTATGCAAACACTGATCGATGAATTCCTATTTTTTCCTTCCCCTTGTGAGCTTCATGAGGTCCGCGAATTGCATTCCCGCTACCACCGATAGACACGTAATTCATACATTTTATTATTTTTAATTTTGTCCTTTTAATTATATTAGTTTATTAAATTAATATATTTTATTAAATTAATATGTTGAACAATCTTGGTGTGCAAGTCAAATCCAACAAGAGAAACGAAGTTTATCTAGAAAATCTTTTTGAGAAGTTGATTACCACTAGGAAATTAAAACCTACATGGAAAGGAAACAAAAGTGTCCAAGTTCAATTAATCTAAATTAGGGTTCAAAGTTATTTTCCCTATAAATAAGTCTCTTGTTTTAGAGAGAAAGGGATGAGGTATTGTATTACTTTAGGTTAGGAGTAAATTAAATTACGTTTCATTGTACGCTTGGAGGATCGTGAATAAAGGGAGTTTTCTTATTTATTTTCAATCTTTTATTTTTTCTTTATTTTAGTTAATTTATTTATTTTCATGTCTTGTTAATTTCTTTAATCTAGGATGAAGATGAAATTAAATAATTATTCGTGATAATATTTTTCATCTCTTTTATTATTCATGCTTTTATGCTTAATTGATTTCGCCTTCATGGTTCGTTATTGAAATACCTTCGTTTTATAGTTCTTACGTGATTTTAAATTAATTAAGAGGTTTTGATAGATTATTGTTAAGATATGAGTTTTTCATAATCCATGCTTGCTCAAAGAAGTTTTGATGGGTTATAGTTAATCCTTAAATTTTCATAGTCTATGCTTGCCCACAATAATTGTAAATTATGAAATTAAAGGGAAGGGAGATCAAAATCATAATTTGAGTTATAAAAATAGAAGAGATTGAATTATATGTTATGTTTATTATTTAATGGATTCAGATTCCTAGATTGTTTTCTCATTAATTGTTTTCATATTCTAGTTAATAAATCTTCTCCGCCATTTTTGTTTCTAATTTGCCTAAAATATTAATTAAGGATATATTAAAGAATTGATCTAGTCTCTGTGGTTCGATCTGCACTTGCCAAATCTACAATAGACGTTGTGCACTTACAGTACATATTTTTAACACATCAAGTTTTTGGCGCCGTTGCCGGGGAATAGAATTAATTTTTATTTATTCCTTAATTTTTATTTATTCGAGTTAGTTTTAACTCATTTTTTTTTAGGATTATTGAAGAGGATTGAAGAAGCGAAAAGATAAAGATTTTGTTGTTGCGCTTTCTTCGGTACTTCGTATCTCCATTTTTTTTTGAAAAAAAAATAAAAAAAAAATAGTAATTAATTTTTTAAAAATATTTTTTTATTTGCCGCATTCATTCTTTCACTCACGTAGAGCACATCTTGTTAGGGTTTTTTATTTTTTATTTTTTGTCAAATATAAACTGTGGTGATTGCTAGAGGATTGAGGTACGTCAAAATTTTTCCTTCTTTCGTAATTCACATAGTTTTAAAACACTTTATTTGTTTATAATTTTTTTTTTTGCATTTTCATCTTTAATCTAACATTAAGGGCACAACCTGTAACAAGATAAGGTGGGGATTTCATCACCCTTCCTTGGCCCACAAATAACTCAATTTATATTTTAAATAACCATGACCTAATAAAATCAAGTAGACGTTGACCCCTAGTGTGAGACCCCAAATTTTATAAATAAAGATTTAAATTTCTCGAAATATTTTTTTTGAATATTAAGGTGTGGATTTGAGATAATGTTATAGTTGTGGGTAGTATTTGAAAATTTTGCAAAGTATGCAGTTGTCATATATAATATTCGATTGGTTGGAGAATATTCTTTGTGTGGGAGAATATTAAATGCGACCAAGCCTAATCATTGGTGGACCCCACAACAGAATTATTTTCGGATTGAGAAAACGACAAAAATATTTTATTGAAAATAACGGCGGAAGTTTCACCGTTGATACTGTTGAACTACTCGGTAGTAAAAGTACAGTAATACGCGTGGTTGCATAGTAGCACACGGTATTGATTATTAAGCATTAATGCTTAAGTGAGAAGTCACTCAGTTTTGTTCAATTATTGTTATAGTAATTGTTGCATAGTATCTCACGTTATTTGATTCAATTATTGTCGATATTTTATATAATATTAAATCAATAATTGAAATGACAGAGTTATTAATATTATAAATTGCAATATTAACGATGTCAGAAGTTACTGCTTGAGGAGAGGTTTGGTCACCTAATTGCGCGAATAGGGAGAAATTCTTATTGAAAGCCCTAACTTTCCTAGAGCGACACAGTCGATTAATATTGTGAATTATAATAAAGATGATAAATGTTGTTAAAATTATTAAGGTGTTTTTTTATGAAGTTTTGCTTATTTTATGGATTCCTATTGACCCATTTTCAAAATAATCGGTAGAAAATTATTTAAAGGTGGGGCCCACATGTGGGGTCCACATGTGTTGGGAAATGATTTTGGAAATAGAAGAGTATACGTATGAAAGTATGTGTGTTTTGAGTATATAGTGGAAGAAAATGATATGTGAAAGTGATAGGTGTGTGATGTGTGTGTGAGTGGGAAATGGTGGAAAAGTAGTAGTGTGATAGTGATGTGTAAGAGTGTAGTGAATTTGATTATTGGGTGGGTGGGTGGGTGGGGGATTGATGTTGGTTATGGGGGAGAAAAATTAAGTGGTGTATATATAATATTGATATATATAAGTTGAAAACATGTGTTTATATATATGTATTATATTTTAATTTTTGTTGTGATTTTATTGGTTAGTTGATTGACTTTATTGTATTTGGTTGAAGAAATAAATCTGCGAAATTATTTTCCTTGCACAAAGACACTTCCATTCTCCTATAAATAAGAAGCTCATTCCTTCATTATTTCTTTACGAATTCAACGAAACTCTATAGAGAAAATTATAGAGAGAAAGAAGAAAAGATTTCTGTTACTTAACTACTCTTATATTCAGTTCTTTTACGGTAAGGAGTGTTATTCTTTCTTATTCATGAAGAGAACTGTTGTTATTCCATTTCTTATTATTCTATTGGAATAACCTGTATACGCGGGCTACCCTATACTTGGTGACATTCTTCATTATTACATCTTCATTATTCTATTTGAATATCCCATGCGTGTGTTTTACACGGACACAGTTCCATTATTTATTATTAGTCTTTATTATTACGTTTTAATATCACATGCATGTGTTTTACAGGACTGGTTCCATTATTTATTATTCCGTCTTTATTATTACGCTTAATATCCTCGTCTGCGTGTGTTTTACACCTACTGGTTCCATTATTTATTATTTCAGCACTTATTATTACATTTGGAACATCCCGTGGTTGTGAATTTCACCGACCTAGTTCCGTTATTATTATTCTGTTGGAATAACTTTTTACATGCACAATCTGCGCATGCATGGTGATTTCTTTTGTTATTCCATTCGTTATTATACTCGGTTGGTTAAAATTTTGACTTATACTCCATGAAATTAGTGGAATATCCTTGATATTTGTGCTTCATCCAAATTTTTCATGAAAATATTCTTCCGAGCATTCTTGAATTTTACTCTAAAAAGCGATGTCATGTTGACAATTTGGGCGTTATTAGTTCTGAATAAATTAATTAAATGAACTTATTTTATTGAATTCTTATATCATTGTCATCATCCTCATGTTTATATTTTTTTAAAGTCATCTATGGCACATAGAGCATGGATGGACTTGGTATGATTATGACCGGGGATTATTCGGTGTAATCATGGTAGTAATGTTACAAATGATGTGGTAAAAAGTCCTCGTTGGCTCGTAGTGCATTGATGGGCGGTTGTTGGCATGATCATGACCATTGATGAATATACAAATATCCTTGGCCCGTAGTGCATAGAATTTGTGGTCGTGACCCTAATGAATATCCTTGATCGTAGTGCATGGATGATGTGGATTATTTATTAAGCTGAGTCTCAGCGATAAAAGTGATGAAAAACTTCTTAAATCATAAAAGATAGTAGATTTTATTCTCTACTTGACTCTTTTAATGGATTGCTTGCTTTGCTGCAGTTAAACTTGAAGTCTATTGTATTTTATCAGTTTAACATTGTTGAAGACTAATGATAATTTATTCTGCATTATCTAAGTCATAATATTTCTTACTGGGCTAGTTGAGCTCACCCTTTCTTTCACTGTTCTCATCAGGAAATGAGAACGTAGTCGGGACTAGTCGGGAAATGGAGTGAAGGTCCAGATGATAGTATTAATAGTCCTCACTATTATGTTAAAAAGTGTGACAATAAATATAATGAGGACTCTATTTGAGAATGGATATTGTCTAGAAGACAATATTTATATTTAAACTCACAGCATGTGTTTTGTCGTATTTTACACGACTGCTGTATTATTAGTTTGTATTTGAATTTTGTACCATGTATTTGACGACTCAAGATGGGTGATGTATACCTATTTTGGGGGCGTCACACCTAGGACTCTCGAGCTCAATTAGGACAAGAAACTCCAAGAGGAGGCTGAATTTTAAATTAATCAAACTACTGGTGTCTAGGCAAGTGGTTCAAAAGGTAAACGCCTAAAGATTGTGTAGGTATTTAATTAGTCACCATATCTACGGAGAGACTCCCACCTTTCTTACACTTATGTACATTTGTTTTCTTTCTCACCACATCTTCTTGCAGAACAAATGTCCCGCATACAAGGTACAATTTTTTCACATCTTCGTTCTCTTTTCTTCATTTGCATACATTGAGGACAATGCATGATTTAGGTATGGGGGAGTTTGTTTGTATTAGATTTTTTTTTTGAGAAAAAATAAAAAAAAAACACAAAAAAAATTTAAAAATCAACTTTTTTTTTGTGACTTTTTATGAATTGAGTTAATTCTAATAAGTGTTTGTGGAGCAAAACGCATGAGTGAGATTGAAAGATTTAGAACTCTTGACTTTTTGATAAGATACGAAATCTTAGTTCAAAACACCATCTGAATTTAAAATTGATTTCACAAGCATTTTTGCACTTCACGTTTGCACTAATTCTTAGTTGTGGGAAATAAACCATGATTCGAGTAATTTCAAAAAAAAAAAAAAAGAATGAAAAAATGAAATTGAGAAAAGTTGAAAAAAAGAAGGAATAAATAACTGCTTCAATGTTCATTAAACGAAATAATTGGGTATCCAAGCCTCGGGAAGCATCGATATTCACGCTGAAAAGTGTGATGGATAAAAACAGATTGACTAGTTTTGTTTTGTGGCTTTTGTTACTCGAGTAAGTAAGCCCTTAGGGGTGTCTCTACACCTAGTGCTCTAAAGCCATCTGATTTGGGAGTCATTGGTCCAACGCTCGCTCTACATGGGTAACTCTGAAAAGCCTAAGAAAATGAGACGTTGCACGAGTCAAGAATCAAAATTGAAAAAAAAATGAAAAAAAGAAAGAAAAAGGAAAAAATGAGCTTGCTTGATTTTCATGGTAAAAATCCCTACTAAGAGTTACATCATATACACAATGCATGCATCACATGAAATTGATTTAATGAAGGATGGTGTCTAAAATAAAGATTGAGTATTTTTGATAAAGTGAAAGTGTAATTTTGAATTTAATCTTGTTTATGGATAATGCCCATAGATATTTAGAAGCTTTCTTTCAATTTCATAATTTGTTGAATCCAAAAATATTTTTGAATTTTGTGGGTATATTCACTATAAACCCTCACGAGACACAACTCGTCCATTTGGGATAACCTTGGGGTTTAAAGGCTTCTTTATTTTAGTTAATTTATTTATTTTCATGTCTAGTTAATTTCTTTAATCTAGGATGAAGATGAAATTAAATAATTATTCGTGATAATATTTTTCATCTTTTTTATTATTTATGCTTTTATGCTTAATTGCTTCATGTTTCGTTATTGAAATACCTTCGTTTTATAGTTCTTATGTGATTTTAAATTAATTAAGAGGTTTTGATAGATTATTGTTAAGTTATGAGTTTTTCATAATTCATGCTTGCTCAAAGAAGTTTTGATGGGTTATAGTTAATCCTTAAATTTTCATAGTCTATGCTTGCCCACATTAATTGTAAATTACGAAATTAAAGGAAAGGGAGATCAAAATCATAATTTGAGTTATAAAAATAAAAGAGATTGAATTATATGTTATGTTTATTATTTAATGGATTCAGATTCCTAAATTGTTTTCTCATTAATTGTTTTCATATTCTAGTTAATAAATCTTCTCCACCATTTTTGTTTCTAATTAGCCTAAAATATTAATTAAGGATATATTAAAGAATTGATCTAGTCTCTGTGGTTCAACCTGCACTTGCCAAATCTACGATAGACGTTCTGCACTTAATACATATTTTTAACCCATCAACCACCATAACATTTCAACCTCTAAGGTCATATAATACAAGTCAATTTTAGGAAATAGCATTAGTATATATACGAATCATGTCCGCTGCCCAAATTGTAAAGGGGGAACATTCAATAGCATCAAAATAGAAATGTATACCTTTTCTATCTTGATATAAATAGTTCTGTTCCCTCTGTGTATCAATTAACATTCATTGGAATAAAAATCCAACACCTATGTTATTTGAAATGTTCCAACTTTTAAGGCTGACATAAATGTAATCAATCAAAGTTCAAAAAGATGCCTCACAGTCATTTTAATCTAATAAAAGAACTTGAGTGTGATTCTAAAGCTCGTTGATCCACAAACTCTACACCCAAGTATTCCAGCTGGGATAGAGGCAGGCCCCAACTACACATACTCTACGGGCCATTTTCAAACCAGTAGAATTGAAAACTGCCTGTTTTTCCAACAACACATCACCATTTCTCGAAATTTCACCACTCTCTCTTTATTCAAATCCTTGTTGTCTTCTTCACTCTCTTGCCACGTTCTATGCATAAGCTTTCTCTCTCCGTGATCCTATCTTTTGTCTCCTGGTTAAAAGTGGCAAAATCTTGGACATGCTGAGGACCCAAAAATGACGACACTGAAAACAATACACAAATTGGAGCCCAACTACTTAATACACTGGTAGTAACAGTCATGATTCCATTTCAAGTGGACATCGGGTTTCTTCTTCACAATTTTTTAAATGCTCAGGCTGGACATGAAACTGTTACTTCAAAGGTTCTGTGTTCACATCCACATATTCAAGGCCATTGAAGGAAGGAGGATAGCGCAACAGTTACAGGAATGGTATGGTAGTGATTATAGAGCTGTGTAGTTTGATAATTTCTCATTTGTTGTTGTGCAAAAATAAAAGAGATAATCAGTCAAATTTGTTTGCTTTTCTAGTGTGGAATTATCATTTATACATTGAGTAATTGTTGGAATTATCAAAGAGTAAGGAATGATGTTGCAATTAATGAGAATGAGAAGATTTTACTAGGGATTCAGAATTTAATGCCAACTGAATCATGTGTTTAGTTGAGTTTGAGGAGAACAGGCAGGCAGAAAGCCTGTATCCACAACACAAAGAACTGACGACCCTATCGAGTTCAAAATACATTCATTATACATAATCATTAATTACTAATAAGTAAAACATATACTACTAGTATACAACTACTACAATGAATCTGAATTCTGACCATCTATTCTTGGATGAGAATCATTTATCAAGTAAACTTGTTTCTCACTTTCCACCTTAACAATGACTTCACACAACATAAGTATATATGTGTAAGTCAATAACATAAAGAACCAGATTCAATCCAAAAGGATAATCCTATCATCACTACTAGACAGAATACAGAACAAAGTGTGCAAGTGCAAAACCAAAACTGAGCATATTGGCTCACTAGCTTTTTTAAATGAATGGACCAGTCACATAGCAAAATAAGAAACCGGATATATAAAACTGGTTAACATATATAGCATTACTTAAAACAAAACTCAATTAAACCATGACCAAGGAAGACATGTTTTCTTTTCTAACATGGCCTAGGGAGGGAGGGAGGGTACTATTGTTAAAATAAAAAAATAAAAACAAAAATTTAGCTAAAATAGAATGAAGAAACTCACGAAAACCCCTTGCGAAGCTTTAGAATGGAAGTATACATTTTCCGTCTGGAACCAACAGCATTTATCCCCATATCTTTCAAATCCTCTAAGGCCAACATTGGCAAAACTTCATCATCCACCTCATGTATCTCGAAAATAGGAGCATAACGGCTCAGCCCCAATCCAATCAGCCAATCTCTCACTCCATCATCAACCCCATTATTCCGATCCCCGCGAGAATTGGATTCTGAAACCCTAGCCCTCGCCAGTCTAGACCGATTCCAAAAATCAAGCTCAGCCACATTGTCAATTGAGTGAACCGGGCTCTGTTCTCTTAATGGACTTTCCGAGCCCTCTGTTTCAGAAACCCGAAACTCTTCGGTATTAGTATTATTCGTGTCCATTTCTACTCCATTGTCAACTCTGGACGCGGCGGCCGCCCAATTCGTTCTCACTCTCTTCACCGATTTTCTCAACTTGGATTTTCGGCTTCCAAATTTGGTGTCTTCGGATTCTGGGTTTTCCAGGTAATCGCCACCGCCGTTGACGAGGTTGGTCAAAGGTCGGATCTTGGAGGATTTAGAGGCGGCTAGACTAGTCGGGTCTCGATGAAACCTCCAAGATTTGGGGCGGCGTGGGTAAGAGTCGTAAGGGAGTGTAGCTGGTGGTGGCTCTCCTCCGATCTCGCCTAATCGGACACTGGGCCGGCGTTGGCGCTTGGGAGCTAAATTTGGGCCCATGTTGTTGTTGCTATGGTGATTGCTGATGATGGTGTTATTATCAGTGGGAGCTGAGGCTATTGGTGTTGGGCTGGTGGATACGGCGTTGACTGGGACTTCAGGTGGCTGTAACTCCGCCATTAAAGTACTAAGCTAGCTGATAAGTGAAGACTCGACTCAAGATGGGGAAATTATTAGTGAGCGTGAGAGAAGGAAAAAATCTAGTGAGTTCCATAGATTGTGTTCAGGCCGTTGGATTGCCTTTACCCTTTCGCTTTCCCTTTGGATGTTATTGGCCACAATAGTTAAAAATTAAATTTTTTTTTTGTTAATTTAAAAATAAAAATTTTTATGTTATAAGTAAAATATTAGTATTATTAAATTTGGTGTTATGCGTGATTATTATAATCTTTAATTAAACTAGCAAACTACCCGTGGGAAGTGTGGTTAGGTTTTTTAAATAAAATATTTAACTTATTTTTACATATAATTATTTTAAATGTCTTGATTATTCTATATATAATTTATTTATTTTTAAATTTTATAAATAAACTTGTTATTGATATTAGGATAACTACAAATTTGGTTCAAAAAATGAATAAATATATTTGTTATAATTGTCATTGACTCATAATTGAGCGTGATTAGCAATGTGGCTTTAGTTTTTTTGTTTATTATTATTTTTTTATTTATTTATATTATTATTATAAAAAATAAAAATAATGTATATTTATAAACCAATAGTTTTTGTAAAATCCTTATAAAGACAATTTAAGTAAAAAGACTTATCGTAGTGATCAAATTTGTTAGCTTGAGTCATTCCTTAATGTAAATGTATTGTTTAAAGATCAAATTTGTTAGCTTGAGTCATTCCTTAATGTAAATGTATTGTTTAAAAGCTAAATTTGAAGATTGATCGTAGATTTGAAGACCAAAAAGTATTTTGATATCGCAAAGCATAGAGACCGATCGTAGAGTCAAACCTTTAGAACAAGTCACTCTACTATCGAATATATAAATCTGCGATTAAGCAGAATTGTAGAGTTCATCCCTTCTAACAGGTTATCACAATGTCGTACACCTATAACTGAAAATTCAAGGATGATCCTCCCAAAGGTTGTTAATAAGGATAAAGCATTCCTGAAATTGTGTCTAACAGTTATATCTGCTAAGGATAAAGCCATTTGTGGGCCTCATAACAAAATAACTGTCGAATGAAGAAAACGACAAGTTTGAGTTTTTATAAATAACGGCGTAGTTGTTACCGTTAACACTGTTGGAATACCCGGTGGTTAAAATACGATGTCTGCGTGGTTGCACGAGTGCACACTGCGATATTACGCATATTTTTGAATTATTGATTCTTACGTGAAAGGCCTTTACTCGATAATTGTTACGATAATTATTGCTCAATATTTTATTTTATTGATTCAATAATTGTTGCGTTGATATTTTATATTATTGTTGTTTCAATAATTGTCAACGCACAAGATTTTCCATTATCGGATCAATAATTTATATTATTTGAATAATATTATTAAATAAAGCATTATTGGCAATTTTAGAAAGTTACATCGAGGAGAGTTTGGTCACCTAATTGCTTGGCGGCGATGAGAGAAATCCTTATCGGAAAGCACCCTCTTCTCTCAGGAACAGTCTGTTTGTCATTATTGTGATTCTGTAATATTATTTGTGAATAATTAATTATTAATTTATATGATAAGAAAATATTTATTTTATGTGGATATAATTGATGGATATATTTATTTTATGTGGTTATAAATGAAAGAATTGAAGATGAGGTATTTTATCAAGATTATTTTGTCGGAATGGAGGTATTAAAAATCATTCGTTTATGAATTTCGGATATTTTTAGTTTGGAATTTGGAAAAAATTAAAGCTACAAAGTTGTACAGAATTCAATTTCGTATGGAATGGACATAAAATTCGTATTTTTCTGATAAAAGAGCTATTTATTAAGAATTATTGAAGTTTCGGAAATTAAATATTTTTTTTATTGGGTGGGACCCACTTTTGTTTTTAAAACATGTGGGCTGCTATTTTTTTCAAGGATGGCATGCTGATCTTGGATGGCTAGCATGCGTAGAATGAAGAAAATATAATATATTATTTTATTAATTTAATGCATTTTTGGCGTTACAGCGATGTGGACGCCCCCAAAATAGGTATACATCACCTATTACGAGTTGTCAATACATGGTACGTAAACAACTACAACTTTATTATTACAACCAGTAAAGCTGTGAGTTTGAATACAAATATTATCTTCTGATAATATCTATACTCAAATAAATCCTCATCACATTTATTGATACATTATTTTACAAAAATGGTGAGGACTACTAAACAATTCTTTCTAAAACCTTCATTCCATACCCCACTAAATTGCGTACTCGCTTATTTCTCGCCTCCCGAGAAGAAAAAATGGAACAAAAGGAAAAGGGTGAGCTCAACTAGCCCAAAGAAAGAATATTATGACTAAGATAATATACAACAAATTATCGTTAGTCTTCAACAGGAAAAATCTAATAGAATACAATAGATAAACAAATTTTAAATCAATATTCGCAATGAAATAATAATTCATTAGAAGAGTTAAGTAGAGAATGCAAACTACTATCTTCTATATATGAATTTAAAAGTTCATCGCTCATCTTTTATCCTGTAACATCAATCAATATACATCGGAATCAAATATTCATCTTTGCACTACTGGTGCCAAAGATATTCATCAGTTAGTCAAGTGCTCATCTAAACACATTCATCTTTGCACTACGACCAAAGATATTCTTCAAAATCATTCATCTTTTTATGCTACACAGGCCAAAGATATTCAATAATATCATCATTTAAGACCGAGGATGATGAAAATATTTTTAAAAAAACGAATCCGGTGAAACAAAATGACAAGGATTAAGGATTAAGGATTCGTGCTTTGTTTTATCCATGTTCAAAAAATACCTCAAAAATGATCATAGTGGTGTAAAATTCAAGAATGATCAAAACATGGATACAATCAAAGCTAGTATCCGAATAGATATTTTGGACAAAAAGAAGAAATTTTATTTTTTGATTGAATAATGTCGATATCGTGAATAGTCTTGGATCATCGTGAATAGTAACTCAAGCACCAAAAGATAGAAATTTCCAAAAAAATCATCTTCACGCTTCATGAATAGTACTCGTGAATAGTAACTCGTGAATAATAACTCATGAATAGTGACCCCGACATGAAAAAGTTCCAAATTTGATAAAAGTTCCAACCAATATTTCAAAGATAATGATATTGAAGAAATAATATCATTTGAGAAGAAAATAACATACCTTACCTCGAAAGATTAAGTACTTAAATTGGAATCTAAAGGTATAGTCTTTGAAGGGAACTTGCACCGCCTAACAATACTCAAAATATACTCAAAATACTCACAAGAATACGCTCAATAATAATATAGAGAAAACTTGGGTTTACGGTGTGATTTTCAATTCTAACCCAAGACCCTATTTATAGAAAATCTTTAGAATACAAAAAGTTAGTAAAAATTTAATATAATATTAATATATATATTAAGATTTCTACGCCCACCTTCCTAGATCTGATCTCAGCTCATTATGCACATGTTGTAGCCCACAAAACAAACAAAAAACGTTTTTATTATTTAAAATATTTTAAACTTCTAAAAATCAATTATTTCGGAGCTTCGGAACTTCAATAATTCATAATAAATAGCCCTTCTATCAGAAAATTCGAATCTCGCGAGTTTTTATAGGAAATTCAATTCTCTACAACTTTGCAGAAGAAAGTTTTTCCAAATTCCAAACAGAAATTAACCGAAATCCACAAACGGGGATTTTACAGGCTATAATCAAATTTCAGTCAATAAATGGGGTCCACTGACATGTTTAACATGTTTTAAATATTTATTGCAACAAAAATACTCTTCCTCCTCGTATACTCATATATCCCACATTCGTTGTAAAAATATCACCATTATTATATTATTAAAATATAATAATATATTTAAAAGAATTATTTTATCGAGAAAAGATAAAATTTCAATTTTCAACAATTGTCACATTAAAAATTTTCTCCATCTATATCCACATAAAATCAATATTTTCCTCATCATATGAATCAATAATTAATTATTCACAAATAATATTACGAAATCACAATATTGATGACAAGCGGTTCCCGAAGAAAGGGGGGCTTTTCAATAAGAATTTCTCCTTCTTGGCCGCATGATTAGGTGACCAAACCTCTCCTTAGACGTAACTTTCTAGACATTGCCAATAATGTTATCTAATAATATTATTCGGATAATATGAATTATTACTTGATAATGAAAAATCTTTGTGTAATGTGATTATTGAAACAACAATGAATATAAAATATCAACGCAAAATTATTAACTCAATAAAATATCTTTGAGCGATAATTACTGTGACCATTATTGAGTAGTGCCTTCTTACGTAAGAATCAATAATTGGTGCAATACTGGTGTCTTCTTGTGTTTTAACCACCGGTATTTTAACAATGATTAACTTGATAATAACTTCTGTGAATTATTTTTAAACCACTTATATTTGTCGTTTCTTCATCCAATCGCTTTCCGTTATGGGGCCCACACATGGGCTACCATGCATAAATGCGAATATTCCCCGACAAAGACAAATATTCCACGACCAAACGAATATTCCCCGACAACAATGAATATTTTATAACCACTTGCTTATTTTGAAGTATTTGCGTATTTTACCCCTAACTATCCACATTAATCACATCAACCCTTACTATTTCAAAATAATAAATAGAGAAAATTAAATTTCATTAATAATAAGTTGGGGTCTTACAACCTCCCCTCCTTATGAAATTTCGTCCTCGAAATTGACGTACGTACCTGGTGTTTCGAAAAGGTGAGGATACCTCGCTTTCATTTTCGTTTCCAATTCCTAGGTCATTTCCTCTATAGCATGATTCCTCCACAAAACTTTAACTTATGGTATGACCTTTGCGCGTAGGACATGCTCCTTCCTATCCAAGATCTTGACAGGTACTTCCTCATACGTTAAGTCTTGGCTCTCTCGTCCTGCTTCTAACTCAATAACGTGGTTTGGGTCTTTCACATATTTACGAAGTACAGATATGTGAAACACATTATGAACACGAGACATACTCGGAGGTAACGCGAGTCTATAGGCTACATTTCCTACTTTGGTCAAGAATTTGAAATGGACCAATAAATCGTGGATTGAGCTTTCCTCTCTTCCCAAATCTTGTAACTCCTTCCATGGAGCAACTCGCAACAATACATGATCCCCTACACTAAATTCCACGTCCTTTCGATGAAGATCCGCATAACTCTTTTGTCGATCTTGTGCCGTTTAGATCGTTGTCGAATTATTTGGATCTTTTCCGTAGTCATACGTACTAACTCGGGTCCCAACGGTGTTCTTCACCCACCTCGTCCCCAACATACTTGGAGAGCGACACTTTCGTCCATATAATGCTTCAAATGGAGCTACACCTATACTTGCCTGATAACTGTTGTTGTAGGAGAATTCCACCAATGGTAAATACTTATCCCAACTGCCCTTGAAGTCTAGGACACAGAGTCTTAATAAATCTTCAAGAGTTTGAATAGTCCTTTCTGATTGTCCGTCTGTTTGAGGATGGTATGCCGAACTGAATCGTAAATCCGTGCCCATAGCTTTTTGCAAGCTAACCCAAAATCTTGAAGTGAATCTTGGGTCACGATCCGAAACTATGGATACAGGCATGCCATGCAACCTCACAATCTCATTCACGTCTATACTGTGAAGACGTTCAAGTGAATAAATCTCCGTGTCGGCAAGAAATGAAGCGAGACTTGGTTAATCTATCAACAATAACCCAAATAGCATTGATGCCACGAAAACCGTAGGAAGACCAATAACGAAATCCATGGTAATGTGTTCCCACTTCCATTTCGAATCTCAAGTGGTTGCAACGGACCCTTAGGTACTAGATGCTCCGCTTTACACGTTGACAAGTTAAACACATTGAGATAAACTTTGCAATCTCTCTCTTCATATTGTTCCACCAAAATGTATATCAAGATCACGATACATTTTGGTACTTCGAGATGGATTGCAAATGGTGTATTGTGTGCCTCCATCATAATCTTGTACTTCAAATCGTAGTCGTTAGGAACACAAAGTCTAGAGTGGACTCAAGTATTCCTTCTTCATCAATTCTAAACGCCTAGGAATAGCTCCTTCTTGTACTTTCTTCTTCATACGCATCATTTCCGGGCCCGGTGGCTTGAAA
This sequence comes from Panax quinquefolius, assembly GCA_020205615.1. Classification (NCBI taxonomy): domain Eukaryota; kingdom Viridiplantae; phylum Streptophyta; class Magnoliopsida; order Apiales; family Araliaceae; genus Panax; species Panax quinquefolius. The sequence goes on along the minus strand of CM035173.1, from coordinate 895,012 downwards.
GCGACCTTAACTTTTTCTATTAAAGTTGGCTCTGTCATTATACTTGACATCATCGCACTCGTTCCGTGATATATGATCTTCTACTCAACGCGCGTCATTTACCGTTCGCTTTTCCGGGATGGTATTGAATAGTGTGGTCGTAGTCTTTCAATAGCTCGAGCCAACGTCATTTGCCAGCGTGTTGAGTTCTTTTTGAGTGAAGAAATATTTAAGGCTTTTATAGTGTCTCGAATATATCTCCACTTTCTCCCCATATAGATAGTGCCTCCATATCTTAAGCGGCAGCAACGACTTTGCCGCTAACTCTAGATCATGAGTAGGATAATTCCTCTCATACTCTTTAAGTTGTCATGAGGCATAAAGCTATGACTTTCCCACGTTGCATGAGAACACATCCTAACCTTTGCACGAAGCATCATTTGAGATAACAAATCCATCCGAACCGGATGGTATTGTTAGAACAAAGTCTTAGAAATAAGTCTCCTCTTAAGCTCTTGGAAACTTTTCTCGCATTCTTCGCTCCAAACGAATTTTGTATCCTTAGGAGTTAATTTGAGTTAATGGAGTAGCGATTCGAGAAAACCCTTCCACGAATCTCCGATAATAACCACTAAGTCCAAAAAGCTACGTCTTTGATCCAATTTTTGGTTGCTCCCAACTTTGTATCGCTTCAATCTTGGCACGGATCAACAGATACTCCATGTTTCGACACCACGTGCCCAAGGAATGCTACTTCCTCAAGCAAGAACTCGCATTTCTTTAATTTGGCATATAGTTTGTTTTCACGAAGCCTTTGGAGTACCAACTTGAATGGTGCTCATGATCTTCACGACTTTTGGAATATATAAGGATGTCATCAATAAAGACAACAACAAAGCGATCCAAATATTCCTTGAATACTCGATTCATCATATCCATGAAAGCGCGAGGAGCATTAGTCGGTCCAAAAGACATGACTAAGAATTCATAATGCCCGTCTCTTAGGAGTTCTAAAGGCGGTCTTTGGAATATCCTCGGTTAATCTTGGTGATGATATCCGTAATCGAAGATCGATTTTTGAAAAGAATTGTGCCCCTTGCAATCGGGTCAAACAAGTCATCAATACGAGGTAGAGGATACCTATTCTTGATGGTGACATGGTTCAATTCCAGATAGTCGATACAAAAGTCGCATACTCCGTCTTTCTTTTCTTTACAATAAAACAGGAGCACCCCAAGGAGATGTACTAGATTTATGAAATCGATGTCCAACAATTCACAGAGTTGGACCTTTAACTCCCCGAAGTTCAATAGGAGACATTCGATATGGGGTTTAGAAATGGGCTTTGTACGAGGTTCAAGATCAATAAAGAATTCAACTTCACGTCCCGGGGGTAGGCAAGGAAGTTCTTGAAATCGTCGGAAAAGTCGATAACAACAGAATATTATTCAAATTTGGCGTGTCTTTATTCAAATCCATAACATGGGCTAAGAAAGCTTGACATCCGTTTTCAATAAACGAATAGCTTTATGATTAGATATGACGGTGATTGATTTTAATGGTTTAGTTGCTTGAATTAAATATAACGGGTTGGTTAGGAATATGAAAACTAACAACCTTACGAAAACAATCAATTTTGGCATGATGAGTAGTTAACCAATCAATCCCTAAAAATCACATCAAAAGCAAGTATCTTTAAAGAGATAAGGTTAACAGGTAAGTATCTTTAAGGGGGCTTTCCAATAAGGATTTCTCCTTCTTGGCCTTGAATTAGGTGACCAAACCTCTCCTCGATGAATTTTTCTAGACATTGCCCGAATAATGCTATCTAATAATATTATTCAAATAATATGAATTATTGATCCGATAATAGAAAATCTTTGTGCGTTGACAATTATTGAAACAACAATAATATAAAATATCAACGCAACAATTATTGAATCCACAAAATAGAATATTGAACAGTAATTACTATAACAATTATTGAGTAGTGCCTTCTTTACGTAAGAATCAATAATTCAAAAATACTTTATGCAATATCGTGCTGTCTTCTTGCTCTATTATGCGTATTCTTGTATTTTAACCATCGGGTATTCCAACATTGTTAACGGTAACTACTACGCCGTTATTTATTAAAACTCAAACTTGTCGTTTTCTTCATCCGAAAGTTATTCTGTTATGGGGCCCACAAATGATCTGCTACTAAATGCATACGAATATTCCTCAAACAACAAGAATATTCTACGACCAAACGAATATTCCCAGACAGAAATGAGTATTTTATAACCACTTGAGTATTTTGAAAATTTTACATATATTACCCTTAACTTTAAACTTTTATCAATTTAACCAATTACTGAATAATAATTATAAGAAAAATTGAATACTTTTATTTCATAAAATCCGGGGTCTTACAGAGGTATCCTCACTGTGACGCCCCCAAAATAGGTATACATCACCCATTATGAGTTGTCAAATACATGATACAAAAACAACTATAACATCATTATTACAATTGTCGTGCAAAATACGACAACACAAATATACTTTGAGTTTAAATACAAATATTGTCTTCTACACAATATCCACACTCAAATAAAGTCCTCATTACAATTATTGATGTACTATTTTACAAAAATAGTGAGGACTATTAAAACAACTGTCTAGGACCATCACTCTATACCCCGACTGGTTCCTGCTATATTCTCGCTTCCTGAGAAGAAAAATAGAACAAAAAGGAAAAGGGTGAGCTCAACTAGCCCAGTAAAGAATATTATGACTAAGATAATATACAACAAATTATCCTTAGTCTTCAACGAGGAAAAATCGATAGAATATAATGAGAAACAAGTTTTAGATCAACAATCTGCAGCGAAAACAACAATTCATTAGAAGAGTTAAGTAGAGAATGAAATCTACTAGCATCTATGAATTTAAAAGTTCATCATCAATACTTTATCCCTGTAACATCAATCAATATACATCTTGAATCAAATATTCATATTTGTACTACGGGCCGAAGATATTCATTTGTATCACCAATGGTCATGTTTCATCTCAACACTGCTCATCTTTGCTACTACAGCCAAAAAAATATTCATCAGTAATCATTCATCTTTTGCATCTGCCAAAAGATATTCATCAAGTATCATCATTAAGGACTGAGGATGATGAAAATTATTTTAGAGAACGAATCCAGTAAGATAAAAGGACAAAGATTAGAGATTCGTACTTTAGATAATTCAAGTTTAAAAATACTCCATAATAAATCATAATGGAGTAAAATTCAAGAATAAAGATCAAAACATGGATACAATCAAAGATAATAACCATAATAAACATCTGGAACAAAAAAAGAGAAAATTTCATTCTTTGGTGAATAGTATCGTATATGTGAATAGTAACCCTGACACAAAAAAGAAGAAATTCCACAATAAAACTCATATCAATATTTCGGTATAATGATATTGAAGAAAATAATATCATTTAAGAAGAAAATAACATCCTTTACCTCAAAATAACAGTATTTCTGATCGGAATATTGGATGTAAAGCCGAAGGAAACTTGCACTAAATAGCAACTCTCTAAGTATCTAAATACTCATAAAATACGCTCGATAATATAGAGAGAGAAAAAACTTGTTTCTGGTGTGATTTTCAATTCTAACCTAAGTGCCTATGTGACGCCCCCAAAATAGGTCCATTCCATCCAACCCATTCTCGAGTTAGCCAAATCATGATGCGAAATAACTACAACTTTATTAATACATTTGTCGTGCAAAAATACGACAACATATATATTAGAGTTTAAATACAATTATTGTCTTACAGGCAATATCATACCAAATAAATCCTCATCACAATTATTTATACATTATTTTACAAAAATTGTGAGGACTACTAAATAACTCTCTCAGAACCTTCATTCCATACCCCAGTTAGTACTTTCTTACATTCTAGCCTCACGAGAAGAAAAATGGAACAAAAAGGAAAGGGTGAGCTCATTAGCCCATAAAGAATATTATGACTAAGATAATATACAACAAATTATCGTTAGTCTTCAACGGGGAAAAATCTAATAGAATACAATAGTAGACAACCGGTTTTAAATCAACAATGCAGTGAAACAACAATTCATTAGAAGAGTTAAATAGAGAATGCAAACTACTATCTTCATATATGAATTTAAAAGTTCATCGTCGATATTTTATACCCATAACATCAATCAATATATATACGGAATCAAATATTCATCTTTGCACTTCTGAGTGCCAAAGATATTCATCGATTGATCATGTTCATCTAAACACTGTTCATCATCTTTGCACTACGGGCGAAAGATATTAATCGATCGATCGTATTCATCTCACACACTGTTCATCTTTTACTTTTACTACGAGGCCAAAGATATTCATCAAAAATCATTCATCTTTACTTCTGGGCCAAAGATATTCATTAATATCATCATTTAGGGTGAGGATGATGAAAAATATTTTAAAGGAAACGAATCCGGTGAAACAAAAGAACAAATATTAAGGATTAGTATTTTAAACAATCCAAGTTCAAAAATACTTCATAAGTAATCGAGTGAAGTAAAATTCAAAATGATCAAAACATGGATCTGATCAAAGCTAGTATCCATAATAGATATTTTGGACAAAAAAAGAAATTTCATTTTTCGGTGAATAATGTAAATGATTAAGTGAATAGTCACATTATCGTGAATAATAAACTCAGACACCAAAAGATAGAAATTTCACAAAAAATATCTTCACGCTTACGTGAATAGTACTCATGAATAGTAACTTCGTGAATAGTAACTCATGAATAATAACTTCATGATTAGTAACCTAAAGCATGAAAAAGTTCAAATTTGATAAAATTTCCAACCAATATTTCGACGTAATGATATTGAAGAAATAATATCATTTTCGAATAAAATAACATCACTTACCTCGAAAACAATACTTAGTTGAAACAGGATATAAAAGCTATGACTTGAAACTTGAACAATATATTATAAAGTATCAATACTCAAAATACTCAAAATACTCACAAGAATAAATTTTAATAATATAGAGAAACTTTGGTTTTAAATGTAATTTTCAATTCTACATTAAAACCTTCTATTTATAGGAAATTGCTTTGAACAAATAAAGAAAAATTTAATATAATATATTATTAATAATAAATTTCCCTCGCCTCTTTGGAAATCAGCTCCTAACATTTCCCACATACCAACCTTCTAGAAAAAGTAATAATAAAAAACGTTTTCATAAAATAATTAATTAAAACTTACAAAAATTATTTATTTGAGACTTTGGAACTTCAATAATTCATAATAAATAGCCATTTATCCCACATTAAAAATTTGAATCTCGCTTGATTATTATAGGAAATTCAATTCTCTACAACTTCTGCCAGAATTTTCCAAATTCACAAACGAAAAATTTTCTCCATCGATCCACGAAAATCAATTTTCCTCAAAAACACTCAAATTATCATTAATGGGAAAAACACACAAAACATGCAGTTAAACATTTATTGTGAAAGAGGTTTTCAAAAAGATTTTTTAAACATTTATTATGCTTAAACATACCTTCCCACGTTATTCATTGTGTAAAATATCACCATTATTATATTATTAAAATAATAATAATATATTTAAATAATTATTTTATCGAAAAAGATAAAATATCGAATTTTCAACAATTGTCAGTAAAAAAATTTTCTCATCTATATCCACACAAAATCAATATTTCCTCATTATATAAATTAATAATTAATTATTCTTCACAAATAATATTCGAATCACATGATATTCTGAATAATATGCCGGATAACATTCATTGGAAAGGGGTTTTCGATAAAGATTTTTTCCTTATTGGTAGCATTGATTAGGTGACTAAACATCTCATTTCTAATCAAGAACTTTACAAACATTGCCAATAATGTTTTAATAATATTATTAGGATAATATGAATTATTATCAGCCGATAATGGAAAATTATGTAATGTGATTTATTGAAACAGCGGTAATATAAAATATCGATTATTGAATCGATAAAATTAAATTTTATGATAATATAAATCTTGAAAGTAATTTTTAATGTATTATTAGATTAACACGTATTCAATAATTGAAATATCTGATATCTTCTTGTGTTTTAAATATTTATCTTTTGATATGACAATCTGATTTATAAATAACTTATTTTTATATTTTCTTATAATAAACTTTAATACATATAATAAATGGATATTCGATAAAAAGAATATTCCAACCCGAGCGAATGTTCTCCAATGATAATATTTTATAACCACTTGCTTTTTTGAAGTATTGACCACTTATTATTTCAATAATAATAAATAGAAAATTAATTTTTTTTTGAAAATATTAAGTGGTTATAAAATATTGCGAAAATTTTAATAAAATATAATAAATAAAATAAATAAATTCTTAAATATATTATTATGATTTTAATAATATAATAATAAACAAAGTATAAAGATGAGTATTTGTTTTGTTGCAATAAATGTTTAATTTATCATGTCGAATTTATCGATTTGAAATTTGATTATACCAGTAAAATCCCCGTTTATGGATTTCGGTCAATTTCTGTTTGGAATTTGGAAAACTTTCTTCTGTAAAGTTGTAGAGAATTGAATTTCCTATAAAACTCATGAGATTCGAATTTTCTGATAGAAGGTTATTTATTATGAATTATTGAAGTTCAAGTTCAAAATAATTGATTTTTGGAAGTTTAAAATATTTTAAATAATAAAACGTTTTTTGTTTGTTTTGTGGGGATACAACATGTGCATAATGAGCTGAGATCAGATCTAGGAAGGTGGGCGTAGAAATCTTAATATATATATTAATATTATATTAAATTTTCTAACTTTTGGTGTTCTAAAGATTTTCCTATAAATAGGTGCTTAGGTTAGAATTGAAAATCACACCGTAAATCAAGTTTTCTCTCTATATTATCGAGCGTATTCTTGTGAGTATTTTGAGTATACTTTGAGTATTGTTAGACGGTGCAAGTTCCTTCAAAGACTATACCCTTAGATTCCAAATGTGTAAGTACTAATCTTTCGAGGTAAGTGGATGTTATTTTCTTCTCAAATGATATTATTTCTTCAATATCATTATCGCTCAAATATTGGTTGGAACTTTTTATCAAATTTTGGAACTTTTTCATGTCGGGGTTACTTATTCACGAGTTACTATTCACGAGTACTATTCATGAAGCGTGAAGATGTTTTTTGTGGAATTTCTATCCGTCAGTGTTGGATTTACTATTCACGATATTTAAGACTATTCACGATACGACACTTATTCACGATACTGCACTATTCAATTAAAAATAAAATTTCTTCTTTTATCCAAAATATCTATTCGGATACTAGCTTTGATTGTATCCATGTTTTGATCATTCTCAATTTTACACCACTACGATCATTTTTGAGGTATTTTTGAACATGGATAAAACAAAGTACTTAATCCTTAATCCTTAATCCTTGTCATTTTGTTTCACCGGATTCGCTTTTTTAAAAATATTTTTCATCATCCTCGCCTTAAATGATGATATTATTGAATATCTTTGGCCAGTAGAAGCAAAGATGAATGATTTCTAAAGAATATCTTTGTCAGAAGTGCAAAGATGAACAGTGTTTTTAGATGAACACGACTAATCGATGAATATCTTTTGGCAGAGAGTGCAAAGATGAATATTTGATTCCAGATGTATATTGATTGATGTTACAGAATAAAAGATGAGCGATGAACTTTTAAATTCATACATAGAAGATAGTAGTTTGCATTCTCTACTTAACTCTTCTAATGAATTATTATTTCACGCGAATATTGATTTAAAATTTGTTGCCTATCAGTATTCTATTAGATTTTTCCTCGTGAAGACTAACGATAATTTGTTGTATATTATCTTAGTCATAATATTCTTTATCTTTGGGCTAGTTGAGCTCACCCTTTTCCTTTTTGTTCCATTTTTCTTCTCGTGAGGCGAGAATATAATGAGTACAAGTTCTGGGTATGGAATGAAGGTTTTAGAAAAGAATTGTTTAGTAGTTCTCACCATTTTTGTAAAATAATGTATCAATAAATGTGATGAGGATTTATTTGAGTATAGATATTGTCTGAAGATAATATTTGTATTCAAACTCACAGCTTTACTGATTGTAATGATAAAGTTGTAGTTGTTTCTGTACCATGTATTGACAACTCAGAATAGGTGATATATACCTATTTTGGGGGCGTCACAAGTTTGGCATTTTAGGATGATTAAATGCATTAATTAGTAAAGTGTAAACAATTAAAATAAATTGTTTATAAGTTTAAGAAATGATTAAGATATTGTAGTAATATTAATGATATTAGATTATGAGATTATTAAGTGATTTATAATATTTGGATTAAGGTGTTATAAATATTGATATGGATTTTATTGTGAAAGTTTATCTTTTTGTGTCGGGGTTACTATTCATGAGTTACTATTCACGGGATACTATTCACGATAAAATTGGTTTCTTTTTCTGACCAAATTATCGTTGATTTATGAATCTTACTCTTGAAATTAAATCTATATTTTGATCATATTGTTTTTATTATCATATATAACATTTTTATAACCCTGGTGAAGAAATTTCTCTTTGACTTGAGTGTAAAGATAGGTAGATTATTGGTATGATCGTGACTATGGGTTCTCTTTGGCCAGTAGTGTAAAGATAAATTGTTGACTGGTATGATCATGACCATTGAATTTACAATTGAATATTTTTAGCTTAAGTGCAAAGATGAATTGATCAACATGGTTATAATTATTGTTTATATAAATTCTGAAATGATTATATATTTCTTTGAGATATTAATATCTTTGGCCCATAGTGTAAAGATGACATGTTATTGAATATCTTTGGCCTGTAGTGCAAAGATGAATTGTTGATGAATATCTTTGGCCCGTAGTGCAAAGATGACCTGTTGTTGAATATCTTTGGCATGTAGTGCAAAGATGACCTGTTGCTGAATATATTTGGCATGTAGTGCAAAGATGAACTGTTGATGAATATCTTTGGCTCGTAGTGCAAAGATGAATTTATTAGTATGATTATGAACAGGAACTGTGATTTAGTATAACCATGATCTTTGATGTTTCAGGTAAAGACAAGTGATGTAAATTATCTTCGTCCTAGATGAGAAGAGGAATTTAGAACCACAATTATAGTTATGAGTTATTCACATGATTGTGGACAGGAACTGTTAATTGATGTTACAGGAATTAAAGCATTGTTGGTGGACTTTTAATATGGAGAAGATAATAGACTTTATGGTCTATTTGACTCTTCTAATGGATTGCTCGTTCCGCTGCAACTATGGTTGAAAAGTCTTATCATCCACCATATGTTCTAAATCTCTGATTTATTACTGATGAAGGCTATTGATAATTTAATTATTTTTAGCCATGATATTCTTTACTTATCGGCTAGTTGTTGCTCACCCTTTTGCTTCACAATTCCTTTCGTGAAATAAGAGTGTAGTAATTCGAGTCGAAATGGGATAACAGGGAATAGTGTGGTGGTCCGAGATCACAAAGTTTCTCAACACATTATAAAATGACATGACATACAATATATAATTGTATTGAGGACCTAAGATGTATGTGTCGATATTATACGTCACTTAATAATTGATTTTGGTGAACAACAATAGGGTGAGGTGAACCCGACTTTGGAAGGTGTTTTGCCACTATCATACAAGATGTCCAATGACATACTGACCTCGTGTTATCATAAGATGTGGTTTGTGCACGTCCACTTTCTCGGGTATATCTACGAAAGCACTACCTATATAATTTTAGAGTTTGGTTGAAATATAATTTTCAATTGCAGAATAATGGAGATAGTTATATGTCGAAAAGAAGACTCACCATTAGAAAGAACATGATAGTAATCTTCTCATTTTTCTTTGGGGTCTATTAAGATCAACCAAGGATAATTCTCCTGACATATGATATCTATCATAACCTGATTTATGTTCTCCCACGTATACGAAGGTTTCTTGAGCACTTCCCAAAGATTTTAATTTTTAAAACAGTTATTGATTGTACCTTTATGTAATGTATAAATGTGAGGTGTTGTCCATAGTTGGGACATGAGTCACAGTTGGTATTAAAACTCACAGTATATGTGTTGTTGTATTTTGCACGATAATTGTAATAATAAAGTTGTAGTTATTTTCTGTACCATGTATTTGACGACTCAGAATAGGTTGGATGGATTGGACCTATTTTGGGAGCGTCACATTTGGTATCAGAGCTTAGGGATATGATCTCTGGCGGAGATCCGAGATTAGAACTGGGAAGGAGAGAGATGAGTAATATCCTTCACGGTGTGTGTCCTACCTAAGTCGAATTTCTTACTTAAGTTGACAAATTGTGATATGTCAATTAACCTTTGTTTTGAAGTCATATTCAGAATGATATCCAAATACGGAGAGATGAAGCGATGGAAAAATCACGATGATATGGAAGATGGAATTTGAAATGAAAGCAAGGTATTCTCAACTCTTTGAAATACTGTGTACGTAAATTTCGGGGATAAAATTTCATAAGGAGGGAGATTGTAGAAGACCCCAATTTTATGAAATAAAAGTATTCAATTTTTCTTATAATTATTATTCAAGAAATGGTTAAATTGATAAAAGTTTAAAGTTAAGGGTGATATATGTAAAATTTTCAAAATACATGAGTGGTTATAAAATACTCATTTCATAAGGAATATTCGTTTGAGTCGTGGAATATTCTTTTGTCGGGAATATTAAATGCTTGACAAGCAATCATTTATGGGTCCCATAATGTAATAACTCGCTTGGATGAAGAAAATGACAAGTTTGAATTTTTATAAATAATGACGTAGTAGTTCACCGTTAACACCGCTTGGAATACCCGGTGGTTAAAATACAATAATACGCGTAAGACAAAGATGGCATACGATATTACGATATTTTTGAATTATTGATTCTTATGTAAGAAGCCTTTACTCAATAATTGCTACAATGAATTCTTCGCTCAATATTCTATTTTATTGATTCAATAATTGATGCGTTGATATTTTATATTATTGTTGTTTCAATAATTGTCAACGCATTGTATTTCCATTATCGGATCAATAATTCATATTATTTGAATAATATTATTAGATAAAGATTATCGATGATGTCTGAAAGTTCTATCGAGGAGAGGTTTGGTCACCTAATCATGCTTATTTAGTAAGAAAAAATCCTTATTGGAAAGCCCCTCTCTTTCTTGGGAATCATGCTAAGTTGTCATTATTGTAATTTTGTAATATTATTTATGAATAATTAATTATTGATAAGGAAATATTTATCTGATGCGGATATAAATGATGAATTTATTTATTTTATGTGGTTATAATTGAAGAAATTAATGTTGAGGTGTTTTATCAGTATTTTTGTCAAAATGGAAGTATTAAAAATCAAATCAGTGTTCTTTTGATATATTGCGCGAGTTATAATTTTTAATTCGACCGTTGGATCGTTGTGATTTTTGAATATGTTATACATATATAAGTTGAGTATATGTCCATAAATTTTGAACCGTGAAAAATGAACGTATGAATTGTTATGAACTTACTCCGCCTGCGTGTTAGTATTCTATTGGTCATTACGCTAAAATAAACTTCATACTAATTACTTCCACTTATAAGTATATAATAGGGATTAGGGAGGGTTTATTTCGACAAATCTCGCCTCCTCAAAATAGTTGGTTGAGCTCAAACAAGTTTTTTAATAGGTGAATATAGAGACAAGTTAAGTTTTAAATATTAAAATAATACTAAATTTTTACCATTAATTAAAAAAAATTAAGTCAATAAACAAAGCTCACAATTAACTCATTTATTAAACAAATTGAGCTTGAATGCCACATTTAAAAGTTGGATCCAATTTGACTCTTTTACCACCTCGTTTACACGAGAACAAATCTTCTGTCCTTATTTTTTTTCTTTTTTCATATTTTTTTATTTAAATTTTGATATTTAATTTTTTATTTAATTTTAAAATTAATTGGCGTGTCCAACATTGACACGAATGTATTTTTCTCTAAGAACCAAAATGCCGAGCTGAAAATCAGTCAAAGAACTTTTCTAGGTGAACGCTTGAATTTCACTTGTCTCTAATTTGTATCTCCACCCGGGAGAACTCTTGCTCAATACAAATAGGTTCAATTTTCATGTCAGTTTTTGTAATTGGAATTTGTTCAGCCACCCAATCCTAGCCCTAGGGGCAGGGCGTGAGGTGTATGACATCAGCATCCACGAACTATTTACATACCTGGCTGGCACCCGCCCTATTTTTGTTTCGGATCGATGACGTGTACGGAGAAGATTAAACCCCCGCTCAGATCCTAGATTTGGTTCCCCCACTTTATAATCTCTCTCATACTGCCCAAGACTTTTCTCATCGTCTACATCTCGCTCTATATTTATCTCGTATTCTTTGTTTTAGAATTTCGAACGGGAATAACATCATCGGTTATACTCCGATCCGATCTGATACTAGATCACGATCGGCTTCCAGGATAAAATTTTTAAATTTTTTTTTCGTACAAACCGTCAGATTTAGGGCAAAAATTTACTGAAACCCTAAATTAAATTTGTGCCTTTTTGTTTTCGGTAAGATCGTTATATAGAATACTTTTGAATTTACACAAATAATTTTTGTAATCTGCGTTGTTGTGTTGACATATACTTGTGACCGTTCTGAATCCATTTGTTTTAAAGGAAGCCCTAATTAGAATGACCAAAAAAGAGGAATGTGTATCGATTCAAGATGTAGAGGAAGGTGAAATATCCGATTCGGGTTCAGTTGAGGAGATAAGTGAAAAGGATTTTACTAACGTGGAAGAGGCTACTAATAAGGTTTCTACCAATTCGGATCCAAAGCCTAGGGTTTGGACTATGCAAGATCTGTACAAGTATCAGAATAAATATCAGAATAAGTATCAGATGTCAGGTGGTTATGCGTCGGGGTTGTACAATCTGGCGTGGGCACAGGCCGTGCAGAACAAGCCTTTGGATGACTACTTGGTGATGGAGTTTAAGAACAGTGAGAATTCCAACCCGAAGTGCTTGGTTTCATCAAATTCGGTGGATGATAATAATAAGAATAGTAATGGTGGTAGTTTGACTGATAATAAGACAGAGGAGGGTAGTAAGGTTGTTATTGAGGTTGATGATGTCACTCAGATGGAGGAAGCTGAGAAGGAGGATGGCGAATTGGAGGAGGGTGAGATTGATTTATATTCGGAGGTTCCTGGTGAAGCGGGTTTGAACAATAATGTACTGTGTGCTAATAAATCGGACATTGATGTGAATTGGAATGTTGAGACCGAGGAGCGGTTGAATTTAATTGGCCAAGAGCTTGAGACTGTGACTGTGAATGATGCGGTGAAGTAAGTTATTCTCTTTGGTTGAATGGTGTGCTCATTGTGAAACTATTAGTTAGTCAGGCCAATTTAAACTTTGAAATTACAAAGAAGTGTACATATTTTACTATGTAAATTAATGTTTCTGATTTGTTTGTCATAGATCGTTTGATGGAGTTTGTTCCAGGATGCAAAAATTGTTGGACAGTTTGGGGGAAATTACTTCAGAAAATTCTGTTTCTAATAAGGCTGCCCTGGTTCAGAAGTCGTTTTCTGCAATTCAAACTGTTAATTGCGTAAGAATTTGATAATTTTGCTGTCCTTTGCACTGTTTCTTATTATATATATATATATATATATATTTTTTATTTCTGCTTCAAAGATTACTAATTAGTATTTGCACATTAGATCAGTGAAAATGGTGATTGCATTTCAGACACTAATACTTCATGAATTTGCAGGTGTTCTGTTCCATGAGCCTAAACCAAAAGGAACAGAATAGGGACACATTATTAAGGTTTTTATTGTGCTTGTTGTGTTGTGTACATGGTCAATTTTTTTTGGTTCCTATGGTTGTTCTAAGAGGTTGCTTATTACACTCTGGTGCGATCTGTGTGCAGGTTGCTTGTTCATATAACCAGCCAAAATCCTCCTATTTTTTCCTCTGAGCAGATGAAAGAGGTTTGATTCTGTCAAGTCATTAATTTAAGATTATTTCATAATTATGATAAATTAACATGGTGACATTTCACCATTATCACAGATAGAGGTCATGATTCCATTTTTGGGTGCTCTTGATATTTCTTTGAATTCTGAAGACATTGTTACTGAAAAAGTGATACAAATCGCCGAGAGGGTGAATCAGAATGAATATGATGTTTCAGCACATATTGGTTATGAAAATGTAAATTAGCTTGAAGAAGTGCGTTCTAGATTCAGTATCTGTTGAATCATCAGAGCAGAACGTTCCCTACATCATGTTGGAATCGTTGAAGACAGGAGTAGCTAGTTATAAGGGTAGAGGGGCATTGCTTCCCCTGCTAGATCTTCACAAGGATCATGATGCAGAGAGCCTTCCATCACCGACACGAGAGACCCCACCACTCTTGCCCATAGAAAGAGCACTGGCTTTTGGAGATGGAGTGGTGAGACCAGAGTGGTCTGTTCCTAGACCAGCTCTTGATACACAAAGTACTGTAGTGCAGTCTTACGAAACTGATGCCCTTAAAGCTGTTTCTACCTACCAACAAAAATTTGGTCGAAACTCATTTCTTATGACTAACAGACTTCCGAGCCCAACTCCTTCAGAAGAGAGTGACAATGGAGAGGTGGATACTGGTGGAGAGGTTTCTAGTTCTTCAATTCTAGGGAATGTCAATCCTATAAATGCACCAAATTTGTCAAAAGCTATTGTTTCTTCTGTGCCCCATATGGATATTTCTAGCGAACAAGGTCTAATGAATGACAGGAATGCTACCCCTTTGAGTTCTGGGTCTATTACTGAAGTAAGAGGTTCAGTAAGAAGTAGAGATCCAAGGATCCGATTTGCCAATTCTAGTGCAGCTGTTATGGATCTCAACCAAAACATCTTGCCTGTGTCAAATAATGAACCTACGGTGGTACCCCTAGGGGAAATGATAAGTTCAAGAAAGCAGAAGATTGTTCAGGAGTCTGCATTGGATGGTCCTGCACTGAAGAGGCAGAGGAGTGAATTGTCAGATTTTGGGCGTGCTAGGTATGTAGAATCTGTCTCAGGATTTGGTGGTTGGTTAGAAGACCGAGGTACAGTTGGATTACAGGTTACAAGCAAAGATTGGTTGGTAGAGAACAAAGGCATTCAGCCTAGGAAATTTGAAAATGCATTATCTTGCTCTGGTACTACCAGCAGTACACCCAATATTGTGACAAATGAAAAAGAGCACTTGCCGGTTACAGGTGCCAACACCACAGCTTCCTTGAATTCTTTGCTGAAGGATATTGCTGTGAATCCAGCTATGTGGATGAATATATTTAAGATGGAACAACAGAAGATAGTTGTACCTGCAGAAGTTACTAATCAAACTCAAAGCTCGATTTCTATTTTGGGAGCAGTACCAATTATGAATATCCCATCTCCGAAAACCCCGGCATTTGAGCAGAGATCAGCAGGGATACTTCAGACTCCTCAGACAGCTTCGTTAGTGAGTATTTAGTCATACCTATTTGTGGGAAATTTTTTGTCAAGTTAATTTTTTGTAATTGGAACTTTACCTTGGCCTCTTACTTTTCTCTGTGTTGCAGCTCCTTTTTATAATTTTTGATTCCTTTAATTTTTATCTTTCCCAGCTGCCTATAGAGTTACTTGTTTTCAAAGTGAAATCTATATCAATTCAAACTTTAATAGGTCTTGGCGTCATACTATACAAATTATGTAGTTCAAATGACTTCTTTTGATCTGGATTTATTAAAGTTAATTTTGTTCTTTCACTTGTCAACGAAAATTAGAAAAAATAAATAAATTAATTTGTCTGTTTAAACTTGAAACATGTGCTCAATTAGTCACATTTTCCAACAGAAAACTAATTTTGTGATTGGAACTTTTGGGAAAATTTGCAGGATGAGTTCGGGAAACTTCGTATGAAACCCCGGGACCCTCGCCGTGCTCTTCAAAGTAACTCATCTCAAAAGGGTGGGAATTTGGGATCTGATCAATCTAAAACAAAAACATTAAGCACGCAGGGAATGGGGAACCTGAATGTCCAGAAACAAGAAGATCAGTTGATGAAGAAGAATATTTCCTCCCAATCCACTTCACCACCAGATATTGCTAGGCAATTCACCAAGAATTTAAAAAATATTGCTGATATAATGTCTGTTACCCAAGCATCTATGACTCTGCCAGCAGTTCCGCAGATTTCTTCATCTCAACCGGCACAAGTTCATCCAAGTTGGGTGGATTTAAAAGGAGTACTTACAGAATCAGGTAACCTGCAGAGTGAGACTGGCTTGGCATCTGAAGATGTAATTGCTGGCCCTTCTCAATCGCCGAACAATTGGGGAGATGTTGAGCATTTATTTGAGGGGTTTGATGACCAGCAAAAGGCTGATATACAGAGGGAGAGGGGAAGGAGGATTGAAGAACAGAAGAAAATGTTTGCTGCCCACAAGCTCTGCCTTGTCTTGGATCTTGATCATACTCTTTTAAATTCCGCAAAGGTATTGTAACTTGTTACTGTACAAAACAATTGTATGTGGTCTGGCAGTAAAATTGTACATGGAAATTTTTTTAATAACTTGGATTGGTGCAGTTTGTTGAAATAGACCCCATGCATGATGAGCTCTTGAGGAAGAAAGAAGAACAAGACCGTGAAAAGCCACAGAGGCATCTTTTCCGATTTCCTCACATGGGAATGTGGACCAAATTGAGACCCGGGATCTGGAATTTTTTGGAGAAGGTAATAATATTCCTTGTTATTTTGGCGGTGTTAACTTGATTGTTGGACTTAAAACATGTCTTGTTTTTTTAGTTTTTTGTCCTTTTGTGATAAGTACATGTCTTGTGTTTGCATTTTAGGCTAGTAAGCTCTTTGAGATGCATCTTTACACGATGGGAAACAAGCTGTATGCCACGGAGATGGCGAAAGTGCTTGATCCAAAAGGGATTTTATTTGCTGGGCGTGTCATTTCTAAGGGTGATGACGGGGATCTTATTGACGGTGATGACAGGGTTCCTAAGACAAAGGATTTGGAGGGGGTTTTGGGTATGGAGTCAGCTGTTGTAATTATAGATGATTCCTTAAGAGTCTGGCCACACAACAAACTAAATTTGATAGTTGTAGAAAGGTAATTATGTTTCGTTTCTCAAATGTCTGAAATGATGAACTCTCCTTCCGCCTTCTTTGTTGGTTTTGCGGTTTTCTCTCTTTTTTCTTAAACTATCTGTTTTGCAGGTACATATACTTTCCTTGTAGTAGACGTCAATTTGGGCTTCCGGGTCCTTCCCTACTTGAGATTGATCACGATGAGAGGTCAGAAAATGGGACTTTGGCATCTTCTTTAGGGGTAAGATATATTTTATCTTGCCATTGAAGTGTGACAGTTTACCTTCCTCTCCTAATTATGTGTTTGTGGCCTAAAAATAGGTCATTGAGAGAATACATCAGAATTTTTTCTTACATCGTTCCTTAGATGAAGCTGATGTTAGAAACATCCTAGCAGCAGAGCAGCATAAGATTCTAGGTGGTTGCCGTATTGTTTTCAGCAGGGTATTTCCAGTTGGCGAAGCCAATCCTCACTTGCATCCGCTGTGGCAGACAGCTGAGCAATTTGGTGCTGTGTGCACTAATCAGATAGATGAACAAGTCACCCATGTAGTTGCGAATTCATTGGGGACTGACAAGGTATCTGTCTCCACCTCCCCCTTATTTTTTTCCGAACTTGTTTGGCTTTTTATTATATATGAAATCTTTTAACTTCTTTAAGTAATAAATTAGGAGTAGGTACTTGAAAATTTGTTATCATGATGAGGGGTGAAGAAAAGAATATACAGTAGATTTTTTGTTTGGTTTTTGTTAGGAATCTCTTGAATTTCTGGAGCAATATACTTCTGCTGCATTTACTTTTTAAGATGAAAAGTTTCTTTTCCTTTTTGGACTGGAAAGATAAAATCCCTAGGATTCTCTTTTTTCTCCCCCTCCCTTCTTTGGGGAAAAAAATCATATAATCCTTTGTGCAATTAGGAAAGGAACTGGGGATTGCTTAATGGTTGTCCATTATGGCCTAGATTACGGTCTCTGGGATTAATTTGAACCCTGACATGAATTTTTGAAACAGGTGAATTGGGCTCTCTCCACAGGAAGATTTGTTGTGCATCCTGGCTGGTAAGAACCGCAAGTTTCAGCTTAAGATGCCCCCATATGTTGGACTATTTTTCGTAATTTGGATTAACATGTTAGTTTTTTTTGTCAATTGCACAAAAACTTAACCCAGGGTGGAAGCTTCAGCTTTGCTGTATCGAAGAGCCAATGAGCATGATTTTGCCGTCAAACCATAAATATTTTTTACCCCTTGCTTTCCCAGTGGTTAAAATAAAATAAAAATTACCTGAAGCATATTGCAAGTTTCACATGCTAGTCGGTGAAGGAACCAACCCAACTGCCAACCAGGACTTGTTATAAGAAGGTTAAAATTTATGATTGGTATTGCCTCCTGGCCTGGTTGCACCCTTGTATATTTGCAAGTTTGCTGATTGTTCGTTCACCCACCCACCCACCCACCTACCTACATGGTCTAGGCAATTTTGGGGGAGGGGAAGATGATGATGAGAGCCTAGACAGGAGGAGGAGGTTGGACCTGGGTTCTAGGTACCGGGGGCCTGTTGTGTGGGGAAGCAAGCACTCCTTGAAAAACAAGGGGTTTGGCAAAAGTTATGTTTTATCAGAGTTAAATATGGGAGCAAATGCTGCTCAACTGTGGAAGAATAAAAATTTAATATAAATGACTGCAAAATTGATAATACTTATAAAAACTGAATACGGAGTGATTTTCGTGTTAGAGAGAGAAGAGAGAACGAGAGAGGATAATGAATCGACGGTGGGTTGTCTTGGAATTACGACTACTAAGACGGTGATGACTACTAATTAAACTGTTTTCCTCCGCTGTCCTGCCAAGAACGGATATATATATATATATATATATATATATATATATATATATATATATATTTAATTTTTTGTTTATTTATTTATTTGTTTATATATAAAAAAAAAAAAAACTGGCAATCAAAAAATAAATTTGTAGGGAGGGGAGTTAGTCGTACGGTGTTTTGGAGTGGAATTCCTGATCCTGATCCGTACTAAAAATCTGTAAAATACAAGTAGCGACCAAGTAGGATAAGCTATGAGTACTTGCTGATAGAATATTTTACTATTTATGTGAAAATGACTTCGTGTAATAATCATATCCAAATGTGAAAAATTCTTCTTTTGTCCTTAAAAGGATCCACAAAATTCTCATAAATTATGAAAAGTAAAGAGGCGAATGAGTTGCAAGAGAAACAAAGTTCAAGTTCGTGGGGGTCGGGTGAGAGAATTTGTTTTGATCGCATTGAGAGCTACCGAGCAAGAAGGGGGCAGATAATACTAAAAACTGGAACTCCAACAAATCCTACAAAAAGAGTTAAAGATTGCCGGTTCCCATTTACTACCAAGCAGGGAGGATCCAGAGTAACATCAACAGAATAAACCCAACCTAATCAAGTGCGTCTTCCTGTAGCTATAGGATCAGAAAAGATCCTGGTTAAAGTAGGAGAAGAAACTTACTCTGACGGGAGTCGTGCTTCCATGATTAAGGTGAATCACAAGATTTATTATCATCATGGAACTCATATTTAATATTTTCACATCATCATTCTCACATGAATAGTGGGTGGGTTTTACCTTCATGTCTTAATATTAACTGCCACTAGATCATAAGAAAAATTGTAATTAAAATTCTTTTTTTTTTTTACCCTCAATCTATTATTTAATAATAGTATTTTTAAATTTATAGTCAAATACAAAATATGAAATGAGGTGTGTATTTTCATTATAAGTTGTTTCCGTAAAATTTTAATGTTTTGTCCTTTTGAAAATTTTACGCTTTTACAACTCACTCAGATTTTACTCATTTTTTATGCATGAATAATTTAGTTTCTGTCAAACTGAGTTTAGGAGGGTAAATAAATTAGACTTTACTCTTTATAATTTAAGTTGCTTTCTCCAATGATATGAGCCTATCTTAAGAGATCTAATGGGAGATCTAATTGCGGCCGTTAACACAAATTCGTCCATTCGCACAATTATCAAATAACAAGGAGCCTGACAATCAGAGCTTTCGGGAGATAGGTCCGATATAAAAATAAGTACAAGTTGAATAATTGTTTAACAATAGTAACACATTAATGCCTTGGTGGTGCGTAAAATTGACAAGTGTTGTTACATGTGAATTTGGGTATAATCACCCGTTCCGAGTAGGAATATGACTCATTATTATGTCAATTACCATGTATAGTTGAAACTCAATCTCCTCAAATATGAGAAATCGAAGTTAATCCGAACTGTTTTTATAAGAGTAGGAAGTCAATTTGGAAAAAAGAATCACAAGTCAATGAGGACTATAGATTTCTTAGTGTCAAGCCTCTTGACAAAAATATACTTTCACGTGGGAAAATTAAGCCACGTAGGATAGGTCCAATCAAATCAACCGGCCCATAAAATCACGTTCCAACATTGCCCCCACTTTCTTGTTATAATGGGCCATATACAAAACATGATCAATAAATAATTAATAAATGAGAAAATACGATTATCGAAGCCAAACAGCTGAACCCCACAACCATCATTACCAGCTGCAACTTGGGAAACGTGCAAAAGCAATCGGTCATTTCAAGTCTTTTCCCAAAAATCAATCACCACATTTCATCTCCTAGATTCAAAATATTTCAGAGCTCAAGCATTTTCTGCAATCTCTTCCCAACTGCAAAAATTCTCTTTTTCGGCCAAATCAAGTTATCATACCCAACAACCAACTATGTCTGACGATAATAGTGCCCAAGCCATATTTACCAGTTACCGCTGACACCATCGCCATCGCGCTTGTTCCTGATACCTAACCTCCACCGTAACATTACCATCAACACAACCATCACAACCTTCTACCATCGCCATTGCTTCAACTCTTTCCTTTGCAGACGAGATCGTCCCATCATCAATCAAAAGCAAAACTAAGACCACAGAAGAAATGATTCGAAAAGAATACGCATCAGAAAAGGCATACTCTCATGTCAATACAAGGTCCTCCATCTAGGATTAAACACTATCAGATATACGCCAACAATACTTAATCCCCGACCAATATGAGCTTCGCGCTCCAGACTTTGACAAAAAAATGTATTGGCGCCCCGAAGGTTGGCTCGCCATTCCACTATATGCTCTAAGGTATGGAGTCTGATTCCCCCTTTATGAATTCATCTAAACCTTCTTGGGCTTTGTGGGAATTGGATTTGCACAGTTAGTGCCAAACTCCTATATCCACCACATTTGCTTCATTGCATTCTGTCATGAATGCAGTGTCCAACCCTCTATCAACTTTTTCTTTGCCTTGTTCACCCTGTGTTGATCCAAAGAACCAGGATTCCAGTAACTAAACAAACAACCAAATAAGCGAATTTGGATGACACTCCCCTCCGGTAACTAAGGTTGACACTCATATTGGTTTTACATCCAAAGCCCTGACACCCACCTCCTTAAGGGCCAATTTCATATTCGACAAATTCCCTAAGGGTCGAATCGATGAATTAAAATCCTTTTATTCAAAGATACCTACAGAGGATTGGTCCATGAATCTGTTAGCCGACTAAACCTGGCTCTATGACCACAAATATAAGTCTCGAACCCTATTCATTTATATAAAAGCATATTAAATATGAATTTTTTTCTAATTCCTTTTTTATGCAATGTTTATACTCAAAGCGACAACCATCGAGGCCGACCAATCATCCACTTCTACAGCCCTTACCGAAACAACCTTCGATCCCAACCAAAAAATAATCTCCCAACCAAGTCAATCGACCGTAACACCCACCGATACAAATCTTCAAACCAATCAACAATCTGAACCCCCCTTCTAGTGAAACTAATTTCCTCCATCTCGATGTTGAAACCTTCCCTTATACCAACTTCATCCTTTACCAGAAAAAATCCCCTTAACATGACAATTGAAGAAAGAAACACCCTACTAAAAAAGAAACAAAGTTAGTAAAAGCATCATCTAAAGCACCTTTTGCCAAACCGTCTCAACCTATCAAACCCGAACTTGAACCCATTCAAATAAATGAACCCGAAGCCATCTAAGAAAAAAGGAAAAAGCGTAAGGAATCACCCACCGAATCGCCCACCAAAAGAGCCCACACTAAAACATCATCCGAACCTCGCCTTCAACGAACAACCTCCCCACAGCCAACTGGATCCTCTTCTACTTCTGCCCAAACACGAGAAGCTCGCGCCTCAATGACGTTGTGGCTAGAGGATCCCAAAGACTATCTATTCGAGCTCTTTGAGAACTTTATCCACCCAAATAATGGTGACAAATTCGAAGACCTCAGTCCCCAACAACTTAGGGTCGGGTAAGTATAACTTCATGTACTACATCTGAATCTCTTATTCTTTACTTAATTCTGAGTAATATTTTTCACATTTCAGTCCAACGTTGCTATTTCCCAAACTCTGCGCCAATTGTCCCAAATAACCGCAAAAGAGAATGAGTTAGAAATCAAAGTCGCCCGTCATCAGCTTAGAGTTTAAGCCTTGATGTCCTGCCTCGAAAATGAAAGGAACCTTCACGCAAACACCACCTTCCACTACCAGTAGTTAACACGCGAGCTAAAAACAATAAAATGGCAATCCTTCGAGATAGCCGAACAAAAGAAATAACTGCTAGTGGATCGAGGCGAACTGAAGGTCGAAAACAAGAAATTGAAAAAGGTCGTGGCAACCCTTATTAACCAAATCAGGGAGATGCATATAAAGATGATAGGCTTGATCAAGGTCGGCGAGGTATTGGAGAAAGAATATGCCGAACTTAAAAGTCAAGACCCTCCGATGACTGAAGCCACTAAGAGACAGTTCATGGAAGAATACCGAACATCCCCAAATTGACCGAGGAGGTCAGGAAACAATTTGGCGAAGGCTACCGGAGCACAAGGATGAAGGACAAAGAGAAGATACGGGCAGCCGACCTTGATCCTTAAATAATGGATTCTTCTGATGAAGAATCCGAAGCCGAAGACAACCCCTCTTCCACCCAATAAACTCTTGTATATGTTTTTTTCTTTTTATTGTTTCAACTTTGTAAGGATCCCCAATGTATATATAAACTTTTGAATGAAATGAAAATCTTTTGCAGGTATGAATTGTTCCAATAAAACTGATTTCATTAATAATCGATAAAGTTACACAACTGTAAGGATAAGACGAAGTTATATAATTTATTGATAGTACTTTCAAAGTTAGTTTGCGTGCTAATTATTCTTAACCTTTATCCTGAAGCCGATACGTATCGAGATTCGACACTTTAATAACTTTATAAGGACCCTTCCAGATAGGCATAAGTTTACTTGTATTCTGAGGAGTAGACGATTCTGCCTCCCAAAGCACTAAATCTCTTACTTCAAACCTCCTTTGCTTAACACTTCGATTGTAGTTCTGGGTAGTTCTACGCTGGAAGATTGTTAATTGTACCAATACCAAATCCCGAACCTTCTCTAATAGATCTAAGTTAAGCCAGAGCCCTTCATCGTTTTATAGTTCCTTATATTAACTAACCCGAATAGATGGTGACCCGATCTCCACTGGAACAAGGGCATCGGTTCTATAGGCCAATCTGAAAGGCGAGTCTCTCGTAGTTGTTTGAGGGGTGGTTCGATATGTCCATATTACATTAAGTAACTCCTGAGGCCATCGTCCCTTAACTTTATGTAATCTCCTTTTAATCTTATTCAGTAAGGTCCGATTCGTTACCTCTACCTGGCCGTTAGACTAAGGGAACGCCGTCGATGTTGTCCGATACTAAATGTTTAGATCTGTCAAAAATTGTTCGAACTTGGCCCCAACAAACTGACGTCTATTATCCGATACCAGAACCATAGGGATGTCGAAACGGAAGACCATTGACTCCTTGAAAGACTTCAAACATTATTGTTAAGTAATCGACCGAACCGAAGGGGTTTAACCTCCACTCATGTAGTCAATAACAACCACCATGAATGCCAACTAGCCCTTAGCCTTCAGTAAAGGACCCAAAATATCGATTCCCCATATTGCGGACGGGATCGAGGACAAAACCGAAGATAACTCCTCCGGAGGCTACGCAGAATCGGGTTATTGAGTTGACCCTTGGGACATCTCTTCGCATAATCCTTTGCTTCCTGGAACATAGTTGACCAATAGTAACCCTGCCTCAACACTTTATAAGGCAACGCCTTCACTTCTATAAAGGACATAGACCGCTTCGGAAGACACCAAACACTTTAACAGTAGAGAGGAAAAAGTCCGTCAGTATAAATCTCCATCAATCAAACAATAGAATGAACTCTTTTATTTTATCTTCTTCACCAATACCCGATCTTGTGCTTTGGCTATTTGTATTTGAGCTCAGTATAAAATTATTACCTTATAAACATTTGATTCGACCTTACTTTGATTGGAATACTTTTGACTATAGTTATTCGTTCGCCAATGTCCATCATTTTTATCTAGTCTCTAATTTTGATATATTCATAATTCGTTCATATTTTGCATTCGTTCATTCATTCGTTTCTTTTGGTCACATTATATATTGTGAAATATTTGTACGTCTTTATATCTGTACTGAACAATTGGTTTACTATGTGTTCTTTTTTTGATAGGTAATTAGAAATAATCAGTATTTGTGGAATAAGAGCTACATTTAATCCAAATAAGTAGATTAATTTTGAGATTATTATTAGATTTGAGTTTTTTTAATATTTTGTGGACGGATGTTTTGAGTATATTTTGGCCAAAATTCTCAGAAGTAGAGATTATATTAATATGGAATTCTTTCTATTTAGATTGGCGTTTATGACGGTAGCATTCAATCTATTTTGAAATTAATACAGGACTGTATTTGTTAAGTTCCTGCGTGACATCCTTTCCCTTTGGGAAGGAGGGTATTACATAGCAGCAATTCCAACAGCTTGCAGAAAGTATATGTTAGCAAAATGAGGGGGTGGGGTGGGTGGGGGGGAGGGAGGGGAGAACACAATCAATTTTCTCTACGAGTTGTGTGAGTTTTGAGAAACTACAACTGGAGATTCAACCTGCATCTTTAGACAGTTGAACTGCAGAGCTAAAATTGGCTTTGAAAGCAACACAGATATGCTAAGGTTTCTTTTGTAATCTTTGGTTTCCACTGCCAAGGAGTCCATGGAATCTGAATTTTGGCATTCAAAATGTCGTTCTCTGTCACTTTGCAGTTCAGATGGCCTCGACACTTTTGCCGGTGATGCTGGTCTTACCCTGTGAAAGAAAAACAACCCCAAAGCATTCTTACTCGGAAGGCCGAAACAAACTACCTTTAACCTGGAACTTTTTATCATTGTTAATTTTTGGACTAGTCATTCTAAATTTCATCAGAACTTATGACAATCACAACATCAACACAGGGGTGTACTCCAACAGATCAAGACAAACCATGAGTTAAACAGTGACATGCATTCCCAGACCTTTCATCTGAAACCCTCTGGCTGGAGCCCCAGTGGGTACATACTAGTTACCCCTAGTTTTAAGAATCTCTTCAATATTAATGGGCAGCAAGCTCTGAAAACATTGCATCTTATTGTACCACTATTCAAGTAGAAATTCTTACTCAAAGACGGTGTAGATCTGGAACTAGGGAAACGAATAAACCACACTATTGCATTTAATTTTTATAGGGTATGACATGGCATTTGGTGCTTGCACATCCTTCCAATGAAATCAGCATAAAGTTCATAAATAAATAGAAAGTTTAGAAAGCCAACTGGTTTTAATTCTTCTTCAAGTTGTGCGATAAAATGTACTTCCTCCAGTCCAAAATACTACCAACTAACTAAAAATGTAAAAATCAAGGAATAGCTTATCCTCTTCATAAAGAAATTTGATAGTTTATTGGGTAATAAACTAAAAATCATTTTCATCTAGTATTTTGGAACGGTGGGAATATTATTTTCATTGGTATTAAAAAGCCATCTATATTGTTTATTTAAGTTGATCAGATATTTAAGCAATGGTCAATTGGTCATCATGGTGTTATTAATTCTAAATCCAAAAAAAATATTAAAAATTAAGCCCAACCGAAAAAGAAGACGAGTAAACTTGAGTGAAACTCTTCCAGGATTGTGCATGTCTAGGTATGCCAGATATATTCAAGCAATGGTCAGCATGATGTTAATAATTTTAAAAAAAAATTATATTAAATGCCAAACAAATGAAATAAGACAACTAAGTTTGAGTGGAACACTTCCAGGATTACGTGAGGTATGCCAGAGATATCTGTTTTTATTGTTAGGACCATATTCCTGATCTTAGCAGCTTCATGAAGATTGAGAAACATATAGAAAATGCAAAATTTAAGTGTAAGAAACCTGCACTCGATCTGGCAAGAATACGTAAGAAGGTGGGGGTTATGCTCCGTTCGGCCACTGCAGTTTGACAGCATGAAAGCAGTTAATAGTATTAAAATTATACATGTAATACAGGTAAAAAAATTGCAGAAATTTACCTAAAGCTTGGAAGCGACATTTTGATAACTGGGCCCATCCATTTACTAGACTTCAGCTCAGGTGCTGCCATTGCGAAGTCTAGATAATAGATTAGAGACAAAAGATCAATCAGGAGAAAAGAGTATTTATTTGAATTCATTAATGCGTACGTACTAATAAACAGTTTCAGATATATACTCTGAACCATGAAATTTTTCTAAAACAAAGAAAACTATAGGGATTGTTTAGTTTGAGAAGCTTTCTGTTTCCATTTTATTATTTTTGTACCTTTCTTTCCCCCTAACTTGGTATGTTAATGAAAAAACATTGGCTACTGTGACTGGAAAGTTCATATTACTGAATGTGCAAATATCATCCTTCCTGTATAAAACACCCACAAGCAAATTAAGGCATAACGGATTCCCTTCGAGGAACTCACCAGCAGTAACAAGGTTGATGTTACAGAAGTCCACCGGGTTGGTACCCTTGGTTTCGGATATTTGTATATCCATGCGGTTAGTTGGAATATCGGAGGAAGTACCCATACCAAACATGTTTAGGAAACCACTGGTTTTACTTTTTGGCTTTGGAATAGCTGCAATACTCTGCTTGAA
Source organism: Panax quinquefolius (assembly GCA_020205615.1). Taxonomy (NCBI): domain Eukaryota; kingdom Viridiplantae; phylum Streptophyta; class Magnoliopsida; order Apiales; family Araliaceae; genus Panax; species Panax quinquefolius. Next base: position 867,681 of record CM035173.1, on the reverse strand, counting down.
CAGAAGAAAAAAAACATAAAAACAAAAATAGCTCTAAAAATACTTCAGGAATGGATCTGTAAATATGAGTTGTCAGTGGCCTGCTCACAATTCTTCCATAACAAAAGAGTAGCCTTGATATCGTGCACCTAAACCATTTCCTAGGAGATCCTAGACAATATGTAGAAAACATTCTTTGTTTTTACAGAAATTGACCATAGCAAAAAGAATTATTTACATCATAAAATCAGGATAATGAAATGTTTGACGTCTAAACAATATATATCATGCTATGAAAGAAACCGAAAGAGTGAACACTACAACCTCGTGAAAATATAGTAAATTAGTTCTTAACTCAATGCCCACCTTTGAAAACCTGGCAACTTGACTTGGAAGTCCTACATCCTGCAAGAATGAGAAAGGCCAAGAAAATATAGTGACATTCTCATCCAGCTAGACTTTTATTTTATCTTCATTTTAAACATGCTAGAAAAATCTGAACAATTGCCTAGTCAAACTTTTCCAGTGGTCAAAGTGAATATTCAATGTAGTTCAAAGTCTTTTCATCATGATGAATTATGCACTGGTGAGATGAATATTTAAATTTTGTAGCTTCTCACCTTTCGTCCATGAGTGCATGCCTCATCACTGTTAACAAGTACCCTAGCAGCCCATCTGTAAAGATTTCAAGTTAAAATTGCACTGGCTTCTAAGTTAAGAGTTTCATGACCTATACGAATCAAATCAAACATGTACAAATGAGTCAAAAATGCATTTGGTAAGTATTAACTTGATTAAATAAAAGTAAAAATAAGAAGTAACTTGCAATCTGTCTTTGAAAATAGTTGTCTCAGTCAAATGTCAGATGCAATGTGATACAACAACTATTCCTTTATCAAACAAATGATGGACAAATGGAACATAGGTCAAACGGTCCAATATAATTTTCCAAATTGAGGTATCCACCCACCTCCATGTATCATCATTGCATAATCCATATATTAAGTAAAGTAAAAGAAACAGGCCTAAAAATGTCAGAAGTACAGTAATATATATCATCTCAATTTGACATGCTAGGATCAAACCCATACAAAACAGAGGGCATGAAACCCGGTAGGCAGTCCAGACTTCTCGGAGTTATGCCTGACTTGTAAAAATGTTGAAGTGGGTATCTTATCAGTCAAACAAAACCTCTTAATAAAATGTTATACTACTTTAGCATGAAACAACAGAAAACTTACGCGCAAGATGTAGGGGGGTTCCATACAATTCCAGCAATTACCACCAGCTGACCAATAATAAAGTACCCATGTTAGCATGTCAACAATTTAATAAACTCAAAGTAGCAGGATTTTATCTTCCAAGATTTAGTAAATGATCCGCTTCAGACTAGCAAAGCAACACACCTATAAGAGGTGATTCAATTTGGAAAAGAGATTTACTATTAGAGCAGAACAACCTCATCAAAGATTCCAGCTGGGCTGTCATCATAACTGGCAAGAAAGAAGCCACCAAGAGTATATCTGCAGATTACAAATTAGAGACTAACATTAATTGAAAAGAAATAAACTTAGAAAGTATTTAATAATAATGTCCATTATTCGGTCCTTATTATTAATAAAATTATATATAAAAAAAAGAAGAGAAACAATTTAGTAATATGAATACCCAAAAGCTTCAACAAGTCTAAACTCTCTAGGTATAAAAGCTCGGGCAGTTTCTGCTTTCACAAGATTGAGCTGGTATATGGCACTGAAAGCCACAACAACAACAACAACAAATAAAAAAATAAAAATAAACACACACACACACACACACACACACACACACAAGGAAGCATTACATACTCTTGTTTATGTTTGTTGTGAGAAAAATAGTCAAGTAAATTAGGAAACAAACAAATTAGGCTAAGAGTGGGAAAAGAAACACTTACCTGCCTTTGAATACCCAGGGAGGTTTCCCATACCCAGAAATATTAGAGTTTGTTTCTTTAGCCTTCATATGGATATCAGATAGCAATAAAAAGTTCATTATTTTTCCTATGAGCTGAGTAACAAGAAAACAATGTCCACCAAATGAGGGTCCAAATTCACATGATTTGAGATTAAGTACAACCCACAAGATACCTAATGAAAATAAAACTAAAATCAATGAGTACACTATGCTGCTACAAAATAAGTAGTGAATTAGTCAAAGTAGTAAAATCGTCCACAATAGCACGGAGGAGTGGTTGGATAAATGAACGAATCTGTGGTGGCGTTGACAATAAAGACTGACATTTTTGGTTCAGAACATAAGCAGGCAAGACCACGTAGCAGTTGAAATTAGGCAAGGAAACCCGAAACAGTGACCAAAACTGTAGAAACCACTCTATCATATCATAATACCGGTCCGGAAGGGCTGTGGATGGATGCAAAGTAGACCAAAAATAGTTCCCAATAAGACTTGCAGGTATTGGGCTGATAATTATAATGATGAATCATCAATTGATAAGGAAATAATTCTAGTTATTCGAAACAAACCGATAATTAATCAAATGGAAGGAAAATAGAAACACAAACAGCAGTTGGAAAGAAAGTGAGAGAGAACGATTTCCTTCTTTACAAGGAGTGTAGCAATACAAAGAGAAGTAGCTGCTAGCTGCTATTATATCATTATTCAGATCTTATCACGGCAATACGAGTAGTAATATGAACTTACAGTTTGATCCAAAGCAACCTAGAGTAAATTGAGAACAGTGGGTGGGTGGGTGCCCCTCCAACTCCGAGTGATCAGGAAAGAGTTTCAGATATGACATATATATATATATATATATATATATATATATATATATATATCCCTTCTATCGATCAGTTCTTTATGAGAATCTGTCTGTGTCCTTTTTGATGATTAATCAATTTATTGGAAGGTTGAGATTGGGATATATTAATACCAATCCGTGACAAGTTCTACCGGTTTCTATTTAAATAAGAGGGGTCTATATTTTAACATATTGTCAGTATAGTTCAACAAAATAAATATTTAATATTAAAATATTGAGTAGAATCTGAGTTATCTGGCCTACTCTTTTTTTTCTGCATTGATGTTTTATCGGTTTTAATCAAATATAAAGAGATTGCACAAAATATTAAAATATTAAAATATTTAAAAATATTAAATGATACAAATTATGCAAAGCTATTATTCTTTTTTTTAACACATTCATGCTTTATCACTTTTTAATCAAATATAAAGAGATTGCACAAAATTTATTTTGACTTACAAATATAATGTTAAAAAAATATTATTAATATAAAATAAATATAATTATATTACATCTTTATATAATTATATAATTATGCAAGATGTAATAATTATGCAAGATGTAATAAAGATGTAAATATTATTAATATAAAAATAAATATAATTATATTACATCTTTATATAATTATATAATTATTACATCTTGCATAGTTATAATTATATTACATCTTGCATAATTATTACATCTTTATATAATGTTAAAAATAAATATTATTAATATAAAAATAAATATAATTATGCAAGATATATAATTATATTATTTATAATTATGCAAGATGTAATAAAGATGTAAATATTATTAATATAAAATAAATATAATTATATTACATCTTTATATAATTATATAATTATGCAAGATGCAATATAATTATATTTATTTTATATTAATAATATTTATTTTAACATTATATTTGTAAGTCAAAATAAATTTTGTGCAAATCTCTTTATATTTGATTAAAAAGTGATAAAGCATGAATGTGTTAAAAAAAAAAGAATAAGGCTTGCATAACTTTGTACATAAGTTAATATTTTTAAATATTTTAATATTTTAATATTTTGTGCAATCTCTTTATATTTGATTAAAACCGATAAAGCATCAATGCGTAAAAAAGAGAAAGAGGTTAGTACAACTTGTACCTTTACTTAATATTTTAATATTAAATATTCATTTTGTTGAACTATACCGATAATACGATAAAATGTGGCCTCTTATTTAAATAGAAACCTAGAGAAATTGTCACTACGGTAGATAATATATCCCAATCTCACCTTCCAATAAGTTTCATTGATCAACTATTCAAAAAAGGTGCTATTGCACAGCTTCATCATAAAGAACCTACCGCTACTGGAAGGGATCTCTCTCTCTATATATATATATATATATAATTGGGTAATAAGAAGAACAAACTTAACTCTTAACATATACTTAATGCCGTAAACTCACCTCCTTCCCTATTCATTTCCCTTGAGCCCCCGGCCCCATTTTTATGTCATATCATGTCTCATAAGTACTACAATAACACTCCGTCTACCTAAAATTATCTCACGACAAACAAAGAGCAAAACCAAACAAACTCACCCACTCCTCCACTCCTCATATCTTATCTATATGCTACTCTCTCAAAAGACTTAAATGCAAAAGTGTCCCTCTAATTTATACTATTTTTGTAAAACTCACCCTTTTATCTTTTATGTTTGCAAAAGTTTCCCTCAAGATATATTAATTGTGCAAAATTCACCCTTCATGTATTTTTTTGTTAAAAATTCTCAAATAGTCGTATTGTTTCATCTAATTCACCACTTAAAAGTTTTAACTTAAGAATAATGCTTTTATTTCACTCAAAAACCTTTCAATTAAAAAAAAATATCATAATTTCATCATATTTGAAACCCTAGATTGCATATATCTCATTGTTTGCATTTATTATATGCCAAATAATCATTCTTTTATTTTAATAAATGTCTCGCACACAATACCCATATATTATTATATGCCAAATAATCATTCTTTTATTTTAATAAATGTCTCGCACACAATACCCATATTAAAATGTCAATCGTTTTGAACATGTGTCGTCATCATTAAATATTTCGTTCAACATTACAAGAAAACGGATTATGTGAATTATATATACATATGCTGATCAATTTTCCTCATTACTAACACTGCAAGAAAATGTATTGACCCAAAATAAAATAATAATCAATTGCCATATAGTAGAGATAGAGAGTGATATGTATAAATTAGGTGATCTAATATTGCCAATATATTTTTTAGTATTGTAAGAATTTTTTTGTTAATTGAAAGTTGTTTAAATGAAATTAAATGAGTATTCTAAAGATAAAATTCTTAAGTAATGAATTGGAGTGAAATAATATGTGTATATGAGATTTTTTAACAAAAAAGTAAATAAAAGGTGAATTTTGCACGATTCCATACATATTAGAGGGAGAGTTTTGTAAAAATAAAAGTTGGAGGGCGAATTTTATAAAAATAAAGTACAAACAGTAGAGTTAGTTTTACATTTCAGTCCTCTCTAAAATGGTTGATCGGACTAGTACGATAGGACCCCATTTCCTTTAGAGTGCTTCAACACAGATCGAAAATTTGAACAGGAAAATAGGATATTTTTATTTTTTTTTTTGCTTGTGACTCCTAAAAAATATATAGTATTTATTCTAACAGAAATTTTTACAAAATATTGTAAAAATTTATTCTAACAGGGTCTGTACAACCCTGTTCGTGTATATATATCTAAATTACACCTAAAATACTATATTTTGTAAAAATTCCTGTTAGAATAAATACTATATAATTTTTAGGTGTCACAAGCAAAAAAAAATTGAAAATATCCCATTTTTTTGTCTAAATTTTCGGTCTGCCAAGACTTATTCTTTCCGATATCTAGGTAATTTTGGCTCTATATTGGAAATTTGGAACCATCATATGCTAATTATATATTACAAGCATTATAACCATAAACTTAATTAAATATTTTATATTTGAGCAATAACATTTATTATTATAATAATTTGTTTAATTTCAAATAAAGGCATTATAATATGTCATTATAATTCACTGATTAGTAGATTAAAAATATGCATCTCTTTATGTAATAGGATAACATTAATATCGACAATGTTTGTTTTTATATTTATTTCAATCTAAATTTTAATGGCGGACTTTGATAGTAAAATTATCTTTTTCGTGAATATAGTTAATCCAAGGAAATATGTTGTTTATTAAACTTGCAAGATTTTGTGTATAATTTGATGTGTAGATAGTCTTATTTATAACGAAGTAAAGTAAGTTAAATGAGATATTATATATTAATTAAGTTCATGGATCATTATTAAAATTAATACAAACTATTAAGGGTTAGATGTATATCAACTATTAGTCGATATATTAATTTTTTTGTTCAATTATTGATAAAGGATACTTAGTATCTTTGATAGTAAATGTGTACTTTTTTAGTTGTTAAGTCGACATTTGAAAATACCAAAATATATTACGGGGAAAGTAGAAAGTACATTTTGGACCGCCTAATCATCAAACTTGAATAGTTGAGTTAACTTAGGATCAACTAAAATAATTTGGTATTTGTCCTTTTATTATATTTTGGTATTGGATAAATTAAAATGAGCAAGTGTGTCAGGAATAAACATGTAAATAATATTTCTATTTATATATGATTTGAATATGATATATATATATATATATATATATATATATATATATATGAATGAATATGCAAGTATACTTGCATTAAGAAAAGTTGTAAAGTCCTCTGATAGATTATAGAAACATATGTACAAGGACTTAGAATGAATTGATCAAATATGTTAGATTGATCCTACATAAGCAAAACAGCTTTGTAAAGTCCTTAAAAAAATGATGTACAAGGACTATAAACATAGAAAGATCAAACATGTTAGGTTGATCGTATGATGTAATAGATAGACTTGTCTGATCATCGAGCACTGCACCAGAAATCGTAGTCTGCCAGGAGAGTCAATTATAACTCGAGAGAGCTATCGATGCAGAAATCGTAGTCTGCAAGATAGTAGATCTCGAGTTTGTAGATCGCCGGGATGAGCGAGAAAGGATCGTAGGTATTAATGGGGTAAAGCTTCCTCGAGCCGTAGTCCGCCGAGGAAGTCGTGTTCGAAATCGTGAGGGCAATACACTTTCACGAGCCGACCGATCGCATCATCCGCCAAGTCAAAAATCGTAGACTACACTCGAGTCGTAGAGTCTACTAATGTCAAAGCTAAGTCAAGAATCATAGACTACACTCGTAGTCGTGAGTCATCGATCGTATCAAAGGCGGAGATCGTAGTCGAGCAAGATCGGGATGAAGACAACAAAGCGCGGACGTAAATCGTGAGTGTCAAGATCTCGATCTCGAGTCGTGAGTGTCTGCATAATCAGTCAATCGTAGAGTCTTGAGCTAAGACCTCAACAGATGTGCTCACAAATCCAGGGTAGAATCGTAAAGCAAACACGATTATCAACAATTGAGCACTCCTAAAATATTCAAAAGAATGAAGCCTCTGGTTGGTACTGCAAAGATACATCTCACCTAAAGGAAGCCAAAGAGCATTTAACGAATGTCATGCAAGTTAATAGAAGATCTAAGCATCAACCCAATCAACATCCAGATTGAGTTGTGAAGCCATTCAAGATGAAGTCTTCCACAAGATAATCATAAGAAGATTTCAGTAGCTGACTAAGGAAAGTCAGCATATACAATAGCTGTCAAGTGGAAAGATGACAACGATCTTGGAAGTAACCAGGATCGTAGTGTTTGCCAAACAAAGAAGGAACTGATGGATTATACACAAAGATACTGGTCAGCCTCTGAAGAACAAGGCTAAAGTAATTAAGCATCGGGTCAGTCCATTGATGATAAGTGAACGGGAGATCACAAGGAGAAAGCGAGCTGGACACGCCACAAATCTGAAGTGTCTTGTTATTTAGAAGGGGCCAGAGCAAGGAGTCAAGCCATCAATGATCTCGAGAGCAAATGAGGCAAACAAAAGTGATGAAGATCAGACAAAGAAGGAAGAAATCGCTTTCTTCACTAAAGATCAAGTGAACACTCTTCAAGATCGTAGTGCTGACTCTACATGTCAATAAACATCAGTCAATAAGACACTACGATTAGGTCCAAGAAGAAGTGCATCAAAATCGTTGAGTTCGAACAACTGAGGATTGAAGCATTGGCAATGGTTCAATCTGAAGGCTGGCATTCGGACAAAATCTTATTGAGAGCATCAATGCAAGGACAACCTCTGATCAAGAAATCAGAAGGGGGAAATAAAGTCGTCGACCTGCCCAAGACATCAAAGTAACATATCTGACGGGGTTGGTGAAACAGTAGACTGCAGTGTCAGAAAGTCAGAAAAAGATGTCATGTCACATCTGCAGTTTGCACCAAATAACTCGAGATCTGTGAAGCAATTTGAATAGCTTTCAATGGCTACCTTCCAACGGAGAGATTGAAAAGAAATATAAATCAACAGAGCTTCAAAGATCAAGAGTTGCTGAGGATTACTATGCTACAGAATTGTTGAGTTGTTGAATGTTATTGTTGACTCTACTAGTTCCACCAAAGATCAACAGAACAAGTCTCAGTGATAGTGAGACTATGTAAGACCCCAACTTTTATAAATAAAGATGAATTTTCTATAAATATTATTTTTGAATATTATGGAATAAATTTGATATAATGTTATAGTTGTGGGTAATATTTATAAATTTTGCAAAGTAAGCAAGTTGTTATAAAATATTCGTTTGGTCTGGGGAATATTCTTTTTGTCGGGGAATATTCGTATGCGACGACTCAATCATCAGTGGACCCCACAACGGAAGTATCACGTAGTTAGAAAAACGACAAAATAATCTTTCTATAAAAATAACGGCAAAAAGGTGTTACCGTTTAAAACCGCTTGAACTACCCTTAGTAAAAAGTACGAATACGTCTGGCGTGATAAAGTAGCACACGATATTGATTATCGATGCTTACGTGAGAAGTCACTCATTATGCTCAATTATTACTACATAATTCTTTGCCGTCATATCTCTTATATTATTGATTCAATTATTGTCACAAATTATCATCGTATAATATGTTATAGTATTAAATCAATAATTGAGATGACAAGTTATAAATGATTAATAATTGTTGAAAGATTAAATATGTGTTGATTAAAAATAAAAAGATTTGTGGTAATATTTATTCAATCCTCGATGTATATAAAGAGTCATTATGAGACGTTTGTGGTAAGTTTGATTATTTTATGGGGGCCCATATGTCATCATCTAAGAGTCTCTTCATCAATAGTAATTACCTTTGTGAATAGTAATTACCTTCGTCAATAAGTAATTACCTTTACTGTAGACGTCGAACCACTTGTCGCTTTCACATTACAGAGTCGAACCACTTGTCGTTTCACATTACAGCGCCGAACCACTTGTCGTTTCATATTACAAAGTCCGAACCACTTGTCGCTTTACATTACAAAGTCCAAACCACTTTTCTTTTCACATCACCACCGTCGTCGAAGCCACTTGCTTTTCATGCACGGTCTTTAAGCTGAAATCTTCTATAAATAGAGGCCTAGTGCTTCATTATTTTCACTAATTCATTCAAGCTATAGAGAGAAAGTATAGAGAGAATAAGAGAGAAAGAAGAAGAGTATTTTGTTACTACACTCACCGCAGATTCAATCTCCTACCAAAAGTAAGGGGTGTTATTCTTTCTTATTCACGAAGAGAGAACTGTTGTTATTCCATCGCTTATTATTCGCTGGAATAACTCAGTATACGTGGTTTACCCTATAATTGGTGACATTCTTCTATTATTCTGTTGGAACATCCTCGTCTGTATGTGTTTTACATCTGACCGGGTTCCGCTCTTTATTATTATTCTATTGGAACATCCCGTCTGCGTGTGTTTTACATCGGACTGGTTCCCGCCTTTTATTATTATTCATTGGAACATCCTGTCTCATGTGTTTTACGCCGACTGGTTCCATTCTTTATTATTACATTGGAATATCACATGCATGCGCTTTTACGCCGGACTGAATTCCGTTATTTATTATTATTCTGCTGAATAACTCGCCTGTTTGTGCTTGCCTATCGCGTTTACGGTGATTTCTTTTGTTATTCCATTCTTTATTATACCCAATTGGTTAAAATTTCGACTTATACTCCATGAAATTAGTGGAATATCCTCGATATTTCATGCGCTTCATCCAAAGATCCTTTCATGGAAATATTCTTCTCAAAGATTCTTGAATTTTACTCTACAAAGCAAAGATCATGTCGACATTTGGATGTTATTGGTTCCTAGATAAATTAATTCTTGAACTTGTTTTATTGAATATCATTGTCATCATCCTCATGTTTATATTATGTTGAAAGTCATCTACGTGGCTCAGTAGTGCATAGATGGACTTGGTATGATTATGACCAGAGAGATTCTATTCGGTGTAATCATAACCGTAATGTTACAAATGATGTGGTAAAAATCCTCGATGGTCCGTAGTGCATTGATGGACAAATTGTTGGCATGATCATGACCATTAATGAATACACAAATATTCTCGCCCGTAGTGCATGAATAATTGTGGTCGTGATACTAAAGAATATCCTCGCCGTAGTCTGCGAGGTGATTCGATGATGTGGAATATTTATTAAAGTTTGAGTCTCAAATTTATACAATGATGAAAAACCTTTAAATCATAAAAGATAGTAGATTTTATTTTCTACTTGACTCTTTTAATGGATTCATTGGCTCATTACCGTAGTTAAACTTGATGTTCATTATATTTTATCGGTTTAACATCATTGTAGGCTAATGATAATTTATTCGCATTATCTTAGTCATAATATTTCTTCGAGCTAGTTGAGCTCACCCTTTCTTTCACTTTATTTCTTCTGTGAAATGAGAATATAAATTTGGACGAGTAAGGGAACGGAGTAATGGTCCGAGAGGATAACATTAGTAGTCCTCACTATTCCGTGAAATAAAGTGATAATAATTATAATGAGGACTCCTTTTGAGTTTGTATGATCTCTAGTAGACAATATTTGTATTCAAACTCATGCTTTATGTCAGTATTGCACACCTACGCTTATATTAGTAAGTTGTATTTAAATTACGCACCACGATCCGATTACCCAAGATGGGTGATGTATACCTAATTTTGGGGCGCCACAATATCGAGCTTGGGGATATGATCCCCGACTAAGATGTGAGAATAGAGATTAGGAGGGAGAGAGAGGGGAATACCTTCGCTAAGTATGACCTACCTAAGTTTATGTCTTTATTTTATTGGTCGGTCGAATATAGGGATAATATGTTACATGTCAATTAACCTTTTGTTTTGTTGCGATGATCCAAAAATGACATCCGAGAATGTTGAGAATAAAGAATGGAGCACAAAGCGATCGTTGATTCACCACATATCAATAATCGAGGATAATGTGCATCGTAAGGCGATAATCCTCACGCAAACAACAACACCGACCAAATGATGAATGATCAAATGTTCGGAGGCTTTATGCAATTCATGCAACAAAGAAAGCAGAGCGACTCTCGTCCAAAACGTAGGTGGAAACACGGAAAACTCTCGGGCCACCGCTAAACAAATGAAGGAGCTGGGACCACCGGAGTTTAAGGAGAGCCAAAACCACTTCGCGGAAGCATGGATAAAGCAGATTACCAAGATATTTGATGTCTTGGGATGCTCAGAGAGCAAAAGGTTCCCTTTCCGCCTTTATGTTGCGCGGAGAGAGTGATTCATCGGTGGGAATCGGTAGAAACGTACTCAACTCATTGCATCAAGATATCTTGGGAGAAGTTCCAGAGTCGTTTCAACGAAAAATACTTTCCCGAAAGTATTCGCCATACATGAAGGAGGTGGAGTTTATCAAGTTAGAACAAAACAATATGACCGTGTCGCAATACGAGGCAAAATTTGCGAGTTATCACCGGTTTCATATCCCACTTGTGGATAATGAAGAGAGAATGGCGTGAATGTTTTTAAGAGGTTCAAGCCGAGATACGCCAAAATCTTATTTCTCATAAACTGTGTTTGTATTCGGATGTTGTAAATAGGGCTCGCTTAGTGGAGCGCGATAACGAGTCAACGCAACTAAAAGAGAGCGGTAATTGCAAAATTATAATACCAAATGAGAGTAGTCATCGAGCGGTGACAACAAGCGTGAGGGAATCAACAGGCGGATATGGTAACCACTTCCGGTGGTAATCGTACCAAAATAATAAGAATGGACATTTCAAGAAAAGGAGATTCAACAATGATGGAAAGACGTCAAAGACCAAAGACCCGTTGTTAAGGAAGGAGAAAGACCACCTATCATATGCTTCAAATGCGGTGGAGAGGACACATCGGTCAAACAGCAATATGCCGTCCAAAGCATGTTATAATTGTGGAAGAGAAGGTCACTTAGCTCGATTTTGTCATTTATCAAGACAAATTCATCTAGGATGGAGGCACCAAAGGTCATCCCGGAAAAAGTCAAAACCCAGAGCTCTGAAGGGAGAAGCGTTTGTTGTGACCTCCCAGAGAGCATGGAACCCAATGAGGTGATCACGGTAAGCTTATCATAAACTCTAATGAAGTCTATACTTTATTTGATACCGGTTTCTACCCATTCTTTTATTTCTCCTACTTGGCGCCATCGATTAAATTTGACTCGAGAAATTAGACTTTGACTTATCTGTGGAAACTCCGTTGGGAGAAACCTTCATTACATCCACTGTTTATAAGTCTTGTTTGGTTCAAATCGGTACCCTCACATTACCTGTCGATCTTATTTCATTAAAAATACTTGCATTTGGCGTGATTCTAGGGATTGATTGGTTAACTACTTATCATGCAAAAATTGATTATTTTCGTAAGGTTGTTAGCTTTCATATTCCTAACCAACCTATTATGCGAATTCAAGCGACCAAACCATTAAAATCAATCACGGTCATCTCAAGCCATAAAGCTATTCGTTTATTGAAAAACGGATGTCAAGCTTTCTTAGCTCATGTCACAGATTTAAACAAAAATATGTCAGTTTTGAACGATATTTCTATTGTTAATAAATTTCTTGACGTATTCCCCGAAGAACTTCCTGGCCTACCCCCAGAGCGTGAAATTGAATTTTGTATCGACCTTGAACCCGGTACAAAACCTATTTCCAAAGCCCCATATCGAATGGCTCCTATTGAACTTCATGAGTTAAAGACCCAACCGCAGAATTGTTAGACATCGGCTTTATTCGTCCCAAGTACTTCTCCTTGGGTCTTCTCTGTTCTATTCGTGAAGAAGAAAGATGGGAGTATGCAACTTTGTATTGATTATCGGATTTGAATCATGTCACCATCAAAAATAGGTATCCATTGCCACGTATTGATGACTGTTTGACCAACAGGTAAGGAGCCAAATTCTTTTCAAAGATTGATCTTCGTTCCGGATATCACCAATTGAAGATTAGAACCGTGACATTCCAAAGACGGCTTAACTCGAGACGGGCATTATGAATTCTAGTCATGTCCTTTGATCGACTAATGCTCCTTTGCCTTCATGGATATGATGAACCGAGTATTCAAGGAATATTTAGATCACTTTGTGGTCGTCTTTATTGATGACATCCTTATTTATTCCAAAAGCCGTGAAGATCATGAAGCAACACTTGAGGTCGACACTCCAAAAGCTTCGTGAATATAAGCTTTATGCCAAGTTGAAGAAATGCGACTTCGTCAAGAAGAAGTAGCATTCCACGGCACGTGGTATCAAGTCATGGAATATCTGTTGACCCAAAGAAAGATCAAGCTTATTCAAAGTCGAACAACAACCTAAATCGATGGACCAAAACGTAGCTTTCTTTCTTTAATTTGGTTATTATCGGAGATTTATGGAAGGATTTTCTCGAATTGCTACTCCATTGATTCAAATTGACTTTTGAAAGATACAAAGTTCGGTTGGAGCGAAGAATGTGAGAAGAGTTTTCAAGAACTCAAGAGGAGACTTATTTCAAAGACTGCTCGACAATACCATCTGCCTCGGAGGGATTTGTCATCTCTGATGATGCATCGTGCAAAAGGGTTGGGATGTGTTCTCATGCAACATGGAAAAGTTATAGCTTTATACCTCGCGACAACTCAAAGAATATGAGAGGAATTATCCTACTCATGATCTAGAGTCAAGCAACCGCCATTTTTGCACTAAAGATTTGGAGGCATTACTTGTATGGGGAGAAAGTGGAGATCTTTACGGATCATAAAAGCCTCAAATATTTCTTCACTCAAAAGGAACTCAACACGCGACAACGACGTTGGCTTGAACTGCTGAAAGATTATGATCATACCATCCAATACCATCTTGAAAAGCGAACGGGTAGTGACGATTGAGTAGAAGATCATATGCAAGTCGAAAAGGATATTGTCAACGCAAAGGCCCATTTTATGTGACTTGCAAAGGATGGAGATAGAGTTAAAGACTCTGTGGACGCGTGTGATGATAAGCGGTATACGAAAGTAGAACCGACTTTTAATCGATAAAGTTAAAGTCGCTTTCAAGCTACGCACTGGAGTGACATGCGCATGAGGAAGAAAGTGCAAGAAGGTGCTATATCTTAGGAAGCAAGAATCGATGAAGAAGGAATACTTGAGTCAACTCCACTTTTGTGTTCCTAACGACCGATTTAAAGTATAATATCATGATGGAGGCGCATAACACACCATTTGCAATTCATCTCGGGAGTACCAAATGTATCATGATATTCGCTATACATTTTGGTGGAGCAATATGAAGAGAGAGATAGCGCTTTATCTCAAGGTGTCTAACTTGTCAACGAAAGTTAAAGCGAGCATCAAGTACCAAAAGGTCCATTGCAACCACTTGAAATTCCGAATGGAAGTGGGAACACATTACCATGGATTTCGCTACTGGCCTTCCTAAGGTTTCTCAAGGCATAGATGCGATTTGGGTCATTGTTGATAGATTGACCAAGTCTCCTTCATTTCTTACCGATACGAGAAACTTATACACTTGAACGCCTTGCTCAGTATGTGACATAAACGAGATTGTAAGATCGCATGGTATGCCGCAGATCCATAGTTTCCGATCGAGACCCAAGATTCACTTCACGATTTTGGGTTAGTTTGCAAAAAAGCTATGGGCACAGACTTACGATTTAGCTCGGCATATCATCCTCGATTTTGACGGACAATGGGAGAGGACTATTCAAACTCTCAAGATCTATTAAGACTCTGTGTCCTTGATTTCAAGGGAAGTTGGGACAAGTTCTTACCATTGGTGGAGTTTTCCTACAACAACGCTTATCAAGCAAGTATTGGCATGGCTCCATTCGAAGCGTTGTATGGGAGAAAGTGTCGCTTCTCCGAAGATGTCTTTGATGATGAGGTAGGTGAAGCAACGTTGTTGGGACCGGAGTTGGTACGTATGACTACGAAAAAGATTCAAACGATCCGACAACGATAAAAAAACCTCACAAAATCGACAAAAGAGTTATCCGATCTTCATCGAAAGGACGTGGAATTCGATATAGAGATCATGTGTTGTTAAGAGTTGCTCCATAGAAAGGAGTTACAAGATTTGGAAAGAGAGGAAAATCAATCCTCGATTCATCTGGTCCATTTTAATCCTCGATCGAGTAGGAACCATGGCCTATAGACTCGCTTTCTGCGCCAAGTATGTCTCGTGTTCATAACGCTTTTCACATATCCATGTTACATAAATATGTGAAAGATCCGAACCACATTATTGAAAGTTAGAACCGGACGAAATAGCGGAAGATTTGACGTATAAAGAGGTTCCCTGCTCAAATCTTGGATAAGAAGGAACATATTCTACGCCCAAGGTTATACCTCAAGTCAAAGTTTTGTGGAGGAACCACGATGTTGAGGAAATGACTTGGGAGTTAGAATCAAATGAAATCAAGGTATCCTTACCTCTTCGACATACCAGTGCATCGTACCCTAATTTCGAGGGCGAAATTTCATAAGAAGGGAGGTTGTAAGACCCCAACTTTTATAAATAAAGATTAATTTTCTATAAATATTATTTTTCAATATTATGGAATAAATTTGATATAATGTTATAGTTGTGGGTAATATTTATAAATTTTGCAAAGTAAAGCAAGTTGTTATAAAATATTCGTTTGGTTCGGGGAATATTCTTTTGTTTGGGAATATTCGTGACGACGGACTCAATCATTAAAGTGGACCCCACAACGGAAGTATTGTCGTAGTTAGAAAACGAAAAATAATCTTTCTATAAAAATAACTACAGGTTGTTACCGTTAAAACCGTTGAACTACCCTAGTAGTAAAAGTACGAATACGTGTAGTTGATAAGAAGACGCGATATTGATTATCGATGCTTACGTGAGAAGTCACTCACCTATGCTCAATTATTGCTATGATAATTCTTTAATCATATCTCTTATATTATTGATTCAATTATTGTCACAAGATTATCTCAGATAATATGTTATAGTATTAAATCAATAATTGAGATGACAAGTTATAAATGATTAATAATTGTTGAAAGATTAAATATGTGTTGATTAAAATAAAATGATTTGTGGTAATATTTATTCAATCCTCGATGTATATAAAGAGTCCATTATGAGACGTTTGTGGTAAGTTTGATTATTTTATGGGGGCCATATGTCATCATCTAAGAGTCTCTTCACAATAAGTAATTACCTTTTGTGAATAGTAATTACCTTCGTCAATAATAATTACCTTTACCGAGACGTCAACCACTTGTCGTTTCACATTACAAAGTCGAACCACTTGTCGTTTCATATTACAAAGCGCCAAACCACTTGTCGTTTTACATTACAAAAGTCCAAACCACTTTTCTTTTCACATCACCACCAAATGTCGAGCCACTTGCCTTTTCACACGGCAAAAGTGCTAAGCTAGAAATCTTCTATAAATAGAGGCCTAGTGCTTCATTATTTTCACTTAATTCATTCAAGCTATAGAGAGAGAAAGTATAGAGAATAAGAGAAAAGAAGAAGAGTATTTTGTTACTACACTCATCGCAAAGATTCAATCTCCTACCAAAAGTAAGGGGTGTTATTCTTTCTTATTCATGAAGAGAATCTGTTGTTATTCCATCGCTTATTATTCTCATTGGAATAACTTTGTATATGTGGTTTACCCTATACTTGGTGACATTCTTCTATTATTCATTGGAACATCCTGTGCTCAGTATATTTTACAATCGGACTGGTTCCGCTTTTTATTATTATTCTATTGGATCATCCTCGTCATGTGTTTTTACACCGACCGGTTCCGCTTTTATTATTATTCTCATTTGGAACATCCTCGTCTGCGGTGTTTTACGCCGGACCTGGTTCCATTCTTTATTATTCTCATTGGAATATCCTCGCCTACATGCGTTTTCTGTGGGACCGGTTCCGTTATTTATTATTCTCATGAATAACTCTCGCCTCAAAGATCTATCGCATGCATGGTGATTTCTTTTGTTATTCCATTCTTTATTATACCCAAATTGGTTAAAACTTTGACTTCTATACTCCATGAAATTAGTGGAATATCCTTGATATTTGTGCTTCATTCAAAGATCCTTTCATGGAAATATTCTTCTCAAGATTCTTGAATTTTACTCTACAAAGCAAGATTATGTGTTGATAGTTTGGATGTTATTGGTTCCTAGATAAATTAATTCTTGAACTTGTTTTATTGAATATCATTGTCATCATCCTCATGTTTATATTATGTTGAAAGTCATCTGTGGCCTGTAGTGCATAGATGGACTTGGTATGATTATGACCAGAGACTATTCGGTGTAATCATGACCGTAATGTTACAAATGATGTGGTAAAAATCCTCAGTGGCCCGTAGTGCATTGATGGACAGTTGTTGGCATGATCATGACCATTAATGAATACACAAATATTCTTGGCCCAGTAGTGCATGAATAATTGTGATCGTGATACTAAAGAATATCCTCGGGCCGTAGTGCGGGGTGATTCGATGATGTGGAATATTTATTAAAGTTTCTAGTCTCAATTATAACAAATGATGAAAAACCTTTTAAATCATAAAAGATAGTAGATTTTATTTTCTACTTGACTCTTTTAATGGATTCTTTGGTTCCATTGTAGTTAAACTTGATGTTCATTATATTTTATCGCTTTAACATCACAGAAAGCTAATGATAATTTATTCTCGCATTATCTTAGTCATAATATTTCTTCGAGCTAGTTGAGCTCGCCTTTTCTTTCACCGCTCTCTTGAGAAATGAGAATATAAATTTGACGCGAGTCGGGGAACGGAGTAATGGTCCGCAGGATAGCATTAGTAGTCCTCACTATTCTGTGAAATAGTGTGATAATAATTGTAATGAGGACTCCTTTTGAGTTTGTATGATCTCTAGTAGACAATATTTGTATTCAAACTCACGCTTTATGTCGTATTGCATACCTACGCTTATATTAAGTAAGTTGTATTTAAATTCTGTACCATGTATCTGACTACCCAAGATGGGTGATGTATACCTAATTTTGGGGGCGTCACAGACTACATAGGTGGAAGTGAAGCAGCTTTGAAGAAGGACTCAAATAGACTAGAGCTTCACTCAACAAAGATGAGAATGTCACTGAAGATGGCAGCCAAGCTGAGAGCCGAGAAGGCCAAGGAGATAGCATTCAGAAAAGTGGCACAGTACAAAGTAGATCAGGAGAGCCACTTTACGAATCATCATGAACCTAAAGTTGAAACTGAACAAGTGCAGAACCATGTCTGCAAAAAATTCAATAAGGGTTCAGGGATTGCTAAGTGACAGACGAAGTCTACAAAAACTCAGGGACTTAACAAATCCAGATGGTGATGGTGCACAGCTGACATCAGATGAAGATGAGCAGAAAAGAGTAAATATCACCGCAGACCAAGAAGATGTGGTTCGACTCAAGCAGAATGCAAAGAGGACTACACCAAGTCGCCAAGTCTGAGAAGATGTTCGAGCTTAAAGACATCTTAGCAAACAAAGACCAACAACATCAATAACTACAACAACAAGAAGCCAGGGCCTGAGGTGTCCTTGTCCGGAGGGACTAAATGATGTTTCCAAGCCTGCTGGGATTGAAGAGTTCCTAGGGAACTAGAGAAGTTCCAAGGCAGCTAGCCTTGAAGATTTCTTAGTGAACTGAAGTCCCAAGGCTGCTGGCCTTGAAGGAATCTTAGTGATTCATGGTGCTGCCCTTCCTTAGTGGAAATCCTGCTAGTTGAAAGCAGAAGAGTGGATTAGGAGCTTGAGTCTCTGAACCACTTAAAACCCCTTGTGTCTTTTACTTTATGTCATTTACTTTATGTACATTAACTGCTATAACTGCTATGTATGTTTTAGCTGCTACTACATCAATTAACTCTCTATCTACGAACAATGTATGTCTGATTATGAATATATCAATGAAGGGGATCTTTTACTTATTCCGTTGTGCTTGAAAAGATTCATATGTTTGTCATATGCTAATTCATGAGCAATACAAAATAAATGAGAAAAGTTTTTCAAACGAAAAAGGATCTATTCAACCCCCCCTTCTAGATATATATCGTGCCTACTAGGAACTAAAAAAGTGTTTGCTTTGTTATATTTTAATTAATATTAATAACGGTAAAACTAATGATTTAGCCAATGTAGTCGGCAAGTTTTATTGATTACACTATTGAACTTTTAATTTTTTAAATTATCCCATTAAACTAACTATTATTTTGCAATTGAGTCATTCTGTCATCACTGACCTGACGTCCGTTAAATCGTTTCACCTGTTATCTTACATGGATGTGCCAAAAAAATAAAAAAATAAATAAAAGAAAATGGCATGGCTTATTTTCTACTCGAACAACCACTTTGCCGAGTTTCGACTGCCATCAACACAAACGATTGAGTTTCGACTACAATTATCATCAACGAATATCACCAAAAATTTCACCGTACTCAAATTTTTTGACCAAATTCATAGTCGAATTTTGTGATTTTAAAGGAAATCAAACTTTGGATTCATGGTGAGATTTTGAGGAAAGATTACAAATTCAGAGTGAATAACACAATTGCATCAAAGGGTTTATAAACCCACACCTACAAACACAAATACCAATAACTCTAATTCTGAATTTGTAAAATTCAAAAATTAACAGTACGAGAGAGTCTAACACTACAAGAAAATTGGTTAAATCTGACGGAACTATAGTCGACTGAATAAAATTTGTCGGTCATAAGGTAATCTCGATGGAATATTCTGTAAGACCCCGAAATTTTTTAAATAAAAAGGAATTTCCTTTATTTATTATTTTGAAATAGTAAGGGTGGATTTGATTAATGTGGTTAGTTATGGGTAAAATGCGCAAATATTTTGAATAAGCAAGTGGTGATAAAATATTCATTATTATTTGGGAATATTCGTTTGGTCGTGGAATATTCGTGCTCGTCGAGGAATATTCGCATGCTGACGGCCAGCAGATCTTTTGTGGGCCCCATAACTGGAAAGAGATTGGATGAAGAAATGACAAATATAAGTTGTTTATAAATAACGGCGTGAGTTATTACCAAGTATCATTGTTGGAATACCCGTTGGTTAAAACACACTAATACGCGTTGTTGAATAAGAAGACACAAAGATTTCACCAATTATTGATTCTTACGTAAGAAGGCACTACTCAATAATTGTTACAAAGAATTAATTGCAAAGATTTTATTTTATTGATTCAATAATTGCGCATTAATATTTTATATTACCGTTGTTTCAATAAATTGTCATTACACAGTATTTTCCATTATCGGAGCAATAATTCATATTATCTGAATAATATTATTAGAAAACATTATTGAAAATGTCTAGAAAGTTCTATCTAAGGAGAGGTTTGGTCACCTAATCAAGGCGGCCAAGAAGGAGAGAGATCCTTATCGAAAGCCCTCTTTCTGAGGAACTACCGTTGCCAAAGATCTTGATTCTGTAATATTATTTGTGAATAATTAATTATGGATTTATATGATGAGGAAAATATTGATTTTATGTGGATATAGATGGAGAAAATTTTTAAAATGACAATTGTTGAAAATTAATATTTTATCATTTTCCGATAAAATAATTCATTTAAATATATTATTTTAATAATATATTAACTGGTGATATTTTTATAATGAATGTGGGATATATGAGTATATGAGGAGGAAGAGTATTTTTGTGGCATTAAATGATTAACACATGTTTTTGTGTGTTTGGTGGACCCCATTTCTTGATCGAAATTTGATTATAAATAGAAAATCGTCTGTTTGTGGATTTCGGTCAATTTCTGTTTGGAATTTGGAAAAACTTTCTTCTCGTAGTTGTAGAGAATTGAATTTCCTATAAAAATTCATGAGATTCGAATTTTCTGACAAAAGGGCTATTTATTATGAATTATTGAAGTTTTGGAGTTCAAATAGTTGATTTTTGGAGTTTTAATTAATTATTTTGAGAAAAACGTTTTTGGTGAGTTTGTGAACCTCATTTAACATGTGCTATGGCTGAAATCAGATTTCAAAGGTGGGCTAAAGAATTTTGTTTATAAATAATATTATTATATTCAATTTTCTACTTTGGTTTAAAGCATTTTCCTATAAATAGGGAGCTTAGGTTAAATTGAAAATCATACCGAAAACTCAAGTTTTCTCTATTTCTCTCTCGATATTTTGAGCGTATTCTTGTGAGTATACTTTGAGTGTTGATATACTATGCAAAGTTCAAGTCATAGCCTATATCCTGTTTTTTAATTTAGAAGTACTAATTTTTTTCGAGGTAAGGGATGTTATTTTCTTCTCAAATGATATTATTTCTTCAATATCATTATCAAATATTGGTTGGAACTTTTATCAAATTTGGAACTTTTTCATGCTCGGGATTACTATTCATTAGTTACTATTCACGAAGTTACTATTCACGAGCTTACTATTCACGAAGTACTATTCATGTAAGCGTGAAGATGTTTTTTTGGAATTTCTATCTTTTGGTGTTTGAGTTACTATTCACGATACTGCACTATTCACGATACTCGACACTATCCACGAATCATTTAAGACTATTCAATTTAAAAATGAAAATTTTTCTTTTCGCCTAAAAATATCTATTCGGATACTAGCTTTGATTGTATCCATTTTTTTGATCATTCTCAATTTTACACCCCTATGATTATTTTTTGAGGTATTTTTGACGTGGATAAAACAAAGTACGAATCCTTAATCCTTAATCCTCATCATTTTGTTTCACTTTGGATTCGCTTTTTTTAAAATATTTTTCATCATCTTCATCTTAAATGATGATGTTATTGAATATCTTTGGCCCAGAGTGCAAAAATGAATGATTTACTCAAGAATATCTTTGGCCCGTGAGTGCAAAGATGAACAGTGTTGAGATGAACATGACCGATCGATGAATATCTTTGGCCTTTAGTGCAAAGATGAACAGTGTTGAGATGAACATGACCGAGATTGATGAATATCTTTGGCCCGTAGTGCAAAGATGAATATTTGATTTGAGATGAATATCGATTGATGTTACAGTGGATAAAATATTGATGATGGATCTGTTAAATTCATAGATTATAGTAGATTTCATTCTCTGTTAACTCTTCTATGAATTATTATTTCATTGCGCTAAATATTGATCCGAAACTTGTTATCTCATTGTATTCTATCGATTTTTCCTATCAAGACTAACGATAATTTGTTGTACATTATCTTAGTCATAATATTCTTTACCGGGCTAGTTGAGCTCACCCTTTTCCTTGTTGTTCCATTTTTCTTCTCGGGAGGCGAGAATGTAAATGAAGTACTAGTCGGGGTATGGAATGAAGGTTCTAGAGATAGTTGTTTAGTAGTCCTCACCATTTTTGTAAAATAATGTATCAATAATTATGATGATGGATTTATTTATGTGTGGATATTGTCTAGATGGCAATATCTCGTATTTAAACTCACAGCTTTATATGTTGTAATAAAGAAGTTGTAGTTATTTCTGTACCATGTATTTGGCGACTCAGAATGGGTTGGATGGAATGGACCTATTTTGGGGGCGTCACATATTCCGTCGACTATAGGTCTGTTAGAAATACTCTAATATCGACAGAAGTTCGTCGGAAATAAGGGGCAACCCTTGGCGCCAAGGTTCCTGCTAGCGCCAGTAATAAGGTCGATGGAACTTGGACTAACATCGATGGAAATTTCGTCAAGAATAAGTTAGTTTCGACAAGCTTATGGTCGACAAAAAGTCCGTCGAGAATAAGTTTTAAAACCTAAATTATCTAATTTCTTCAGCCGCCTTATTAGTCGATCTCTCACTCACTCTCCCATATCTCGTCTCTCTACCAGTTCCTCCCGACCCTCCCCTCCCCTCCCCCCCGGCTGCATCAGTCGATCTCTCTCTCTCTCCCACCTCTGCCGACAACCACCTCTTTTTCTCGCCGACTTCGCTGCTGTTTGCCTCCGGCTCTCCTGCCTCCTTCGCCTCCTACCTTTGGCCTCTGGCTCATATCCTTCTCCGATCAATTAAAGCTTAAAGGTTAGCCTTCGCAAGTTAATTTGTTTGTTAAATTTTGTTATCAGCTTAGGTATTTTGGGTTGCCCTAATTTTTTTCCCAATTTTGTATCAAAAATTTGACTGGCACCTTAAGTATGTACGTATGTAGTTTTTAAAATTTGTTTGATTTATTGGCATAATTTGTGATTGGTAACAAGGATTTTTCCCCAATTTTGTTTCTTAATTAGCATATATAGCATATAATTAGCAGATTTGATATATCGGTTTGATTAACAACTTATGTTATTGCCTAAATTAATCTTATTTATGCAATGGTAGCTTATTCATGTATATAATTTGAAAGTGAGGCTGATATTGTTAGTCATGTATTGAATCAAATATTTTTTGTTAGTCATGAAAGTGAGGCTGATATTGTTAGGTTGATATTTTTGTGCAATAACAACTTATAAATGTATTGTTAGTCATGTATTGTTTTGTGTAATGGCAGCTTATGCATTTTTATTATTTACTCATGTATTGTTAGTCATTGGTTGCCTTATATAATATAATGTGCAGTTGTTGGTTGAATAATTGATATTAAAATTGTTATATTTGTTATTTTTGACGGAATTCTCGACGAAATTTCTGTCATAATTATTCACTTGGCAAATTTGTGGACCCAATATGTATTTATATATTATTTAATTAGTTTTTCAATAGTAAAATAAACTAAGTCATTTACTTAGTTTATTACTATTAAAATAAATAATTTAATATAAAACAAAAAATTAAATTAATATTAACAAAATATATAATATAATATAATGTAAAATAAAATAAAATAACAAATAATAATAAAATAAATTTAATTTACTTTACTTTAATAAATTATATTAATTTTAATAGAAAAGATTAAAATTAGAAAATTAAAATTAAAATAATAAATTATTAAAATAAAATAATTTAATAACATAACATAAAATAAATTTAATTAATTTAATAGAATAAAATAAATTTAATTTAATAACAAAAAATAAATTTTATAATTTATATAATAAAATAAAATAAAAAGTTTAAAATTAAATAAAATAAATTTTTAAAAATTAATTTAATAAATAAAATAAATTTAATGAATTATTAAATATAATACATAATAAATTAAATTAAAATAAAAATAAATATAAAATATAATAAAATAATTTGAGTTGAATAAAATAAAATAAATAAATTTAATAAATAAAATAAATTATATAATATAGTATAATACAAATTAAAATAAAATAAATAAAATAATTTCAATAAATTAATTTAATAAAATAAAATAAAATAAATTTACAAAATTATTTAATAAAATATAAGTACAAAATAAAATAAATAAAATCCAAAAATAAAATAAAATAATTATCATAAAATGAATAACATTTACTTAGTTTATCATTAGAAAAATAAACTAAGTAACATTTGTTTAGTTTTCCATAATTACATTAAAATATCCTTAAAAATAAAATCAAAGCTAATAAAATAAATTAACATAAAGTTTTGCACAATTAAAATAAACTGAATAAGTAGTCTCCATATTCAAGGTTTTAAAATAAAATAAAATAAATCGAGTAACATTTACGTAATTTATTATTGAAAAAATAAACTAAGTAGCATTTATATAGTTTGTCACAATATTCAATAAATTCAATATATACTTGTGCATGTAGTATATATAGGTAGGAGCTTATAAACCCGTTTGACATTCACTCATTAGGAGTGAATGTCGAATAATCCTCAATTTGAGACTGTTACTAGATGTTATGTCTCTCACTTAGGTCGGTGCCAATTCACATGGTACGTTTTTATAAACTTTTGAGAATTTTTCAGCTGGTGCCTTTACATGTTCTCCGAGTGTATACTTAGACTAAGTCAGTTTCGGGTCTATTTCGTACTGGAGACCGTGGGAGGTGTCAATTGAAATTTTCTTAAAATAGAAGAAACATGCTCAAGATTGACACTAGTGAGGAGACACATCCAGGAACGGGATAGAAGTCTAACCCCTGTAGAGTGAAGATATATACTAGGTAAACTAAATTCATGCACGGACCACATTCATGATTATTCTTGATCTAATTGACAATTTTCTTCAATTAAAGATGTCAGTCGACCAGAGTTAGATGTACCGTAGGATAGAGACTGATGGGAGGGGATTAGTTGATGCGTACCATGATGGGGTGTCCAATTTTATGAACAAAGGAATAGAACATGTTGATGATCCGAACAGAAAGATGAGATGCACGTGTCTCAAGTGTAAGAACATGATATGGAAGACTACCGATGAAGTTAAATTTGACTTATATTCACGTGGGTTTGTGGATTAGTATTCGGTATGGATTTATAACGGGGAATCAACTGAGTTAAGAGAATAAACATATAATACTGTAGACCAATCCATTCATGGGGATTCATAATTAGATAACTATGATGTCATGCAGATGTTGGTTGATGCGTATGGCCCTACCAATATCGACTTAAATTTGAAAAACGAGCACACGCCGGCAAAGGTTTCAAAGAAAGTCAAATGATTCAAGAAATTTGCTTTCTATAAGTTCTTTATCCTAATCGGGTGTCTCATTGTATCTTGGAAATGACAAGCACTCCAGGCTTTCTGCAGTTACAAACCTTTTATATTTCAAGAATAAGCATGACTGCAGTGAGAGAGGATTCAATGATTTGCTTGATATTTTCAGCGAGTTCTTACCTAGGAATAATACTATCCCCGCGAATTACTATGAAGTGAAAAAAATGGTTAAGGGGTTGAATCTCGGGTATGAGAATATCGATGCTTGTGAGCAGGATTGCATGTTATACTATGGGGTGGACAAAGATAAGGTGCAGTGTGAGATCTGCAACTCACCTCGGTACAAGATCACAAAACGTGAGGGGAAGGAGAAACATGTTCCAAAGAAGATTTTACGGTATGCAAGAGGAAAAGACAGAATCAGAGGATGAAAATAATTTTGATTCTGATGGGTTTCACATCGTACTACTTCTTAATTTATTCAAGTTTTGTAAATAAATTACTACTAAAATCAATCATTAGAATAAATTAAATAAATTTAATGTCATTTATGTCTGTTATTTCTGAAGGGTTTTGACACAAAAACGCAGAGCGGAAATAGAACAATTTAAACCAAATTCGAAACCCTAAACAGGATCCATGCGAAAAACAGTTAATTCAGTGGTTAGAAATTATACCGATTAAGAAAGCGATTAAACGATGCGGTCGAATCTCCAACGCAATTCAAACGAACTGCGTCTCTACGGTATCCACACGAACGCTCCACGAATTTTCCTACGATCTGCAGAAGAAGGAATCGCGGTACTAGCCACCAAGGATGAGGATTTTCAAAACTGTTTTCTCTAGTCTCTCTCTAAGAGCGGCTAGGGTTTTTGTTTTAATTAACTTTCCAAAGACGCTGATATATCATATATATAGCAATAAATCAGAATTAATCAAAACCCTAATCTAATTAAAATAAAATCCGAATTTATATATATATTATATCTTAATTAAGTCTTACTTAATTAATATATATAAATATACAAAACATCCTTTTAATTTAAATTCGTGATTTAAATACTATCAATCATACTGATATATTTAAATCTTTACAATTTAAATTAATTCCCTTTAATAACGTTCTTTGTGTGTGACCTATAGGTTATTATTACGTTGGCAATAATTTTAAAATCATATTATAAAATTATAAATGTTGAGAGAGGCATCTAGTAATGCATCACTGTTACCCAAGTAATAATAAGATCGATGATTCAATGCAACCTTTTCGTGACCAATGTTTCAATGTAATTAAATCCTTTTAACCTTAATATCCTAGATTAAACTCGAGTCATGGAATGTGTCATACTCTTCATAATTTAATCTGAAGTTTTCTTGATCAATGAGTGGTATATATGAAACAAATCACTATTTGAGCATGGCCATGCATTTCATAGTCTACTCAATCAAGAGTCTTATGGATATCACCCATAATATATAGGATGGTTAAATTCCATCTAGATCACTCATATTTCTCACACGATTCATGATGAACCCAATAATCACCTTTATAGTCCACCCAATTAAAGGTGACATTTGATGATATCAAAGTACATAAATTCTCGTGTAGTAATATAGCAATTTTAGGTCTGGAGGACCATTATATCATTATCAATACCATGAGAATTGCTAATGACACTTCGCATAATGCTCCATATAGAATTCTCATGGTGGAGTCCGTCTCGCATATCGTTCTTCAACATGTACTCTATGCATCGACTTAATATCTCATATATTTATGACCAATGAGATTTGGTCATCAATCATTCACATACTTAGTCTCAATGCATCATTGTTGTCCCATCAACAATGATACTCGACTAGTGACATTTAAGAACAATGATACTAATTGTAATTATATAATCTCATGTTCAAGTCACATACTTGAAACTATATAATTTGTATCACTATTCTAAGGAATTTTATTATGTTAACAATTATATTACGCAGTAAATAAAACTATAATAAAATCATTTATTTATTCAATCAAATATAATATCAATACGTTAAGCAATTATATAAATAATTGGCCTCTAGGGCATAAACTCTAACAATTTTAGTAGTACAACTTTGCCTAGACATAGCGGTGGAGGTGGTCGTGGTGGCGGCTATACAGGATCGGGTGACGGCTCCAAGGGCGGGTCATCTTTATCAGGTAGTGAGTTAATTTCGTATTGGCCCAATAACACTTATTTTCATAATTTTTTAATAAAAAATATTCATTTACTATTTTTTGATAATTTTATAACTATATTATACATACAGATGCTAGACGTCGATGTCGACGTCAGCGAGGGCCTAACCTCAGTCGATTAGGTCGTCCATCGGCAGTTTCTGACATGGTTCATGTTGATGTCGACTCGTCGGTATAGGTTTCAACTATAATATATTATGTTCAATTAAAATGATATTTGTAAGACCCCGAATTTTATGAAATGAAAGTATTCAATTTTCTTATAATTATTATTTTATTTCGTAAATAGTTAAATTGATAAAGGGTTAAAGTTAAGGGTGATATGTGAATTTTTTTTGCAAAGTATGCAAGTTGTTATAAAATATTCGTTTGGTTGGGGAATATTCTTTTTGTCGGAGAATATCCGTGCATTTATAAAAAATCATTGGTGGACCCCACAATGTAAGTATTGTCACAAAGAAGAAAATGATGAATTATCTTTTATAAAAATAACTACGAAAGTGTTACCGTTAAAACTATTGAACTACTTCGGTAGTAAAAGAAATGCGATATCTGGCGTCAGATATAGTAGAGCACACCAGTATTGATATTTGATGCTTACGTGAGAAGTCACTCAGTTATACTCAATTATTGCTACAGTAATTGCTGCATCATATTTCTCATATAATTGATTCGATTATTGTCACAGTATCATCTGCATAATATAATATAATATTAAATCAATAATTGAGACGACAAAGTTATTCATATTATTAAATTGCAATATTTACAATGTCTAAAAGTTCTGTCAAGGAGAGGTTTGGTCACCTAATTACGCGCCAATAGGGAGAAATCCTTATTAGAAAGCCCCCTCTTTCCTGGGAACGACCTGGTTGTTAAATATTGTGAGTTATAATATTAATGATGAATGTTATGAAAAATCAAAGTTGAGTTCGGAGTTGAATTTGGAGACGCGGACGTGATATTTGAGTCCGGAACGATGAAATTAGTAGAAATAGACTATAAACACAAAATTTGTTGGGGTTGACTTTTTTTGGT
Organism: Panax quinquefolius; assembly: GCA_020205615.1. Lineage (NCBI taxonomy): Eukaryota > Viridiplantae > Streptophyta > Magnoliopsida > Apiales > Araliaceae > Panax > Panax quinquefolius. The sequence goes on along the minus strand of CM035173.1, from coordinate 838,486 downwards.
CAAAAAAGTCAACAGTTGACTTTTTCGAAAAAAGTCAAACTTTGAAATTTCAAAAAGGAAATTTTTGAGAAAAATATTTCCATTGTGTTGGTATTGTTAGTGTTAGTGGAAATCGATATTTGTTTCGATAATAATTGATGTCTGGAGGTTATATTGACCAATCGGGTAATTAATCGAATAAATGAGCAATTAATTGCTATTAATTCACATGATTATAACTATTTATTCACATGTGTGTACTATTGATTCACATTCATTTACTATTAGGGGAGTTGGTGCAAGATTGATAATACTTGCATGACTAAGTTATAGATGGAGGTACTATACTGTAATTCGTATTTTCACATAATTATAACTATTGATTCACATGATTAAACTATTGATTCACATTATTTACTATTAGGGGAGGTGGTGAAAGTTTGATAATACTTGCAGGACTAAATTAAAAATGAAAGAAAAGTTGAAGGTATTGATCAGAATAATATTTTGAGCCCCAAACGTGCGATTATCGAAACTATATTTTCCTATAAATAAGCTCATTCTTCCTTCATTTCTCACCAATTCACTAAAGCTTTAGAGCAATTATTATAGAGAGAAATTATAGAGAGAAAGAAGAAGAGAAGTCTGCTACCTCTCTACTTCGGTATCCAGTTTCTTTCAAAGGTAAGGGGTATTATTTCTTTTCAGTATTCATGAAGAGAGCTTCATATTTCCATTCTTTATTATTATGTTGGAATAACTTTTATACATGTGAAGTACCGCATACATGGTGAAATTCTTCTATTATTCTATTCTTTATTATTCATTGGAATATCCTGTGCATGCAAGATTCGCTAGACCTGGTTCCATTCTTTATTATTCTGTTGGAATAATCTGTCTGTGCGGTCTATCGCATGCATGGTGAATTCTTTTTTATTCCATTCTTTATTATTTTGTTGGAATATCATGTATGTGCGGATTATGCTAGACCTGGTTACAGAATAACCTGTTTATGTGGATTATTACATGCATGGTGAATGATCCTTCGTATTCATTCCTTATTAAATTGTGGAAATGATCTGTCTACGTGGATTACCGCATGGCGGGCGAAAAATCCATTTGCAGTTTCATATATTCTATGATACTCATTTCGTTAAAGTTTTGGCTTCTATACTCCATGAAATTAGTGGAATATCCTTGATATTTGCGCTTCATCCAATATCTTTTCGTGGAAATAATCTTCGGAGCATTCTTGAATTTTACTCCACAAAGAAGTATCATGTTTACAATTTGGACATTATTGATTTCTGGATAAATTAAATTATAAACCTTTAAAATTTATCCTTGAACTTGTTTTTATTGAATTATTATGTCATTATCATCATCCTCATGCTTTTATTGTGATTAAAGTCATCTTTGGCTTACGTGCATAGATGGACTTGGTATGATTATGACCAGGGATTATTTGGTATAGTCATGACCGTAATGTGACAAATGATGTGGTAAAAGTCCTCATTGGACTGCAGTTCATTGGTGGACAGTTGTTGGTATGATTATGACCAGGGATTATTCGGTATAATCATGACCATTGATGATTACATGAATATCCTCGGTAGTGGTGCGGGGATGATGTGGTTTATTTATTAAGTCGAGTCTCGCCGATAAAGTTGATGAAAATCTTTTAAATCATAGAAGATAGTAGGTTTTATGCTCTACTTGACTCTTCTAATGTATTGCTTATTCCGCCGCATTGTTGATCTAAAACTTGTTGCTCTATTATATTCATCGGTTGTTATCTTTGTTGAAGGCTAAGGATAATTTATTTTGCATTATCTTAGACATAATATTTCTTCTTGGGCTAGTTGAGCTCACCTTTCTTTCACTTTTTCTCTTGTGAAATGAGAACGTAATGGGACTAGTCGGAGAACGAAGTGACGGTCCAGATGATAGCATTAGTAGTTCTCACTATTCTGTTAAATAGTGTGACAATAAATGTAATGAGGACTCCATTGAATGTGGATATTGTCTAGATGACAATATTTGTGTTAAAACACACATCATTTGTTTTATCGTATTTTACACGACAGTTGTATAATTAAGTTTTTATTTGTATTTTGTACCATGTATTTGGCGACTCAAGATGGGTGATGTATACCTGTTTTGGGGGCGTCGCAATATTATTTTGTGATTAATAAATTAAAATAATCCATTTAATTTTGGTTTCTAGTATTATGGATGCGAATCATTAAGACAATCAGACACGCCATATGCTTGCAAAAGATCTCCCGACTAATCAGACATCGACATAGCCACTACGAAATGATACGATCTCGAATTTATGGTGACAAAGTGTTGCATGAAGTTTCATGTGAGTCATCGAATTACATATATTAAATCATAAATTTGGTCATAGTAATTTACATATTGTTTAAATAATTATTGATACGTACGTTATGTCTGTGTAATAGAGGTATTATAGATATGAGGCCAGCATCATTGACGTAGACAGTGACGCTATTATTATCGCAATCATTTTGAAGAACTATATTAATTTGGCCGCTCAAGATGCGGATGTGAAGCGCAATCCGGGTAGTTGAAGAATCGTCTGGGACTACTATACGGGATCATCAGCCGTCGACAGTATCAGATGCAACATAGGATGCCATGTGTACGTACTGGGATGATGCTACCTTCAAGACCATGCCAGAGAAGATGAAGAAGAATCGAGGCCAACTACGGAATGTACATACTTCTGGCTCGCAATCGTTTTAGGAGGTTAAGTCATTATATATTTATATTTAGTTTGGTATAATATTAAACTGCATCTATAAGTAAGGTGATATTAACTAATGTATGATTTAGGCCATGCAGAGCAACTTGGGTCGACCTCCTACTATGATGGAGTTTTGGGATAGAGTCCACACACCAAAGAATTCGACTTCGGGGTCAACGATGTCTCCCACAACATTAGCTATACGGGTACTACATTTACTACAATGATTATAATTTAGGATCATATTACGCAATTAATATGATGATACCGAGTTAACACACATGTACATATATTAAATTACAGGACCGGTTTGAGAAGCTCTGGGCCACGCGTGTAGCAGAGTTGCAGGCTGCTAGGGGCGATCCCGAGACATTAGATTCTACTATCCCTCCGTCTGAGATTAGTTTATCTCAGGATGAGGAGATGACTCTTTGGGTCGCGTCTCAAGATCCTCCTAGTAGATTACTCGGCCAAGATCGATGTCGTGTTGGGTTTCTTGAGGATACCAACCTATACACTACTTGGAGGTATAATATTTTAGTATAGATTTCTCGTTCATGAATTTCGACGGATTTTGATTAATATTATTGATATTATATTTATTTTTACAGGCACTAGCCAACGTCTGTGTCCAAGAGCCCCCGTGGGACCATCACATACGAGCACTGGCTTAAACGATGCTATGTTCTAGAGGGTTATAGCAGATGTGTCGAGCTGGGTATGGTATTTAATCTTTATCAAGTCCATCGAGACCTCCCAAATGCTTTCGTCTCCACTAGCTAGCTCAGGACATCACAGCTAGTGCCACCGCTGAGAGTACGGGTAACCCTCCGGAGCAGATCGCCGCGATACGCGACGAGGTGGTCCGGATCGTGGTTAACTTACTCTTGGACGCTTTTGGGCCGCTGTTGAGTCAATCCTCGACTACTCAGGTATACTATTCATTTTAAATTTTCGTATTCTGCATGTTATTTAATTTTAATTTATTTACATATTTAATTGTATTATACATATGGACTAATGAGTTATATTTTTAATTGTATCAACATGATGATCATTCTGATCACTAGCGGAGGGACGACGTCGATGACGAATTTCATACGCCAGAGTAGCAGCTTCGACGTCCGCCCGATGATCCTCCTCACACCGACAGTAGTACTACTGGCTTGACTTAGTTTAGTTGATATTTAACATTTTTGTAGTTTAAACTTTGTATATAACTCATTTTTGTATATATTATGGAGTATTGTATGTAGTTCAAGAGTATTTTTGTATATCTTATGGAGAATAGAACATATTATAGTTAATATAGAGTATGCAAATGTTTTTGTTGGACTTGTATGCATGTGAAAAAAAGTTATATATGTTGGACTTGTATGCATATGGTTGGAAGGTTATTATTATGTTGTCTGTACTGTTGGAAATATAAAAAGATTACAGGTATAAAAATGTCGGTTTAAACCCTGGATGTTGTTAAAACATAGCAGATATTAAAAAAAAACTCCTTATCCTCGACGGACGAAGGTAAACTCAACGGAATTCCGTCGGAAATAATCCCTTTTACATTTTATAGGATGTACCACGTGGCAGTTTAATATCGACCAAATAAGATCGACGGAAGATATTCGATCGAGAATAGTCTAAAATCGACAGAATTTTCAACCAACAGTATGTTGGCACGTGGCGTCCTAAATACCGTTTGAATACTCTCAACGGATGTTATTCAGTCGAGGATAGACTAACATCGACGGAATATTCGGTCGACCATATGTCTGTCGGAATTAGTAATCCTCAACTGAAATCTCGACGTGCTTAAACCCGACTGAATAGTCCGTCGGGATTAAGGTCTGTCGAAAATAAGCCATTTTTATAGTGTAATTAGCACAACAATTGATAAACTAAAGATAAAAGATAAACCTTTAATTTAAATTAAAAGAAATACACCTAATTTGATCAAAGCCTCAACAATCAACACCAAAACAGTCCATCACCACTAACAATTAGAAGATTAAAAAAATTTAGAATCTCATATGAAAGTTAACCCTGAAACTCAAAAAGCCAAATCGGGAATTCCAAGATAAATAAAATCACTATACCCAAATCGATTGATAAGACGAATCTGAAGCAAATATAGAGCTTCATTAATGGCAAATGATAGTCGTTTAAGGTCTAAAGGGATGAAGAGAGAAAGAGACTTTGAGGTCGAAGGAGAGCAGGATAGCAGCAAAGGTGAAATAAAATAATTAGATCTGTTTTGATGTCTATCAGATCTTCATGTCGGTTGATTAGATGAAATAAAAGGAACTCAAATCTTAATGTCTCTATGTTGATGTCTGTTAGATCTGTTTTGATGAAGAGTAAAAGGAACTCAAATAATGAAGATGGTTAAATCTGTTTTGGTTAAAGAAGAAAGATGTTTTTGATTTTATTTTTATTTTTACTTTTAGGTTTATTATTATTTTTTGCCACATGTAATATTTTTAATTTTTGTATTTTTTTTCAGAGCCACGTAAATAAAAAACCTAAATCAATTTAATAGAAATTAGCCTGAATTAACAGACTAACTCAATTATAAAATTTTAATTAATTTAACGGGTTAATTAAAAAAAATTAAAAGTTAAGTGGTGAATTAAGTTAAACTTGTGGACTATATTGACAAAATATTAGTTTTGCCAAAAAAAAAAACACCAAAATTGGAAGGGGGGCTAAGCTAGCGGCAGCGGCAGCAGCAGCAGGACGCGGCGGCATGGTAGAGAAATTCTTCTCCACGAAGACCAGCAGCAGCAGCTGGGAAACAGATCTAAGTAATGCCACCCAATCCGACCCTCTCATTCTTATTTCTGGCCCTCCTTCATCGTACGTACTACTAATATCTCTCTCCCTCTCTATCTCACCTCCGTAAGTAAATTACAAAAACACGCCGCTGGTGGCCAATTAATTTTATTTTATTTATAGGCTTGCTCACATGTTGCATTCTCCTCTAATGAAAAACAATAATTACTCAAGTTTGATTGATAATTGTATAAGTCGAATTTTAGTGTTATAATCACGAACGGGAAAAACAAAACAAAAGGAAATGGGGAAAATTGATTGTCCATGTGAGGATATTGTATTGTAATTTGTAAAATGCTACTCCTCCTCCTCCTCCATTAATGTAGAGGGAAGACGTCATTACTGTTCCAGTACGCATTTAATTCTGCAGCAGCAAGCACCCATAATAGCTCGCCACCAGTGGTGTTCATCTGCAACCGCCGCAGATTAGAAACCAAACCTCCTTATCTTTCCCAGGTGCGTACCTCTATTCTATTCTATACCGTATTAGTATATATCTTTATTTTAGGTTAATTGCACTATTTATTTCTCTGTACCTAAATTACAAACACATAAATAGCTTCCTTTGATCTATCTATACATATATGCTTGTATGTTTTAATCTTATTCTTTTCTTATTTTTCAGGGCGTTGATCCATCTTCTCATGTATTTCAGCGCATACAAATGAAGTAAGGAAACTTCTCTTAACCATCAGCTATCCATGCACTACTACTCTGGTGTTAGGCAGTGGAAACTAATTATTCCCTTTTGATTCCTCTAAGGTATGTGGATGATATTGAAGGCCTCAATAACTACTTTTCTGCCTTTCACCTGTATGATACATTTCCAGTTTCAGTTATTATTGATGATTTTGGAGATCTCTTTGATGATAGGTACTCTCCCCCTCCCATTTCAAGACTCCATCTTTCAATTTCCAAAAGAACTTTATTTAAGCAAAAACTAGATTTCGTTTCCTGTTTATGCTCCCTTTGTTTGTTTTGATTGTTGAAGGTACTGCCAAGAGAGATACAATAATCCTCGGGGGAGAGATTTGGCAATAGTGAGAACCTTAGCTCTCTGTCGCAACGCCATTATTCATGCTAAGTAAGCAGCTAACTACTGCTTAACTTAAGCATGTATGTATATATGATGCTTGAGTTTCTTTACTTTTCACTTTCTGATGAATAGCAAGTACCAGTAATATCTGATACTCTAACTTAATGGGATCCCAATGACAGTGAAACAGGGCCGTGTAAACTTCTACTCTCTGATACACACCACGGTGACTTGCCTAGGTTGCTTTACATTTGTAAGAGATGGGTCTCATCCATTTACACCATTAAAGGTTAGTCATTGGCTTTTGTAGTGCTACATGATTTCAGTCTATAATTTATAAAATTTTGTCTAGTTCATGATCCACTTTTCTTTATTTACTTATTTATTCAAATTTTGTTAAAGGTACAGTATTTTAAGTCATTTAAATCTCATTCGATTGTTTGAACATGATACATAGAGGGTTTTATTGGGTAGGTGATGGCTCTGGATCATTTTTTCTCAAGAAGAACATCTATTTGGGTTCTACAAACTTGGAGTTGCAGAGGATGAGAACTGCAAAATACTCCGTAGCTCTTCAGTATTTGGTTTTGGAAGGAATAAATGAAGACATGGAAAGTAATAAATACCTGTTACTGTAACATTTTCAAGTTTGTTTGTTTATAAAAACACAATCTTCATTGAACTTATGAGATGTACAAACATATCTTCTCTCTGTTGTTTTCAACTTGCTTGTACATAATTGCATCCCCTGCTATGATGCTCATATATGATCATTCTCTATTGCAAGAAGAGGAAGTGAAATCTCCATATCTTTTGGACTTGAACAACAAATCAAGTTATATGAATTGAATTTCGATAAGTTCATTCCCATCATTTGTTGAATTCAAGTTTTTAACTAGTATGACTTTTGGTGCTTATTTGAGAGGATGTCATGCATCATTTGTGATAATCACTTATCCTTTTATGCCCTTTCTCATTTTGTATTACCATATCTTATTTCTTGCTACTTGCATCACTCAGGTAGCCAAAATTTTAGTCTTAGTTAATGCTTGATCTACTGACAATCTGCAGGAAATTGATAAGTCTATATATGCTGTCTTGGAAGACTTGGATCTTCAAATTGTTTCTGGTGAATTCTCAGAACTTCAACTCCAAGGTATAGTTAAATTAACATGATCAAAAACTGATGCCGTATTACTTGAGTGAAGGCAATTAAACTTAATGATCACTCTTTGAGATAGATAGAAATCATCCCCACACTTCCTCTACAACCTTTTTGCACATCTCAAGCTCATATTATCATTCAATAATTGTACATTATTCTTCGACTCCTTTATGTACACTCCCAGTTAACAGACACAATATTTGAAGTCGAGATGGTTAAACAAAAAAGAAAAAAGTAGAGTAAGTAAACCAAAATAGATAAAATAGTAATTCTTGTAAGACTAGAACATTAGTCTGTACGACATATCATCTTCTAGTAAACTCCAGTCTGATATTCGGGCTCACAGAACTCTCCTCCTAAATCGTCACAGGCCTCCCCTGGAAATACCCTGCGAATTTGCCAAGAAAACATGTTAATCTAAAGAGTCATATATATATATATATATATATATATATATATTTATATGTATATCACAAAATTATGTATTACACGATAGGGTATTATGATGACGTATTTTTTGAAATTATATATGACGGTAAACTGTCGCCATAAATTTCGAATATTTATGACGACGGGTGAAACGGTCATTATAAATTTCAAAAAACTGCTGCCATCTCTTGTGTAAAACAACACAGTATATACATTTTTCCCTATATATTTATATATATATATATATATATATATATGTTGGCTTTAAAGCTTTTCATATTGCTACATCTGAAAGTGTCTCTGTGTCAGTATAATTGAAGGAAGTTGTGGTGTTTTACGTCTTGGAACTGTTGTAGTCGAGATACTCTCTGTCAACCATCTCTGAACCAGTCCTGGCCTGACTGCTCTTGGACTCTGGTGCGAGCTTGACTTCTGGATACATTTCAACATCACAAGCTTCTCCACCTACGGTCTCACAAGCTTCTGCTGGAAAAACGCTGGAAATTGTTTGCATGTAAGATTCAAGAATTGAGGACAGTTTAATTTTTTTATTCATATCATTCAGGATAGACTAAAAATAAATCGGGGAATTAGTGTAGCATAAATCTTAAGCTGATGTAGATGAGGACTTACGAGGTCATGGTGTTGTAATCAACTGTAGAACTGTCCTGCCCCGCAGATGCAGAATTAGCAGTAGCGGCAGCGATCACTTTGATCTTGTTGTGGCATTGCGAATAGGTTTGTAGCGTATGAATGTAAATGGAGGTCCCAGTTTTAATGGATGGTCGTGGCAGGGTGGTGGTTACGGAGTTGGGTGTCAATCCAGGGAGGAGGAATGATGGTGTGAAACACAGAGATGAGTGCAGCAGCATATTGAATGGGTGATGGTGGGATTCTTGTGTTAGTCAATAAGTTGATTTGTTGAAGCCTATTGTGTATGGGGATTCTAAATTCCAATTTAATTTATTGCATGAGATAAGGTTGCAAGATATTTTTGATATTGGATAAGGTTTAGCAGAACTTGCGAGTGCGAAAGGAAATAAGAGGATTAATTTTATTGTCTGATCTTGATCTGATATGATATGAATAATGGTTGTTGATGGAGTATATCTTTGCAGTTATTTTAACAACACTAAACATTGTAACCTATTATTATTATTATACATCCAAAATTAGCGGTGCGTATTTGCTTGCTTTGTCCCGACTCCCGACTCCTCCTGAACCAGACAAACACGCCCACCTCAACTTGTGTCAAAAAAGTAAGTGGGTTCTACTTCTCTAGACCCATCCTCTTTTATTAACTAATTAAGCTAAGCCACAGGATCATAAAATACAAGATACAAATTTCGATAATCTAAATTTATTTTAATTGGTTTAAAAACATAAATAAATAAATAATAGCAAAAGCCTTGTTTTTAGTAATAACTAATGGCCGGAAAGCATCAAGAAAAAGTGAATCCCCCAGACAACCGAGTTCAGATTGCTGCGTGCGTCATAAAGCTAAAAGCTAATTTAAATAATAATAAAGCTAGTGCAATTTGATTATTATTATTATTATTATTATTTTTAGTAAAAGATAAAATGACTCGTGATTCTACGGAAAGACTACAACCCACCCACCCACCCACCCCCAAGCTTTTCATGCTGAATCTGCTATTTCCAGTTTTTGGAAATACTCTCATCATCAGCTTCCTCACAAAGGGTAGGTATGTACATGCTTCGACGGGGCCTACAACACAAGATGCACCTTGACAGAGCCTAAAACTCTTAGATTAATAATCAAATTCCTATCATTAGTATAAACACCCTATAATTATAAAAATAAAAATAAAAATAAAAATAAAAATAAAATTGGGGGTGCTTGAAATGCCAAAGGAGCATTTTCGGTTGCTTCCACGGCAAACCCAAGCAGGCTTCAGCAGCTGCACATAGGAACAACCAAAATCGCTGCCAATAAGTTTAACTGCCCTAGAATGGAGCAACTCCAATGTCAACTTCTTTTCTTCAGAAACTGTGCAGTTGAGTGAGCATAGGAACAAGCTCATCGCTAGAAGGACGATCTGCAGGCAGATCAGATAGGCATACAACAGCAATTCTCACTGCCATCAGCATCTCATCTTCCTCCACTTCTTCCCCAACAATACTCTTATCTAGTGCTTCCTTAGCCTCCCCTGCTTCTTGAACATGATGAAGCCACCGTCCCAAACTCCCTCCACTTGATGGTTCCCCAAAGAATGGATCCATTGGTTCTCTACCAGTTAACAGAACACCCAATATGACCCCAAAGCTGAAGATGTCACTCTTGTCACTGTACCTACTGAAATTAAAGGGTCAGAACACCATGTCCATAACTAAACTGAAAATAAGAAACCGATAAATTATAGGAAAAAATACAAGCAACCAAAGTAGTAAACAATTACAAGCTAATGCGTAGATCGATTTACAAACATCCTGTCTCCCATCATCCATTTCAGATTAATCATATAATACTTTCTTGAAAAGATACCCTTATAGATTTCTGAGTATTAGGCAAGCTTAACATAGGAATAAATTGTATCCAAGTAATTGAATCTGATAGGCAAGCTTAACGTTCGAATAAATTGTATCCAATCAATTGAGTCTGATCACCCTTGACACATAAAGAGTTATCTACCAAGATTCGATATAATTTATGTTTTGATATTTATGAACAATTTAAATATTTGATGTATTTTTACTTATTAATTAGATATAATGATCTTTTGGACGAATTAGAGTATTCACATTATAGCTTTGCCGGATTGAATCATCAGTATCAAGTTGAGAAAAAAAGAGCTAGAGAAGTTTATCAAAACGAGGTTTCTTTTCTGAATAAAGTTAGAAGGTGTTGCAAGAATATTAGTCAACAGAGAAAATCTTCAAGAAAGTTGTAGCGTCATCAATTTTATTTCTAATAGAAAGTGTGATTTGTCCATTCCGTGTGATTTGTCCGTTCTAATAGAGTGTCGAAGACACGAAGGAGAAAGTACTTGAGGAATAGATTATAGTTAAAGACGAATCAAATTTAGTGATTGAGGATGCTCATGATTTGGAGTTATCGCGACATAAGGATATGGATACTGTAAAAATTGAGATTGATCATGAGATTGTTCAAAATCCTATGTTTGACGACAACTTGGAAAATTTTGATTTCATCGTTCCTAACCATTTGTTGCAAGTGCAGGTTAATACGAAGACTTTGATTACTTCAAAATTATTTCCAAAATTTTTCTTTGAGAAACAACATCGTGAATACATAGTACAAAGAAGATCGCGAATATCTAGCGGTTGGGGCTTGATATTACTTCATTTTAAAATTTGAGGTCGAATTTTCTCCAAGAAAAGAGAAATGACACGAGAAGAGTTATCTACCAAGATTCAATATAATTTATGTTTTGATATTTATGAACAATTTAAATATTAGATGTAGTAGTCAGGTAGTTTTAATTATTATTTAGTAATTTTATGAAGTTTTTCAATTCTATTGTAATTAAAAATATTTTTAGGTAGATTTTGATTCCAAATCAATTTGTTATTTCCTTATAGGATTAGGGTTTCCTTTAAGTAGTATAAATATGGTGCAAGACTGATGTAATTTGGGACAATTCACATTATTATTATTTTGGTTTATGAAATCCTTGGGGCTATTTAGTCAATTTATCACTTTGTAAATTCCTGTGATTGCAAAGTACATAATTCAATTCTTGCAATTGTTTCTCTTCTTTTCTCCGTCTTTCGCAGTGTCAACCCTGCATATGCAGGAACAAATAGTGTAATGGCCTTTTTATCCAATACCAATAGAATCGACCAAGATCCTGGATTTTGAATTAATCAGTTCATAAATTTGGTTTTTCCTTTTCATTCCCCTATTGACAGACAATTTGTCACTTATTTGCAGATTTGCTCCCTAATAGTATTCATAGCATTTCTATAAGAGCAAAAGCTAAACAAATGAAACATCAATTGTTAAAATTTAGTTTTTCAAAAAATCTAGAAGATTCGTCCAAAGCCACCTCATATTTTTTCAAATGCTAAATCCAGAATTAAGATACAAGTGAAGTGAAAGGGTAATTTGCAACTGGAGTAAAAAAGATCAAAATCAAATTACAACCGAGTAATAAGAGAAAGACAAAACCATATAAACACTGCATTAAGATTGTCCTGTTAATATATATATCTTGAAAATTATAGACAGCAAAACAAGGCCTGCACTGCAAGCATAATAACTAAGATTAAGCATTGAAATCCTTTTCTGAAGTGTCTCTTGATCCATTATATAGTTTCCAAAGTGAGGTTTCATTGAACTAAATATACGTAAATTTCGAGATTCAGTACCTGCAGTTCTGGAAACATTCAGGAGCATTATAACCTGACATCACTCTATCTAAAGTGGGCATGAGCTTAGCTAATCCACAATCCGCCAGCCTTGGTTCAAACTCGGCATTCAACATGACGTTTGAAGGCTTCAAGTTGTAGTGCATAATCCTAGGGATACAGATGAAATGAAGATACTGGAGCCCCTTAATAATCCCAACAGCAATCCGAAGCCGGACATCCCAGCTGAGCTGCAGCTGATTTTCTCTCACCTTATTCATAGCATCTTCAAGACTACCAGTTGGCACATAATCATAAACCAAAGAAAACCTGTCCGATTGGCGAACATAAGCCCGTAAGCTCATCAAGTTGCGATGCCTTAAACTAGCAAGTAATTCAAGCTCCTGTTGTGCCTTTCTCTTGACAGGCTTAGTCTGAGCCTCCTTGGGAGGAAACCCATTGCAATAATTAGTATCATTTACAAAGGGCTCAAGCCTCTTGACTGCAATAGTGAGGCCATTGTCGAGAACAGTTCTGTAGTACTTGCCATTAGGACTGGATCCAAGTAACTGGTTTTCATTTGCTAGAGCTGATTGTAGAGTCTTAGGAGCGATATTGGGGGAAAATACAACAGGGCCCTTGAGAATTGGGGTCCTGTTGATGTATCGGATGAAGCATCGGAGTAAACAAGCAAAAAGAAGAGCACAAATAAATCCCGTTATGACTCCAGACAAAATGCTAAGGAGAAACCTATAGTGTGCCCTAGATGGTGGTGGAGGGGTAGTGGAGATATGGGTAATTACGGTTTCTTGAGATTGCACACAAGTGTCTTGTAAGCGGATAATGAACAATAAGACGAATTCCAAGCTTTTTTTATTGCTAATCTGGAAGGCATAGCCTTTCTTCTTCTTCTCCATTGCACAAAAACCCAACAACGAGTACAAATGAAGAGTAGAAACAGAGAAAGCTCAAATATCAAATAAAACCCATATATCCGTACAGTACAACAAATACAAATTCAAGATCAAACTAGAAACCTAATCTCATTTCTCACCTCAACCGCATAATACTACTGTTTGTATTTGGGAACAAGCTTTTAAGACGAGGCAAGCAATGAATGAGGCCGGGAGTTGCAAGGAAGGGTTTTGGTTTTGGTTTTGGTTTTGGTTTTGGTTTTGGTTTTGCTCATCGTAAGTTTCATCAAAGACTCTCAACTCTTCCTTGAACAAAATACTGGAAAAAACATGTACATACATACATACATACTCCCCAATAAAAAGGCCCTAGTTTATAATCTCGTGGCTAGGACTAGGAGATGGAAAAATCAAAAGAAATTTGCAAACTCCAAAAAGGAAAACAGACGAGTATTATTAAACAAAAAAGAGGAAAGTAGAAGATTCGACTCGAACGGGGCCAGTAAAGCAAAGCAAAGCTAAGCCAAGCTAGGACAGAAGCCCAAGAACGAATAGAGAACTATGAAAGACGTACACTACCAATTGCAAAATACTCCTCGTTCGCTTATTAGTAACAGAATACACACCTGCCTCTCAAAATACAGGCCTGAGTGGTTCAGCCCACATCATATCTGCCCAACTCGACCTACTTGGAACAAGTGTATGTTTGAGAAATCTAGCTCTTCTTGTCCGAGGGTACTACGAAAGTCAGTTGATGGGATTTCTTCTGTCAAGTCTGTCCAATACTTTGAATACCGATCTAGAAATCTACAAAGAAACAAACAAACAAACAAATCAAATGTACGACTGCTACCCACTAATATTACTACTACTTTTTTTTTTTTGTTGTTGTTGTTGTAGCTCTGTATGCACATATGTATATGCGCGTGTTCGATTGTTTATTTCATTTCTTCTTTCCTTCTGTATTAATATATGAAACTACTAATATTCCTCTCATTGAATAAAACTTATATTTATGTGGACAAAATCTCATTTTTATATATAAAAATATTAGTAGTTCCTTAATATTTTTGTCCTATAATTCTTATTCATTTACCAAAATAATGGAATATATACTCCCACGGTCTCATTATAAACACCAGCTTGTAACTCTCTTTTTAACTAGTCATTCATTAACTTTTATGATTAATAATTATTATTTTTGGATTTAAACACACAGAATGTGGCAACAATAAATAACCTATAATTTAGTATCGGAGGTTTACAATTTTGAAGTATATATATATATATATATATATATCATAATTATTAATTTAAAAATAATCAATTTGACTATAAAAATCGATGAAAATATTTTATCTTCAAATGACTCCATACCATAAGTAGCGAATGTGGAATGTGGAATGTGGAATGTGGTCCGTTCCCTTCCGACTAGTGTCGTCCATGAAGAGATGGTTGGATGGGGAACTTGTGCCACCCTTGATAATGGATTCCATTATTATTAAAGTATATTAGCATGATTTTATCCATAACTCTCTTACTCCTGAATGCACATAATATCACACAGACTTAAGTTGATCGTTTGGTATACGGGGAATTCATCCATGACAATCCGTTGATATGGACACTGTAGCAACAACTCTTTTTCAGACCATTGATCAATTAATTTGAAGACTGAGATTGGATTTTATTTTGGACAAGTCGACACAAGTTGTTGTGCCTAAATATTTACCTGTACCGACTTCTATTTTAATAAAAGGGCCCTACATATCTTACATATTGTCAGTATAGTTAAACAAAATGAATATATAATATTAAAATATTCTAACCGGTACAAGCTGTACTGGCTTACAATTTTTTTTAATCGCTTTTCTCCATTATATGTCATGACTCATCAAATTAAAATAGAATAAAAAAATAAAATCAAGACCTATTTGGACCAAGTCAGAATGGTACCGTGAATAAAAAAAATTTAATAATGCTTACTAAGACACTTGTCACTACCGGTGTAATAAAATATTTAAAAATAATATCCAACTATTCGCTGCTAAACAGATTCAAACTCGCAACCTCCAACTCCAAACCCTCATCATATGACCACCCGAGCACCACGTGTAACGCCCCCAAAATAGGTATACATCATCCATCTTGAGTCGCCAAATACATGGTATAAAATTCAAATACAACTTAATTATATAACGATTACAAGTAAAATACGACAAAACATAATCTAAGAGTTTTAATAAGAATATTGTCATCTGTATAATATCCACACTCAATGGAGTCCTCATTACATTTATTGTCACATTATTTAATGTAGAATAGTGAGGACTACTAATGCTATCATCCGGACCGTCACTCCGCTCCCCGACTAGTCCCAAATTTCGTTCTCATTTCACAAGAGAACAATGAAAGCAAAAGGGTGAGCTCAATCTCCATTTCAAAGAAGAAATATTATGACTAAGATAATGCGAATAAATTATCATTAATTTCTGGCACGTTGTTAAACCGATACAATATAACAAACATCAAGTTTAAATCGCAACGGAATACGCAATCCATTGAAGAGTCAAGTAGAGAATAAAATCTACTATCTTCTATGATTTAAAAGGTTTTTCATCATTTTATCATTTGAGACTCGAACAATAAATAATCCACATCATCGAATCACCCTCGCACTACTAGCTGACGAGGATATTCTTTAAGATCACGACCACAATTTATCCATACACCACGTGCTAAGGATATTTGTGTATTCATTAATGGTCATGATCATGCCAACAATCGTCCATCAATGCATCATGACCAATGAAAACTTTTACCACATCATTTGTAACATTACTGGCCATGATTATACCGAATAATCCCTCATTATAATCATACCAAGTCCATCTCTCGCACTACTACAGCCACGATGACTTTCAACATAATATAAACATGAGGGATGATGACGATGATATAGAATTCAATAAAACAAGTTCAAGAATAAATTTTAAAGATTTATAATCTAATTTATCCAGAAATCAATAATGTCCAAATTGTCAACATAATACTTCTTTTGTAGAGTAAAAATTCAAGAATCGCTTCGTAAGAATATTTTCATGAAAAAGACACTACTACAAAATAGTAAATAGACAACGCGAGAAAAACGTTGTGGTTTCTGTCAGAAAAACGTCGTGGTTAAGGGTGTTGTCTATTTGACACCTTCTTACACAACGCTTTAAAAAGCGTTATAGTTAAGATAATAATACAACGCTTTTTAAGAAAAAAGCGTTGTAGATTTGTTTTCAAAAATTAGCGAGATGCTTAAAAACTTTGTAGAAGGTATGATTCCACAACGTTTTTTGGTTAAAAATGTTGTTGTTTAGTATATAAGACAACGTTTTTTAAATGTTGTAGATAAAAATAAAAAAATATTGTTGTTTAGTATACCAGACAACGTTTTTTAAATGTTGTAGATAAAAAAAATAAAAAAAAAAGGATGTGGTTCACCTATATTACCAATGCACCTGCAATATGCTAATGCCATGATATATAGCCAAAATGTATCAACCATTCAAAATACATCCCAATAATACCATTCGTTTACAGTTTTAAATTACTATATCCATAAAATATATACCAAACTATCCATATATACATCTCAAATTCACTTTTCAATCCAAAAAATAAACCAAACTATCCACAAAATTAAGCTACTTAAGCATTACAATATGTCGTTATCAAGAACAGAAAGACAACAATGCCAACTGCTGAACAGTCAATAGTTCCATTTCCATTCAACTGGGTTTTGAGATTGGTTCATGTAGGTTTGCACAAGCTTGAGATTGCACATGATGCTATTTGAGCTTTATTATTGATCTAATCCACCATCAACACCTTTGAATGAAAAACAGAACAAAATGGATACACAAAGGGACAAAATCTTAAGAGAAGTAGGACACAAAAGAGGCTAGATAAAACTGAAGAGCTGCAAGAACAATCCAATATCAAAAAGGAACAAGATACAAAAATTTTTTTACTAGGTAGAAACTATGGTGTTAGATACTTTTGACAAGTTGTTAGACTACATAAGCCCCAAATGTATCATTATGTAGTTCATATGCATCAATGTACGTTTATGCACTCGCTAGAATGGACTGACATATTCATTCGAGAAAGGTTAAGTAAACATTCTCAGTAAAACTCGATTTACTGCCACATATATGTAAGATGAGACACAATACAGACTCAAAGAATAATAACAAAGAACAATACCTGAAAGCATAGTTGATATAGAAACATCAAAGGGTCAACAAACCTGCACTTTGTAAAAAAGTTTCACCATAAGCATTCAATACCAATAAATCTCCACAGAAAAGTTTAAAGAAATTTTTGGGAGAATGATGCTCAGATGATATTTGAGATTTACTAGAGGGATACAGATGCAATGGAAGTGAATAAGAATTTTTCAAAGATTGGGTAGCTCCTTAATTTTTTATTATAATTAACAGAGAAGACATTCAATTTCCATGCTAAACTAGCTACATATTGCCATAGATTTTTACTACTCTATACCCCAAAATCCTCTTTTCTAGTTATGCAAAAAACTGCACAAGTACAAGTGAATTATCTTACCAGCCCAAGTGAAACTCCAGTGCTCGTTGTGTTGCTTCTATGTCCGCCGTAGAATTTGTTGCCGGTTCATACCAAAAAATATCAAATCCTATCCCAACTGGTCCATTTTTCTTTTGCTGTAAAACAAGCAAATAAAAATGGTTAACAATCTTAGTTGTAATAGCAAAAAAGTAAGTCAGATATCCTTGAAAAATAGCACATTAGTTGCAGATTTATTCCCAGTGCCCAGAGCTAAACAAGTTTATGTCGAAGAGAATGCAATTATTATTGAACCAATTGTTATCTGTCATATTTTACCTTGTATTTTTTTCTGTAAATATCTGTGGCAGTTGCATGAGCAAGTAGAAAATTGTGACTGACTATGTAAGGCTCAGTTGCAGAGTTTCCAGCCCTGCAGAATAGGTGAAGAAGAATGGAGCATCGCCCTGGTGCCTGGAGACCTACATCATAGCCTTGTACAACAATAGTATGGGGCTCATTGAATGTTATCCAATGCTTCACTCTGTCACCAAATTTACCTGTTGATTGAGATAATGTGGGACCCGTACTCTCTTGGAGCCATCAGCCAAGCATTTGAAAGGAAAACTATTTTTTGAAGCACACATGTCATCCCAGACCTGCAAGAAAACACAAAAAATGCAACATTTCAAAACTGGAACTGTACTATGTAGAATCCACTTCAAATATCTTTAAACAAAGGAAGCACCAAATTATGGCTTCACATCATATTGAAATTTTGAGCAATGGTATCAAACATTGAACAAAATAATGTTTTGTTTTGTCCTTTATCCAATGTGCAGGTAATAGCAACAAAGGATTTACATATTAGTTTTCAAACACCAAAGTGAAGTGAGTTACTGGAACCTATATGGCTTTCCCAAAGCCTAACAACATAACCTAGCTTATTTATTTTTAGCAAATCAGATAAGTAGGAATTGGAAAAGAAGCCATCATTTGAATAAACAGGTGAACCGTAATATTAATAGAAGGTTTAGACATTACTTGATTTTGAATGGTATCAATTAACATATCTTGGCACCCTGACGCATACACACTTTCCATATTCGGACACTGAATTAGCAAGCTCTTTGACGGTAAAAGCAACACCAAAAATTGATTTAGAATAAAAACAAACTAGTCCATTATTTGGAAAGGTAATCAGCGATGAAAATTTTTACACGAGTTTAGATTGAGATCATTGAGTCCAGGGCAATTTAAATATAAAGCCTGCAACAAATTTTACATATTTTAGAATCCAGGAAATAATTTCACTTCATAACCATTAGCTACATATTACAGGCTTTAGAATCTCACATCTAAGCCAGAGCAACCCCACAAGCTTAATTTCTTCAACCGACCATATTTGATTATCAGCTTCTGGTACATAAGATGTAGCTTATTATTTGTTATTTTTTGTAACTCACAATCACTATTGTCTTCAGAAGGCAGGTCTTGTGCATTGGAATCACATACATTCATTCCGCAGTCCATGAGTTCTAGAAGAGGTAACTGAGCTGTGGCAAATTGGATGCCACCTGCAATAATACAGAATGCAATCATAAGTTTATGAAACCAAGAAGGAAAATAGAAAAACTTACATTAGATGTTGCTTGAGATTACTTGAAGTGATATTTGGACAAAAGGCAAGAAGGAGTCTGGATAATGTGTTAGGGAATACATTGCAGATCATTCCAATTCCACTGTCACTGATACTAGACCTGAAATCAGAGGATACATTTTCAATGTGACATTACAATCCTGAAGGTTTAAAACCATACATAATACAAGTACAGAAAAAACAAAACAACAAAAGCTACAAAAATGTATAAAACCATACATAATACAAGTACAGGAAAAATGAAAACAAACCTCATCTTCGAGTACAGAAGTCGGAGAATCTGCAAGTGCTTCATTCTTCAGTTCGGTCTCATTGGCCACCATTTCTTCGCAGTTGTTTGAATCCAAAAGTCCTAAAAAATTGACAATAACCCAAACCATTCAAGAAAGTAAGAAAGTAACCAAAAGGAATTTCTTCAGAAGGAGGTTGATAATGTGCAGAAAATAGCTTCTCATCTGTTTCATATTCCACTGCAACAGTATAGAGGAATGGCCGGGCAGAAAGTTTTATTTTAGCAAATGAATCAAAGATTTATGCATGTCTTCACTATAATTAAGAACAACTTTCACAACTTTCAATCTATTGTTGGACAAGAACCTGAGAATAATCATACATCTTTCTTAGTAATAGAAATGAAGAATCAAAATAAGAATGGTGCTGACTTAATTGGCCAAGTAAAGAAGCATAAATTGGCAGTACTTTTTTCCCCCTTTCTATTTACAACTCATTGACATTGACAAGGTTGTTGAGATTTGAGATAAGAAAAGTTTGGCATGCTTAACCTTATAAAAACATGGCGGACATGAACAATCAAGTGTTTCCAAAACATAAGAGAACTGGACATCTTGTCAAACATATTTTGCACGAGATTAACATCTTTTCAAATATTGTTACAAAATGTCATAATTTCTTAATATTTATACATGAAAACAGCCTAAAGGTAAAAGTAATTGAAGCCTACAACAAACCTTAGAGAAAGTAAAAAAAAAAAAAAGGAGAGGAGCATGACATACTTTAGATCCATGTACAACAACTCTGAAACTCTGTGATGAGCTTTTGTAAAGCTGATCCAGCTTTTCTCTCCAAGTTGCTGCTTCATTGTCCTTTATACCTAGACCCAATGCCAATGCCACCATGTATATAGTAGTATTAAGTAACCAACTCATATAAAAGTTTAAATAGTAAATATGGATATAAGTGAAATAATCAACTCATCTCAAAATTTAAGCTAGTACCAATGGCAGCAAATGTCAAGACCAGGCCATCATATTATATTGAGTTCCTAATTAACCCCAACACTTGTTTCAATTCTGATCCATGTGGAAACAGTTAAAATTACACAGCAAAAAAAAAATTGAACTCAGTTACACCACAAAATTTGATTATTTAACTAAGAAAACAATAAATTTTGCTATAACCAGAAGTAGAGCTGTAATGACACAGGGGGAGGATCAGAAACCCTAACCTTTGGTAACCTCTCCTTTTTTGAGATTGACAACATAAATTTCCTCATTGTACCCAATTTTTTGATAAAAAATAGGTCAGAGCCAAGGGTTATGGTTAATAACTAACCGGATCAAGTAAATTAGGCATACAATACATACATACATATAGAAAGAGAGAGAGAAAGAGACCTTGGGGGCGATATTGAGTTGATAAACGAGGCCGATTTTCACCAGGTCTCAATTGGGTTTCTCAGAAGCCCTAACAAATATCTTTTCAGTCATCGTCATTCCAGTCTTGACCTAAAGAAAACAAATCAAAAATCTCACAAAAGAGGCGAGCGCTGGCGGGTAGCGAAACCGCGGATGGTAGCCGCCGCAGGGGATAGATGGCAGAAGTAGGCGGCGATAGAAACGAGAGGGCGGAGGCAGAGGGATGAGGAAGAAGGAAGAGAGGCGAGGGCTGATAGAGCAATAAAACTCAGTATTTTTAAATTGATAAAGATTGCCCAATTAATTTTAACCTCCGTGTTTTTCTTTATAGACCACGTTTTTTAAAAAAAATGTTATCTAGTTAAAACCAAAAAAATGCCCTTTTAAATAGATAAAGTTTTTGCATATATATCTATAATGTTTTTTCTAAAAACGTTGTGAAAAAAATACCACAATGTTTTTATAAAAAACGTTGTGGTTTAAGTGTTGTCTATTTAGTACTTTGTACTGGTGAGATACTGGATGAAGCACAAATATCAAGGATATTTCACTAATTTCATAGAAGTATAGAAACCAAAACTTTAACCAACTGAGTATAATAAAGAATGGAATAATAAAAGAATTCACTAGACATGCGATGAAATCCATATGAGATAGGTTATTCCAATAGAATAATAAATAATGGAACCAGGTCACGCCAGAACGCATGCATACGATGATATTCCAATAGAATAATAAATAATGGGAACGAATCAATGCGTAATTCGCATGCATGCAGGATATTCCAAATGAATAATAAAGAATGGAATAGCGAGAAGAATTCACCACGCTTGTGACGACGCATCAAGCATGATAAAGTTATTCTAATGAATAATAAAGAATGGAACCAGGGTTTAAGCGTAATCCGCATTGCATATGATATTCCAATAGAATAATAAAGAATGTAATAATGTAAGAATTTTATCATATATGTGGTATTCTTGATAGATGAGGTTATTCCAACATAATAATAAAGAATGGAATTACGTAGCTCTCTTACGTGAATACGAAAGAAATAATACCCTTTACCTCCGAAAGAAGACGGATACTTGGAATAAATGGTAACAAACTTCTTCTTCTTTCTCTCTCTATAATAATTGCTCTATAGCTTTAGTGAATTGGTGAGAAATGAAGGAAGAATGAGCTTTTATTTATTGAAAAATATAGTTTCGATAATTGCACATTTTGGGGCTCGAAATATTACAGTACAATACCTCCAACTTTTCTTTCATTTTTAATTTAGTCCTGCAAGTATTATCAAACTTGCACCACCTCCCCTAATAGTAAATAATGTGATTCAATAGTAAATCACGTGAATCAATAGTTATAATCATGTGAAAATACGAATTACAGTATAGTAACTCCATCTATACCTCCATTTTTAACTTAGTCATGCAAGTATTATCAATCTTGCACCAACTCGCCTAATAGTACAAGAATGTGATTCAATAGTACACACATGTGAACACAAAATTATATAAGCATGTGAATTAGTAGCAATTAATTACTCATTTATCCGATTAATTACCCGATTTATCAATATAACCCCCAGACATCAATTATCATCAGAATAGATGTCGATTTTCACTAACACTAATAATCTCAACACAATGGAACTATCAAAATCATCTTTAATCAACATGAACTTATTCATCATTAATATCATAATTCACAATATTTAACAACAAGGTCGTTCCCAGGAAAGAGGGGGCTTTTCGATAAGGATTTACCCTTATTGGCGCGCAATTAGATGACCAAACCTCTCCTTGACAGAACTTCTAGACATTGTAAATATTGCAATTTAATAATATGAATAACTTTGTCGCCTCAATTATTGATTTAATAATATAACATATTATACATGATCTTTGTGATAATAATTGAATCAATAATATAAGAGATATGATGCGTGAATTATCGTAGAGAATAATTGAGTATAACCGAGTGACTTCTTATGTAAGCATCAATAATCAATACCGTACTACTACGCAACTGACGCCGTATTCATCGTACTTTTACTACCTGGATAGTTCAACGCTTTTAACGGTAACACTTTCCAAGTTATTTTTAATTAAAGATAATTATGTCGTTTTCTTACTACGACAATACTTCCGTTGTGGGGTCCACCAATGATTGTGTCGTCGTACGGATATTCCTTGATAAAAAGAATATTATATAACAACTTGCATACTTTGCAAAATTTATAAATATTACCCACAACTATAATATTATATCAAATCCACACCATAATATTCAAAAAAAAATATTTTAAAAAATTTAAATCTTTATTCATAAAATTTGGAGTCTCACAATCTCCCCTTCTTATAAAATTTTGCCCTCAAAATTTATGTACGTACCTGGTATGACGAAGAGGTGAGGATACCTTGACTTCATTTCAAATTCTAACTTTTGAGGTATAACCTTTGAGTGTCGAATATAATCCTTCTTATCCAAGATTTTAACACGTATCTTCTCATACGTTAAATCTTCTGCTATCTCATCTAATTCTAATTCAATAATGTGGTTCGGATCGTCCACATATTTACGTAACATCGATACGTGAAAAACATTATGAACACGCGACATACTTGGCGGTAAAACGAGTCTATAGGCCACAGTTCCTACTCGATCGAGGATTTCAAATGGGTCAATTAAATCGAGGGTTGAGATTTCCTCTCTTCATCGACTTACTTCTAGAATAACGCCTTCTTGAACCTTCTTCTTCACATTCATCAGATCTGAGTCTATAGCTTGAGTGACTTTTAACTTTATCGATTAAAGTCGATTCTAATCGTATATTCGTTATCTTCACGTGGGTCCCTAGAGTCTTTAACTCTATCTTCATCATTTGTAAGTTATACGAAATGGGTTTTTGTGTTAACAACATCGCACTCGTTAACGCATACGATCTTCTACAATAACGCGTCGCCTACCACGCTCGCTTCTTCCACGATGATATTGAATGGTATAATCGTAATCTTTAACAGCTCGAGCCAACATCTTTGGCGCATTATACGTTCGTTTTGGTTGAAGAAATATTTGAGGGTTTAAGAAATGGATTTTGTATTGGGGTCAATACAAAATTCAATTTCACGCTCTAAGGGTAGGCTAAGAAGTCTTCAAGAATACGTCGAAAATTTATTAACAATAGAAATATCATTCAAAATGCTGACCTCATCCAAGACTTGGATAAGACGTCACATCGATACTTATCAACTTGTCATCGCTATTTACGACGTCCGCCTACGTAAAGTCCGGCTTCGGTGCATTCCACACAAAAAAGTCACCGGATAAAGGCTCGGGGCTCTTTACTTATGGCTTGATATGACAGTGATTGACTTTAGTGGTTTGGTTACTTGAATTCGCATAATAGGTTGGTTATGAATATGAAAGCTAACAACCTTACGAAAAGCTTGATGAGTAGTTAACCAATCGATTCCTAAAATCACATCAAAGGCAAGTATTTTCAAAGAGATAAGATCGACAGGTAACGTGAAAGTGTCGATTTGAATCAAACAAGATTTATAAACAGTAGAGGTAACGAAGGTTTCTCCTAACAAAGTTTCAACCGATAAGTCAAAGTCTAATTTCTCCTGAGTTAAATTTAAACGTTGAGCGCAAGCAAGAGAGATAAATGAGTAGAACTAGTATCTAATAAGGTATAAACTTTGCAAGAATTTATAATTAACTAACCCGTGCTAACTTCGTTCGGTTTACTCACTTTTTGAGAAGTCACAAAAAACTCTTTTCCTGAATCCACCGACTTTGTTTTGTCCGTATCTGCCTTTGGTGCCACCATCCCAGCTGGACTTGACTTTGGTGCACGACAAAATCGGGCTAGGTGACCTTCTTTTACACAATTGTAACATGCTTTGATCGATGGATCGCGCAGCTTTGACCGATATGTCCTCCCTCCGCATTTGAAGCATACAATTGGTGGTCGTTCTCCTTCCTTGAAAACGGGTGTTGGTGCCGCTGTCTTTCCATCATTGTTGAACCTTCTCTTCTTGAAATTCCCACTTCTATTATCTTGACCATGATTACCACCGAAGTGGTTACCATTTCTGGCATGATAATTTCCTCCACGATGGTTATCATTGTTCCGATGACCGTTGCCACCGGTACGATTATTATCGTGTTGTTGTTCGTTATCCTTTGGTTGGGCTGGCTCATTATCACGCTCCAATAACTGAGCCCTATTCACTAAATCTGAATACAAACATAATTTATGAGAAATGAGGTATTGACGTATTTCGGGTTTCAAACCTCTAAGAAACATTCGCGTCATTCGCTTCTCATTATCGACCAAATGGGATGCAAACCAGGATAACTCCGTAAATTTAGCCTCGTATTGCGATACGGTTATATTGTTTTGCTCCATCTTGATAAACTCCACCTCCTTCATGTGACGAATACTTTCGGAAAAGTACTTATCGTTGAACAACTCTTAGAACTTCTCCCAAGACATCTTGAAAGCGTCGGGCAGTCGTACGACGCTTCTGATTCCCACCAATAATCTGCTTCTTCACGCAATACGTAAGGTGGTAAAGGAACCTTTGCTCCTGAGCATCCTAAGACATCAAATATCTTGGTGATTTGCTTTAACCACGCCTCCGCCTTTTTAAGTGGTTCTCGCTTTCCCAAAAACTCCTATGGTCCCAGCTCCTTGAACTGCTTAGCGTTGACGGTAAATGGGTTGTCATTATTTCCACCTGCACTTTGAACAGGAGTCTCTCTCTCCTGATGTTGCATGAATTGCATAAAGCCTCTAAACATCTCATCGTTCATCATCAGATCGGTGTTGTTATTTACCTGAGGATTATTGTCTTCCTGTTGCACATTATTCTGGGTATTGATCGTTGGTGACTTAACGGTCTCAAGTGCTTCATTGCTTATCTCAACATTTTCGGATGTCATTCTCAAATACTGCCACAAAAAAAAGGTTAATTGACATATCACATATTATCCCTATACTCTGACCGACCAATTAAATACCAAATAAACTTAGGTAAGTCATACTAGCGAAGGAATTCCCTGCCTCTCCCTCCTAGTTCTTGTCTCACATCTCAAATGATGATCATATCCCTAAGCTTTGATACCAACCGTGACGCCCCCCAAAATAGGTATACATCACCCATCTTGAGTCGCCAAATACATGGTACAAAATTCAAATACAACTTAATTATACAACAGTCGTGTAAAATACGACAAAACATAATCTAAGAGTTTTAATAAGAATATTGTCATCTAGACAATATCCACACTCATTGGAGTTCTCATTACATTTATTGTCACATTATTTAACAGAATAGTGAGGACTACTAATGCTATCATCTAGACCATCACTCCGTTCCCCGACTAGTCCCGGCTACGTTCTCATTTCCTGAAGAGAACAATGAAAGCAAAAGGGTGAGCTCAACTAGCCCAGTAAGAAATATTATGACTAAGATAATGCAGAATAAATTATCATTAGCCTACAACAGTGTTAAATTGATACAATATAACAAACATCAAGTTTAACTGCAGCGGAACAAGCAATCCATTAGAAGAGTCAAGTAGAGAATAAAATCTACTATCTTCTATGATTTAAAAGGTTTTTTATCAATTTTATCGCTGAGACTCAGCTTAATAAATAATCCACATCGTCGAATCGCCCCTACACTACGGCCAATGATATTCTTTAGTATCACGACCATAATTTATCCATGCACTATGGGCCAAGGATATTTATGTATTCATTAATGGTCATGATCATGCCAACAACTGTCCATCAATGCACTGCGGGCCAATGAGAACTTTTACCACATCATTTGTAACATTATGGTCATGATTATACTGAATAATCCTTGGTCATAATTATACCAAGTCCATCTATGTACTACAAGCCACAGATGACTTTCAACATAATATAAACATGAGGATGAT
Source organism: Panax quinquefolius (assembly GCA_020205615.1). Taxonomy (NCBI): domain Eukaryota; kingdom Viridiplantae; phylum Streptophyta; class Magnoliopsida; order Apiales; family Araliaceae; genus Panax; species Panax quinquefolius. Next base: position 811,172 of record CM035173.1, on the reverse strand, counting down.
GACAATGATATAGGAATTCAATAAAACAAGTTCAAGAATAAATTTTTAAAGATTTAGAATCTAATTTATCCAGAAATCAATAATGTCTAAATTGTCAACATGATACTTCTTTGTAGTGTAAAATTCAAGAATGCTCAAAAGAATATTTCCATGAAAAGATACTGGATGAAGCGCAAATATCAAGGATATTCCACTAATTTCATGGAGTATAGAAGCCAAAACTTTAACCAACTAAGTATAATAAAGAATGGAATAACAAAAGAATTCACCAGGCATGCGATGTAATAGCATGCAGAAAAGTATTCCAATGTAATAATAAAGAATGGAACCAGTGTTACAAAGAATGATTACATACATCTGAGATATTCCAATGTAATAATAAAGAATGGAATAACAGAAGAATTTCACCATGTATGCGGTACTTCGCATAGACATGTTATTCTAACATAATAATAAAGAATGGAATAACAGAAGCTCTCTTCATGAATTCAAAAGAAATAATACCCCTTACCTCAAAAGAAGACTGGATACTGGAATAGTGAGGTAACAAACTTCTCTTCTTCTTTCTCTCTATAATAATTGCTCTATAACTTTAGTGAATTGGTGAGAAATGAAGGAAGAATGAGCTTTTATTTATAGGAAAATATAGTTTCGATAATTGCACGCTTGGGGCTCGAAATATTACAAAGACAATACCTCAACTTTTCTTTCATTTTTAATTTAGTCCCGCAAGTATTATCAAACTTGCACCACCTCCCCTAATAGTAAATAATGTGATTCAATAGTAAATCATGTGAATCAATAGTTATAATCATGTGAAAATACGAAATTACAATATAAGATTCCATCTATACCTCCATTTTTAACTTAATCATGCAAGTATTATCAATCTTGCACTAACTCATTTAATAAGACAAGAATGTGATCCAATAGTACACACACATGTGAACAAATAGTTATATAAGCATGTGAATTAGTAACAATTAATCGCTTCATTTATCCGATTAATTACCCGATTTATCAATATAACCCCAGTACATCAATTATCATCTAATAGATGTCGATTTCCACTAACACTAATAATTCCAACACAATGGAACTATCAAAATCATCTTTAATCAACACGAACTTATTCATCATTAATATCATAATTCACAATATTTAACAACTAGGTCGCTTCTTGTGAAAGAGGGGCATTACGATAAGGATTTCTCTTTATCAAGCAGCAATTAGATGACCAAACCTCTCCTCGATGTAACTTCTAGACATTGTAAATATTACAATTTAATAATATGAATAACTTTGTCGCCTCAATTATTGATTTAATAATATAACATATTATACAGATGATACTGTGATAAGAATTGAATTAATAATATAAGAGATATGATGCAAAGAATTCATCGTAGTAATAATTGAGTATAACCGAGTGACTTCTTACGTAAGCATCAATAATCAATACCGTAAAGTGCTATTATGCAACCACGCCAGACATCGTATTTCTTTACTACCGGGTAGTTCAACAGTTTTAACGGTAACACTTCCGCCATTATTTTTAATAAAAGATAATTATGTCGTTTTCTTACTACGACAATACATCCGTTGTGGGGTCCACCAATGATTGTGGTGTCGTACGGATACTCTCCGACAAAAAGAATATTATATAACAACTTGCATACTTTGCAAAATTTATAAATATTACCCATAACTATAACATTATATCAAATCCGCACCATAATATTCAAAAAAAATTATTTCGAGAAATTCAAATCTTTATTCATAAAATTTGGGGTCTCACACCACGGGTCTAGCTGTTCATTTCTTACAAGGATATATCTTTATATTAAAACTTTACCATCCCCCAAAATCTATATATTATTATTATATTACGATTTATTTTTATATAAATCTATATAATAGATTGGGTTTGTTAAAATAGAAATAAGTTAATTTTTATATTTATTATTATCCCCTTTAATATTTTTTCTTTTGTTTGGAAATGTGGTGGCCTCGGGAGAGAATTTATATCCTTTGTCACATTCGCAGCAGTTATATGACTTAGACCACAGTGCATTGCGATCCTTATGGTCTGGGAATTGGATTTTCGAGCATGTCATCGACGCTTATATGTTGTTGCTACGAGACAAAGAGGAATACTACAGGTCGCAAGGAATACAAAAGTGGGCCCAATTTGGTTTCGTGAATTCATTCTTTATGCATCTTGGGCAGAGCTATGTGCCCCCAACTGAAGAGAATCAGGCATGAAGTTTTTGCAATCCGTATGTGAACCAAGATGTTGGCCCACCTTTACACGAATGCTAGTACATATTCATGTCGGTGTGTAGTACACATTAAAGCCATTTTGTCTTGTTCCTATTCTTAGTTGAAGATTGGATGGTTACGATAATTGACCCGTATTACAATGAACCAAACATATGAAATTACAGGAATCGACCGGTTTGTGTCTCAGCATAATTTGTGACCAAGGTGGGAACGTACGGAACGACACCGCTGATTTTATTAATATCTTGAGTCCATCGTTTATGTATTAATTCTTTTGAAATCAAAACCAAGTTCTTTGAAGTTAGTAACATGAGAATGTAACTTATATAGTACCAGAATGTTCTAACATTTTGCAATTACATTTCGCCATCCCGATATCTATATATTGCACAACTGTGAAATACCTGATGCGAGATTCAGGAACCATCACTTTGAACACCAAGTAATATTTTGAATTAGAAGTTGACAACTCAGGCACCTTTTTAGAAGTTAACTTGTGCGAGTTTGTCAGTTCAATTTGAAAACGCTGGAATATTTCTTTGGTATATATTTTAGCTACATGCACTTTTAACTGATCTCCAATAACAAATTTTCTTACACGATTAATTATGATATAATTATCTTGTTTCTCTCTGATGTACTACTTCGCAATAGCTTTCTCGGACTTTAAAACAAAATCTCTAATCTGCGTGGAAATATTGACAAATTCGTCAAAAAATGTCTATACTTTCCCTCCTAGAAGTAGTAGTCATTCCCGCTACGATTTTTTTTGTATACACCCCAATCCATTTTTCTTTTAATTCATACTGAGATTTCAACCATTCGTGATTCTACAAACCGTAATTTTCAAGCAACAAATTCCATCTATCCTCAAATTCTTGAATAGTCAAACACTTAAAGACATAGTAGTTAAAATTTGACTTAAAGTTGGATGCGATGAATAGATATGCCCAATTTTCAGGATAATTTTTTGCAAATGTTCCAAGTACATAAATGCATGGTGTGTATTAGGAAAAATCTTTGCAATCACATTCGAAATAACACGATCTTGATCAGTAATAATAGTTATGGGATGTTTGTAATTCATTGCTTCAAACCATTGCTCAAACAATCATATAAATGTATCCTCAGTCTCATCATTCAAAAGTGCACACCCAAACAATATAGAATGGTAATGATGATTTACACCCTCGAAATTAGCAAATGACATGAAATATTTGTTTGTTTGGTATGTGGTATCAAAAGTAACAACACCACCAAAAATTTGATAAGCAAGTATTGACCGATAATCTACACACATAATACATCCGATACGATTATCCACATCTGGTTTGACATTAAAATAAACTCTGCTCGGACTCTCACGGTGCAACTTTCTCAAGTAATCTATTGCACCTGTGCATCATTCGAATCAATATTATCATGTCTAATATCTCTAACTATATTTTGCACATCTATTTAAGAGAACCCAACATTGCTCATACTTTCTGCCAATGAGCTCAAAACATTCATCATCTTACTTGGACACATCCCAGCATTATTAAGGGTTTCAATCAAATCCCTAGCAACTCTTGAAATATTTTTGTGTGTTCGGGGACACAAATTCATGATTGTGATTCAATTAAGTCCCTCCTCCATTTTTCATTAACCACATTATTGTCTTCATCATCAGTGACAATCTCATTTTTCTTAACAATCTTATATCTAGCTTTACGACATTGATACAATCTATAACAAAAATATTAAGATCTCACATGTTTTTGCTAGTTTTTATTATTACTTCAAATCCAACGCATTTCACACATTTTCTGTAAAAAAATTCAACATCTTCTAACGTATCAAATATTTGACCAACATAAGGAATGGTATCCTTAACTAAAGCAGTTTCTTCATTATTATAACAGTACTTGATATTGAATGAAATAATTCTTCATCAAATAAATCCATGGCTAAACAAATATTGAATCAGTTCTAAATATGAAATTATAGAATACCGATCTTAGGTGATGTTTGTATGCAGGTATGCTTGTTTGTTAATCGGCTATGTGCTCTCAAGTTGATTGAATAGTTTGTTTATCGATGAAAGAGAATAACAAAAGTTGATTGCAATTAGGTTTTTATCTCTCAGAATCCGCACTTTAGTTCTACGGACGTATGTTTTTATTTACAACGACAACGTTTTAATGATAAATCAGCGTCCACAGTATTAAACTGCGAACAAAGACTTTAGACAAAAATAAATCAATTTAATTTTATTAGTTTTCCATTTCCCTGAGAGTATTTTCGTTGCAGATTCATCATATTATCTAGGGATGATGAAAGGAATACCCATGAACAAATGAAAAACTTAATAGCCTTAAATCGAACTATACTCGTCTCACATCGGTACTGTAAAAATGAGATGAGATCCAAAAATATATATAACTTATTAAAGCTAAAAATCATCTATTTCTTCTGCATATTCTTATTAGTTGTTACAGATTCATGTAATTTGGGATGATGAAATACGTCAATGGCTAAATAAATGGAAGAATGGATATATACCAATGGGGTGAAGTGTTTTCAATATATCCTTCCATTTATTAGCCATCAATTTGCCTTATTATCACAGTTAACATGATTCATGTTCAAACAATAAAACTATGTAAGAAGAGATAGAAAATTCTCGAGTCTTAATTCGAATTATTCTGATTCTCCATAAAAATTGTCAAAATGAGATAAGAATACCCTATATCCAAAAGTCATTATATGAAGTATGAAGTTTGCAACATCAATTGGCCATACTTATACTTGACCTAGCATCCACAATATTAAATCGAGGACGGGAAATTTTAACTTTAAGACTGAAACGACGTCATCCCGTATCATAAAGGAGTTAGCATCCACAGTTTAATATTGCGGGCAAAAGAATTTTTCAATGAGGTTTAATTTAGTTATCTGTCCCGTTAGGAGCTGTCGTTTACGCTCCTTAATTAACCTCACTTTCACTTTATAAATTCAAACAATTAGCACAATAGTATGTAATGATCGATCCCACAGAGAGTGATTTGTTTTATATTTATCCTATGATTTCTAATGAAAAGGGAATTTTGAATTGATTAACTAAATTAACAAGAATAAAATACTAAGAATTAACAATGAATAAAAAGTTTCAGTTCTTCAATTCAGCATTACCTTTTTACAACAAAAGATTAATCAAGTGTAGCATTATTTACCTTTCAATGAAACTAATAGTCCTAGGTAATT
>CM035173.1:600000-805543 GCA_020205615.1 Panax quinquefolius | reverse complement strand
ATTATTAAATATTTTGAAGTCATTAGTGCTATGTAAATTATTTTGAGGAGCGGGGTGTTACACTAACTATTCTGCTTCATCCTACAAACAATTTTTTTTAACAGCCTAATCAACTTATGGCAAAACATGTACCTTATTTACATTTTTACCATCTATAAGCATTACATACAATCATAGGAGGCAACAAAGAAACTCCACTCACGGAAGCGTAATTTAAGTGATTTAGGCTACGCTATATCCTTCGAGTAGTTTTAGGGGTCACAAATAGGGGTCCCTATTTAAGGTGACATTATTACATTGGCAAACACATCTTACTAGACCCACATGCGATAATGTGAATCATTGAGCAATCAATGTAATAATGATACCTCAATTAGGGATCCCATCTGGAAGCCCTAACATTACCTTCTACCTCCATCATGTGTCATAGTAACTGTAAAGAAGACGTGTGACAACAAAAATAAAAAGTCTGTGCATTAGTCCATTTGAACAACACTAAGACAATAGGCGTCCCTAAACTAGGCACTTTCCGACCAACTGCCCAAACTCCAAATGTATGTAACCAAGCCAAACACCTAATTTCAATGTCATATTCGTGGTCCTGGATGACATCATATGTGATCCAAATATACTAATCTATACATTAAATTTAAAGCACAACCATACTGTGACAAACCTGATTGATATATGGCTCCATCTGATGCAACAGTTCATACCCCTACATGAAGTAAAAATTTAGGAAGCTTATAGAACAAAGCACAAAAATGAATTAAGTTTCTTCATATGACATACCTGTTTGAAATAACGAAGATGAGCGTCCATCGTACCACTAACTGCTTCCAAGAATTCAAACCTCTTTTTCGCTTCAACATTAGAAACAGCAGTAACCTGGAGAAGAATTGAAAGTAACCAACTCAATTTTCTAGCATAGCACGAAAGCTACCATCTTGGGACCAATGGTTTTGGTCAATTTGTGAAGAGAAATTTACCCACCAGATTGAAGCGAGCTTGCTCAAAAGTAGATCTTGCATTATGAAGCTCCTGGATATAAACTAATATATATTAGAAAGTACAAGAATGAAAAAAGTACACAATCGCTTTAAATTATTTTTTTTGTACTCAAGGGAGGGAGAAATGGCAGACACCTTGAGTAACTTCAAGGTCGCTAGTTCCCATCCCTATACTTGGGGGCCAAACTTATTAACAGAAAAATATTTTAAAAAATTCGATTTATAACACAATATAATAAATCAGCTTAATCACTCTGGTTTGGTATTGGGGAATACCTCCTCTAAAACAGTAGCTATTTCACCCTTTGTGCCTTTCCTCAGTGATAAAAACTTCTCACGAGCCTGCAGCATAAAATATAAACCAACAACAAATATACGAGATGATTAACCTCATCAAATTATCTATAGAAACTGCTAAAAGACGCCACTATCGAGTATCGGATCACGAAACACAGGTCACCTTGCAACTGTGCTACATAAAGTTAGATGTTTTTTTTTCTTTATCATTGACACAGGATGCAAACAAGCACAAATGACTTTTCAAATTCTTTTTAGTGAATCAGAAATCTGCACTGCACTGTTGTTACATGGTTAAAATTCCACCCACCCATAAATCCGAGACTGTTATCTATGTAGGTACTACAGAGCAAAAGGAACTCTTAGAGATATTTGGAGAGGTCTGTATCAAACAAATAAGACACTTAGTTGAGGGTGACACTTCTGATGACAAAAGTAGAATTTTATCAATTGAGAAAGTCAGGTCCTCCTAATGTTTATACTCGATAAGTTACATACTGATGATAGCTGCTAATACCATTTAACAGGTTAGTTTTCGTGTGCGCTTGACTAAATAAAGATTTGATTCGGTTCATTTATGTACCTCTTTTGATAAGCTTATCTGGTTCCTTAATAATGAGACACATGCTCATTTATTCATGCATTGTTCTGTTACTTGGGGATTGTAGAGCTCTCTTTGGAGTGCTAGGAGAGGAGTGGGTGTGTCCTGCTACGATGAAAGATATGTTATTAATTTGTTTTAGAATATTTAAAAGTAAGAAGGATGCCAAAATTTTATGAAAGTGTGTCGTGGGGAATTTAGAATGAGCACAATCCGATTTATGTAGCGATTGGAGGGCTGCACTTTTTTAAGTGTTTTCTTTTTTTTGATCTTTTAGTCTGCTGAGGGTGGACTTCTTGTCCACCCATTTATTGTATCATTTCTTCCCTATTAATAAAATTTCTACTTTTATCAAAAAAACATATTATGATGGTAAAAGAGACTGCAACTTTAATATTGTTATTTTGCTAGGGGAACTCCAAGCTCACATCCACCGAGTCCTGACAAGTTTTCTGCTTAATTTGAGTTTGCTTGAAGACTATATATATTCAACGCTTAAAGAACCTATCTTTTCTTCTTAAAATCTGCACCAATATCTTGTTAATGTCGCTACAAAACTTCGCAAGAGTCGGAGCTCTCCGCCATCAAGAAAATTGGCTTTAAAAAAATTGGATTGCTATCCAGAGAAGAAATCCCTTCAAAGAACAACATACTCGGGTTTCACTTATAAAATACATATATATATATATATATATATATAGGGAACTGATATTTAGACAGAGTTAATTGATATTTTCGAGGGTCCCCGCCTTTTAAGTAAAAAAAAAATAATGCCTAATTTGCCGTAATTCAATACATACCCAATTGCCCTCTTTCTTCCTCTCCCTTCTGCAATTTATTTTCTCTCTACCCTCCATCATCATCTCTCAATTCTGCACTCCAACTACTAAAATCACCAAGACCTATTACTAACTCCATTCTTTGTTAAACACTTCTTGAGAGAGTTCATTGAATCTATTTTAATTTCAAGGCCTTCCTACTGGGTTTCAGTTTCACATCTCCTAAAAGTTGGTTTCTCTAGTCCAAAACTTACCTTAAAATTTCTGAATTAGTGTTATTAGAGTTTTACTTTAGGTTGTCAGCTGACCATTTTATTTTTAATGAACTCAATTGCAACTTTGAGTTTTGTGTATGTACATCAAAGTTCATAACAAATCAATTCAACCCACGCGAGGAAATCGGAATTTCGGTTGCACAAATTTTTTGGACACGGGATCAACGCATCAATAAGTTGATGACAAGGGAGAATGATTGTCAAAACCCGGACCGGCAATTAAACCGGTTAAATCTGGAACCGGTCGGCTCTCGGGTCCGATTTGAACCAATTAACCAATTTTGATCAAAACTCGGTAGAACCGGTTAACCAACGATCGAACCGGTGGTTCAACCGGTAAAACCTGTGTAGTTGACCTAATGAACCGATTTTAATTATTGTTTAATATTTTTTTTGTACCAAAAGTTTTTTAATATTAAAATTAATCACTTTTAATAATATTGTAACTTATCAACTTTATTATGTTTTAGTTCATAAAAAACGAAATTTTATTAATTACTAATAATACATTTTTTATATATTAATCACATCACTGAGTCAATAACAGTTAGACCATTATCCATCCACCCGGTACCTTTTTCGGTTCAATAACTGGTCTAGGTCAGAAAACCTTGCATGGGAGCTCAAAATAGATTGGCGACTTCAATGGTAGAGTTTCTGTCTGGATCTATAACTTCACAATGCCATTATCAGTCCACCAGTTGTGATTATCGGTCCACCAAATTAGTTTTTCAATGTTGCTTTCTTCCAGGCAATCTTCTTAGAGTGTATTGTGTGGTTCGATTACAAAGTTTGATTGTATGTTCCTTTGTTCAATATTGTTTTCCATATCTTATACATTGAAAGTGGCACTTGGTGAAGTCAAGAGAGAGCGAGTTGCGAGAGAAGAGAGAGGATACTTGGGTATTGTTTCAAGTAGGGGTTAATTAGACCTAATAGTTGAGTTTAATTTTAAAATGGGGACCACTTGCAGAAGTATCATATAACCCTGCGGAAATATCACTTCCCTACATATATATATATATATTAGACTTTGAGTTTCTTTGTGTAATCCCCCAATTACCCACATCAGGAGAGTGAGAGATGAAATAAATACTTGGAACCATTAGTGAGTTTTCACTGTGTTTACAAAATGAGCATGAAATAGTAATAATATATCAATTGAAGCACAAACAAAACTTAAGCATAATCATTAACTGAGTTTTTATGTTATTTACATGCTGAAGCATAGTTTTGAGGTTTATTCTGATGCAGTCCATTAATGGTTCAAGGAAAAACAAGCTTAAAGACAGCGGGAGATTCGAGGATTTGATCATTTTCCTAATGGGATCTGCCTGGGACCTTGAATACTCAATTTATATATCCAATAGCCACTAGTCATATTATAGTTGCTCAGAAGTTAGTTGACTGCTACTTCAAATTTATAAAAAAAGTTCATACATGTTTTAGTATTTTAGATTCAAGGATAATTAGGGTATATTGTATCCGGTTAATGAATTTGGTGTTAGTTTACACTTAATGGTTCTTGCACTAGTAAATGAATTTGTTTGAAGGTTCAGGTATTGATGCATGAAGTCCATCTAGAACTTTCTTTTGAGTCCTATAAATACCATGTATTTGAGCCATTTAAGGGCAGAGAGTTAAGTAACATAAAATCCTATTAGAATATTCAACATGGGAAGCAGATACCTAGGTATGAGGTAAAAGGTATCCATTTTTTTTCCTTTCTCTTTCTTTTATTAGCTTCTCTTATAAGTTTTTCCCTAGATCTTTCACAAAGCTACACCTAGGCACTGAGTTTAAAGATCTGCATCATAATTGCTATCAAGGCTTAACGTTTCGTCAATATGTTCTCACATAGCAAAATATCCTACACAACTAAATTAACGGATCGACAATGAGATTGTTTACTTCTTACTTCTTTTTTTGATAAAAGAAGAACATTTTATTGATTAGAAGAGAAAATTACGATGCATGACGAGTACAAGAAGTCCTTCCAAAAGAAACTAAAGAAAACAAAATGAGATAAACTTAATATTAATAAAGCACCGCCCCTCCAATCTCTTTAAATATTGGATAAAGAAATTTCTCCAAAAGATCCCATTGTATGAGCCCAAAGCGAAACAAAGAAAGATATTTTATCCCAAAGGGACTCAATATTTGTAGTCCGATTGCAAAAAATTCTAACATTCCTCTCAATCCAAATTTCCCACATAATAGCAAAAAAAGCACATCTCCACATAATCCTCCTATCATTCGTAAAACAAAAACCCATAAATTTGCATAGTAAAAAATCTTCCACCAAAGAGGGACATACCCAACTTTCACCCATCATACTAAACAAACAACACCACAACCGCCAAGCCATCAAACAATGAAGAAATAAATGAAAATAAGACTCAATATCCTTCAAACATATTACACACACCTCTGGAGAAAAAGATTTGTAAGGTCTACGCCTTTGACGTATATCATTAGTACTAAGCCGACCAAGAGTTAAGAACTACATAAAAACCTTAATTTCTAAGGAGCCTTTTGCTTTCCAAATATAAGAGGCTAGAGGATGAACTGAACGATAACCCAATAAGTGAAAAAAGAAAGACCCGAGAATATTCCCGAAGAATCAAAACATCAAACATGCCTATCCAAGGACTGAGAAAAAGAAAGTTGAATTAAGAAGAAATAAAGAGAATTTCCTTGTCTCCCTATCAATCAAATTACAGAAAAAATGAAGATCCAAGAAATTGAATCTACATCCCAAAGTATAGAAATAAAAAATAGAATTATGCTCAGACGAGAGGTAAAAATGACAAGTAAAAGCTAATGAAAGAGGAACATCTCCTATCCAAATATCCTCCCAAAATCGAATATTTATGTCATTACCAACTTGGAAACGAACAAGAGAATGAAAGGAAGTGTAACCTTTGGAGATAAATTTCCAAAGACTAGAATAAGTAACACAAGAAGTACAAGGATTTGCATTCAACCCATTCTGTTGAATTCTATACTTGTTTCTAATCATCTAATGCCAAAGAGAGTCAGGTTCCAAAAGGAAGCGCCATATCCATTTGCCTACTAGAGACCGGTTCTTAGACACAAGGTTTCCGAGACTAAACCCCCCCTTTCCTCTCTAGGACACGGAATCCCAATCAACCAAATGGCCCTTCCTATCCTTACTATCCTCAACCCATAAAAACTTGCATATAATTCAAGAGATTTGGCTACCCCTACCGCCGCCTTAAATGACGAGATAAATAAAGAGAAATACTACCTAAACAAACCTTAATAAGAATAACCTCTCACCCCACCTTTCCAACAATGAATCCTCCTACCCACTCGCTCTACTACCGGATCCCAAAAAAACAAAGATCTCAGATTTCCACCTAAAGGAACCCCTAAATAAGTCATAGCTAAAGACTCAATTTCACACCCAACTAGTGAAGCATAAGAAACAAGTACATCCTCCTCCATATTAATACTAGTAAGACTACACTTTGAAAGATTAATTTTCATACTCGATACAAAGTCAAAAATCTGAAGCGACAAGACACTCATAAAACCTGCAACACCTTCAACGAGAAAAAGAATAGCATCATAAACAAACTATTGATGATAAACTCTAACTTCATCTTGACCAACTACATAACCATTAACAAGACCGTCCATATCGCTTTTTTGAATCATCCTACTCAAAACACCCCCCACAAGAGTAAAGAGAAACAGAGAAAGCAAATATCCTTGTCAAAGACCTCTAGATACCTTGAACCAAGATAGACTCTCCATTAACAATCAGAAAGACGATGAAGAAAAAAAACACCCTTAACCCACATTCTCCATTTTATCCCAAAACCTTTCCTAGCTAAGACTTTATCTAGAAAGTTCCAACTATCACTATCATAGACTTTCTCAAAATCCAACTTTAAAATCAAGGCCTTACACCCTTTTCATCTCGCATCTTCCACCACCTCATTAGCAACTAATGCCGCATCTAAAATTTGTCAATCACCAACAAAAGCACTCTAGTAGAAGAAATAGTACCACCTAAGACATCTTCAATACGCTTAGAAAGCACCTTAGTGAGAATCTAATACACACTAGTCACTAAGCTTATAGGCCTATAATCTCTAACCCAGATGGATCTATCCTTCTGAGGAACTAAAGTAATAAGGGAAGAGTTAATGCTCTTACACAACTTCAATAGCATGAAACTCTTGGGAGAAACTCAAAAGATCCTTGATAGTACTCTAACTCTATTGGAAAAAAGCTAAGGAAAATCCATCCGGACCTTGTGCTTTGTCACTCTCCATCCCAAAAACGGCTTATCCAATTTCCTCCTCAATAGGCCTCTCTAACCACAAGCTCTTATCCCCCTCAATAGGATCCCACTATCCAACTATCCTCCTTATACAAAGCCTTAAAAAATTAGTTATATCATCAGCTATCAAGTCATTAGACTTATGAACCTCCCAAGACTCCAATTCAATTTCTTTTGACAAAACTTCGCTTGCACCTTCCACTAGCAACTTTATAAAAAAACTTTGAATTACAATCCCCTGTTCAACCCACTTGCTTTATCTTATGTCTCCAACAAACTTCTTCCTTCAAAACTAATTCCTCAAACTCCTCCTTCAGCACTACCCTCCTACTAACCAAATCTCCACATAAAAGACCATCTTTTTCTAACTTGTCAATGTCTCACACCCCCCCACCCCCCCACCCCCATTAGCGTAGTTTTCCTTGACCGTAAGTCTCCAAAAAACTCCTTATTCCACTCATTCAACCCAACTCTGATGACTCTCAACTTCTTCATAAATACAAATCCATACCAATCCTTGAAATGGCACTCTTCCCACCACTCCTTAATCAGCCCTTCAAAATTAATCAAGTGTGAGAAAGCACATTCTTAAAGCGAAAAGGAGTAGGCACCCACCCGATTGGATTAGATTCAAGAACCGCTGGAAAATAATATGAAGCCATCCTCAGAAGCACCTCCTAAACCTGATTAATAAATTCATCTTCCCAATTACTGTTAAACAAAAACCTATCAACGCGTACAGCTACTCGCTGCCCCACAGATCTAGACCCAAGTAAATTGAGCATTAAAGAGCACAACATCCCCCAAACCACAATTATAAAAGTATTGAACCCCCTCACACTAGTAGTGACCGTAGAACCTCCCAACTCCTGTGATATACGAATGACATTAAAATCCCAACCTAAGCACCACCTCAGACTACAAAGACCTGTGACAAATCCACCCAAAAGGTTAAACGCTCACTAGGTTTATCAGGACCATAAACTGAAGTGAACTACCACACACCATGACCACGAATGTCTAACTGGACAGATTAAGTGTAAGAGTGTAAAATTAGACCTTCGAAGCAACCTTAACATCCCAAGAAGATAATAACACCACTCGAAGCTCCAACATAAGAAAGAAACGCTCAGTCTTATGTCTAGACTCCCAAATCCTCCTAACAACACACCTATCAACTACCTCCAACTTGGATTCCTAAATGAAGAGGATTGCCTTACAAATCACTTCCCCGGATAGTCCCTCTTGTGCCAATTCTTAAACCCCTAACATTCCAAGTTAAAACCTTCATTTAAAATTTTTTTTAAAAAACCCTTCTTTGTCCCTTACCCCTCTCATAACTATCCTCATAGTTAACCGATGTTTGGAGCCGCCTCATCTCCAAAAAAGCATTCTTTCGTTTTTTCTTACTTAGAGAAGGAGACACCTCAGCCCTCATCTCCTTGCACTTAAATTGACCAGCCTAAAACCCAATTTTTCTAACAAGTCCCAAGGATCCCAATCGTCCTTCACCACCCCTAGGGGCTTCAGGAACAACACTTCCTTATGGAAACCTGACTACCTTTGGCTTGGCAAACACCTGAATAGCCACAATGTATTTCCTCCATTAGACTAGGTAAAATATCCCTCCCATCCCTCTAGGCTTCCTTGTCCAATCCTGACAAAATATCAATCAAATCAACATAATTCTTAAATAGAGAAACTCGTTAATATCATTTACAGGAGAAGTTTGTAAAGATTCAGAATGGTCAAAAGAGACCAAAGGAGGAGCAAGAATATCCTCTGAATTATGGTAATTAGAAGAGTTATCCACAATCTAGGTTATCTCTCCTTGTGATTGGCTTGAGCTAATAGGCCTCATCAGATCTTTAACCTCTTGTAGTGGTGATATATGCACAATATCCTCCCTCCTAGTCACGCCACCATAAAATTAGCATCATTTTGCTTAAAAAAATTAGTTTCAGATAGAGTAATGTTCTTATCAATAGACTGATATGCATTCACCTCCCTAATTTGTTCAATTAACTACTATGTCCCCCTTCCTCATCACTAGGCCAACAAGATACCTCATCAAAAAATTTAGCCCACTCCTCCAACGGCCTATCCTCCACTCCTTCTAAAGCCTTTCCAATAGCAGACGAGGCTTCTTTGACTGAGTCATAAACTTTGGAAAGGAGAATCTCAAAGCTCGGGTATTGAGACTCGAATACAAAGTTGATTTGCAAAAGTTCTGGAATCGTTCTATTGCCCCAAATAAGATAAAAAGTAATCCTCCAAATCAAACTCAGGAGAGCTTCGAGTTTCAATCAGAAAAAGCTGGAGAAAATCAAAGATGCCCATGAAGTGAGTATTTATGAAGAAGCCAGGTTTGAAAAAGGTCAGGATGTAATTCATGCTTCTGCGAGTATGCGTCTAAAATAGCAGAGGATGCTGTTGGTCTCAAAGTTAGCATAGCATATCTTTAGAGGTAACTGATTTGCTGTCAAGTCCTCTGCTGAGACAGAAAATGAGTTCAATACTTCTCTCATGCATAGATTCCAGTAAGAACAAGAGTGTTTATTATGCTGTCAACTACCTAATAGCCTTCAGACTTCTAGATATGCAGTCTATTCATGAGCTAACAAAAACAACCAACTTCAGACATTGGTCGAGGGTAGAACATTGGTTATGTGCCTAAGAATCCTAGGTGTGAAGCCTAGTTTGTCCTTTTCTCTTTTTTTTTTATATTTGTTCCTATTCTAAGTTTTTCCCCAAATCTGTTACAAAGCTGTCTACTTTGGCCGTTAGGCACTGAGTTGAAAGAACCTGAAACATATTCCTTGAAGTTCTCCTATTCATTTAGAACTGAAGCATTGGGAACCTGTCAGCACGACCAACTTCGAATATCAATTAAACTGTGCAGTCCAAAAAGTTTAAATATAATTATTTAATAGTCTTCGTATTTTATGTTTATGGGATTTTATTACTTTCAGTTTAGGAAATCATAATTTTTGAATATTTTTAGTTTTATTTTAATTTTTGAATATTTTTAGGAAGAGCTTAATTACTGAAGGGACTTTGAATATTATGATATACACTTGGTGGTTTTGAGTGATTTATTCTCCATGTATCAAGTTCTTGGCTTGGACGAGTTGATTTTCATCCTTTTTTACCATTCAACACTAATATTTAGGGCAATTGTCAACATTAGAAATCTAATGGTATTGGATTCTTTGGAAATTCTTCACTGCATGGAATTGAGAATATGCCAAATGGTGTGAATCCCCAGGACATGTTTATATAAAAATATATTTTATAAAGAGGAATTAGCAACCAAATACACAGAATCACAGAAATTTCTTGCCTATGTTTTCTCTTACTTTCCTATTTTTCTTTTTGGAAAAAAAACAGGGAACCAACACAACTAGATCTCCCCCCGAGGGGTGTTCAACTGAATATATTTACTGATAAGTGACCTACAAATGAATATTAGCTTAAATATTGCTCGTACTCTTCAGTTGTCGTGAGACAAATAAATAGAGATTGGCGGGCGGTGCTTCACTAGCACCCGAAATCGCTTTCTTTGCTTCTTTTTGCTTTCTTTTTGTTTTCTTTTGGAAGGACTTCTTGTCCTCCCCGTCATAATATTTCTTATTTCTTCATTAATACAATCTTCTTCTTTTATCTAAATAAATAAATAAGTAGTGTATAAATACTGATTTTTTAAAACTGATAGAAAGTTGAAGAAACATGTTCCAACTAATTTGATATGCAGACATTCAAATAATTAGATTTTAACTTTTTACTGGGTTTATTATGTTATGATACCAAATAATTTATTAAAATGTGCATAGCTTGCTAGAAGAAAACAATACTCACATCCAACTGTCACCATTTACAACTACAATCAAGTTTTTGATGTCTGCATTCAGTTGACTTAGTACCTAAACCTGTTCAATGTCAATCTATTTCTGAATGCAACCAAATGCAATTAATGAGAATATTTCTACCTAACATGACATTCAGCACAAGGCAAACGCTCTCCTTTTGTGTTTATAAACTTTGCTGAAAGACTACTGCCACACTGAAAACAACAGATATTTGTATAGATCTAATACATACTTAAAATTCACAATTATTATATATTGCATTGAGATAATGGTAAATATTTTTTAGGGCAAATTGAGGTGATTAATTACCATCTTCGATAGAGTTTCATTACATAAATTAGCAACAACACTAGCAAAAGTTAATTATCTGCATGCAAGACTCACCTGGTCATAGAGAAGGCTAGCCTTGTCAAAACGCTTCCGTGCTTCCTATATTAAGACAAGACAATTATAGAAGCCTAGGAATAAAAAAACAAGATTTGGCCATCAACTAAATGATCTTATAAGATAGGTAATGGCACAATGAACCACAGTCCAGCAGTAGGTAAACATGACTATAACCAAGACACATTGGACATTGAAACAAACCCCCTTATCACTTGAAACTAAAGTAACTATTTATCAAGCATGGCAGAAATTTAAAGGCATACATATGATGTATGCTCGTAGGAGAGAGACAGGGAGGGAGCAAGGCCGTCCCTGAACACGAGTGTAAGGGTCGACCTGGGCCTCTGATCAAGGGGACCAATTTATATATATATATATATATATATATATATATATATATATATGTGTGTGTGTGTGTGTGTGTATGTGTGTGTGAGTGTGTGTGCGTGTGTATGACTTTGCCAAGAGAAATAAAGTTAGCCATTGAAATTTTCTAGAGTTTGTAAAAGCTTTGAATTATTTTCCTAATGTTTAAATTGCTCACAGGGTATTATTAACTATTCCTGTAACAGTGGCATTTGCTGAAATAAAATTTTCAAAGTTGAAATTGTTAAAAAATTAATTGTGATCGACTATAACACAACAAATGTTAGATGGGTTCGCAACATGTGCATTGAAAAGGATATGCTGGACAAACTTGATTTTGAACATTTGATTGAAGATTTTGCCTCTAGGAATACTAGAATAAGTATCTTTCAATGAATGTATTCTCGTATATTTTGTTGTAGTCGAACTTCTCATATATTTTGTTGTAGTCGAACTTTTCATATATTTTGTTGTAATCGAACTATTATGTTTTAAGCTCTGAAAAGACACTTTTTTGGATGCAACTTGTACTTTTTATTTACTTATTTTTACCTTTTTTTGTGAAGACAATATTTCAAAAAGAACATTGTTTTCATTTTTCTCTCTGGGCCACCAAAATCTCAGGAACGGCCCTAGGAGGGAGGGAGGGAGGGAGGGAGGGAGGGAGGGCAGTTCAGTTCAGTTGTAAGAAAAAACACATTTGAAACTATGCATTTACCTAGTTGCCACCATTTCCAACTCCCTAGGAGTGCAACCTGTAACGCCACTAAGGGTTCTATTTATAATTGAAAAACACACAATTATTTGTTAATGCTATTAAAAGAGGTATGTCAAAATTTTATTTAAAAAATATATTCAAAAGCAATCGGAATTATGAAATTACAGCATCAGTCAACTAAATGCCTTCTACTTTATTCATTATTATATTCATCAAAACAAAAGAAACTAATAGATTTTGCATCTGTTTCAAAGATAACAAGAGACTGGCAAACATATCACATCCCATCAATAAATAGATTAAACAGACAGGCAACAGACAAATGCAGTTACAATGAAACTGCAACCACACCAGCAAAATACTAGGATTTTATAATGTGCGAAGTTTACTGCTATTTTATACGGCAGGGATCTCCTGTTATTCATTTCCAAATGATTGAGCATACACCATAAATAAAATGAACCATAACCTATTGGTTTGAGGTACCTTAACATCATGCAAATCTATATTGACAAATTGTAGTAGCCGGTCATTCAGCATGTGCTCAACCTGAATAAACAATGGAAAATGTCAAAAAAGAACCAGCTAACCAAATGAATATGAGAAAAAAAGGAAGAAGTAGTCTCAGAAAACTAAAATGTATGATAACATGGATGTCAGTATTAGTGCAATATGTTTGGCTTGTGACGATGGTATTAATTATATTAAAATAAATATTTGTGTATCTCTGTGTGTGTGTGTGTGTGTGTGTGTGTGTGTATATATATATATAAAAGAGAATAGCATTGTATATATATATATGTACATACATATAAAAAATCCTATAAAGGAGACAAGAGAGAGAGAGAGAGAGAGAGAGAGAGAGAGAGTGGGGGAAGGGATAGGAGGGGGGGCAAGGAGTCTATGAGACTTGAAAAAAAAAGAGTGACAAATATTTTAGGAATGCATTGAATTAGAATGTCATGGAAGGTAGAATAAAATTTTCAGATACATTTACACTATATTTATCCAAGATAGAATAAGGAACTGAATATTCTGCATTAGTTATATGAAAATCAAATTTTGAGGCCTTTATATATAGGGGGAAGAATAAGACCTGAAACAAAAACTGACCTGTGATCGAAGAACTTCCTTGTATGTCCCAATTTCCCTCAGCGCAATAGTGAATTTTGTCATAACAGGACCTAAAATTCAATAGCAGAACTTCCACTAATCATATCAGTTATTTTCTTCTTTTTACTTTTTTCTTTTCCTTTTTTTAATGGGGTGGGGTTGGAGTAATCGGGTAAGGGGGCTAACTGATAAAAAAATATGCATGCATATCACCAGTCAGTATAGGTGCTAACCCATATCATCAAATTCATATTATAGAGGTGAAGAAATAAAAGAGAAACAAGCATACAGGAGTCAGTTACTCAATCCATTTATCACCATCACTGAAGTTTTGTGTACAGCAGCCAACTATAGAAATGAATAAGATTTAGAGACTTGGAAAGTAGCTCGAGCTTTCTAGAATTTTAGTACATGGGTAGCAGTTACCACATCGTTGCAACGTATCTTAGGATAAGAATTCTATAAATAAATAGATGGCATATATGAGACGTGTGAGATGAATGATATAACTTGAATATGAAATGAATTGAATATTAGCTTGGTCATTCTCTCTATCGTCTATATAAAAATCCATCTATCTTGCTCTCCAACTTTCTCCTCAATTCTCATTCCAAAGACCTCCATTACTCGGTTGTATTCATCAGTGTTACACAAAATTGCTACAATAGCTAAAAATACCCGCCTAAGCCCCCTCTTGGCCCCCCTCCCCCCTTGGCGCCTCACCTATGCCCAAGGCGGGATTTAGGCGGAGAAGTTTTTTTTATTTTAATAACTACCCAAACCAGATCTTGATATATTTATTTTTCTAATAATTTACCATATTCATAATACAGGTTGTAGCATATCAAATCACAACAAGAAGTGAACAATATAAAGCCAAAATGGATAAGTTTATTATAATTCTAATTTTTTGAACTTGTACCAACTTCAAATTATATAAATGATGATACAATTGTAATATTTAGTTTAATTCAATATAATTCTTAAATTTATGTTTAGTTTCTTAAGTTTTAATATTGAATTAAATTTTTGAAATTTTAAATTTTATTATTCAATAGCAATCTTGTTTATGAATAAAACTATTACGTTAAAAATATTTTTGAACTTTGAACAATTGCATGTTTGTGTTTGAACTTTGACATTAGCAATATGGATATGTGTTTAAACTTTAAGCAAAGGCCTTTATTATCTTTATTATAGATTGTATTGCTTTATATTATTGTTTTGTTTGGATAAATGTAAGATAAAATATTAAAATTAACTTAAAATAAAAAATTCCGCCTAGGCCCCCCGGCCGCCCGCCTTTTAGAACATTGCTTTGATTCTATTTTTGCATCTTGCACCAGTGCTCACTTGTTAGTTGCTAATTTGGTTTGAAATAGTCAAACTAACCTAGGGTTAGACTTGACATATTGCAATAGAAATCAGTAAAACTGTACTGTTGACATAACATATCACTAGGAAAATATATGCCAAAATGAAGTTCCAAGGAGACTGTTTATGGAGGGAAAATTAAAATATTGCCAAGTTTACATTCTAAAACACTAGACCAATATGATTAATAATTGTTGTGATCCATGAATTACTGCATGAGATGCAGTTCCAGTATCATCAAGACTCCAAGACAAAATCAAAATCTGAAGTGTGACTTGATTCTGTAGACTTCTGAGAACTACCACAAATTAATGTCATTTGCATAACAAATGAAGATTTACCATTGGGCAGATCATCACTTGATATGTACTGCCCCAACATATCTAACAAATTATGACAAATAACACATTTCCATTAAACTAACTCTTTAAATT
The DNA here is from genome assembly GCA_020205615.1 of Panax quinquefolius. Taxonomy (NCBI): domain Eukaryota; kingdom Viridiplantae; phylum Streptophyta; class Magnoliopsida; order Apiales; family Araliaceae; genus Panax; species Panax quinquefolius. The sequence continues at coordinate 790,005 of CM035173.1, read as the reverse complement.
GAATATTAAGTTCACATATACAAGATTACTCGTTACGAAATACGGACCCTAGACGTGCAATTACTATTGTCAGTTCCACATATATTCAATTTCAAGCATAGTTTAATCTCTGAAAGACGTGTATAATAAATGTCGTAGTGTACAAGATGCCAATTCTGTTAAACCAACCATGATCCTTTTATACAGAGATAAATATTTACATATTCATTGCTGTGTGCAGAAGTTTATCGGGTGTATGGAGTAATTTTTGTATACCAGATTACTACAGTGGAGAAATCAATAAGAATATTGAACCGACAAACTCTTCAATAACATAAATCAGAACTAGATGGATGTTATATAAATATATACATATATATATCACCAATGTGTGATAAAGTCGCAATACTTCAACATACCTCCAAAAGCAACACTAATGGGATCATTATGCCCTCCACCAAAAGTTTCTAGGGCACTGGCAAAAGCAATGTCCCCATCATATCCCTCCCCAAGCCCTTCACTGCATATTAAAGACATACAGAAGTGGAGGTGGGGGAATCATTAACAAACAGAAGGTCCATTAAAATGCAGAACTCACTTTCATACGACACAAGCACTCATACAAATATAAATAACCAATATAATTGTCACAAAAAACAATGAGTTTTCAATATTTATACTTTCTTCGAATGTCAGATGAGCTAAGGTTCTTAATAGTGAAATATCAAGGTACGATTATCATCATTATATCATGTGCTCAAAATTCAATATGGACGCAGTACAGATTTCAAGCTAAGGGTGGAGCTTCAGGAATGACATACACATTGCAGTTTTTAATATTTGAATTTCTAATTTGGTTACTATATCCATTTATTTTCACAAGGTACAGTATCTTCCAGATAGAAATTTGTGTTCAAAACTTCAAAAAATACTAGCCTATAAAGTTGAGATCAATTGAAAGGAAAGTGAGAACAAGTTATAGTACGTATCAGCACAAAAATTAAAAAATTCCAGGACTGCTATGATGAGTTAAGGTGGTGACTAACTTGATCCAGAAAGGAATTATCAATGTCAACAAATAACAAATATCTAATACAGTAATACTGCTACGAATGGAATTAAGATTTCAAAACAACCCTATCAACATAAACTAGGGATTCACAACAAATTTCTAGGAAAAAAACACCTAACAAGAGTTGAAATCATTGAGGACGAATAAGTTTCAGAAATGTAAAGCAGGGAAAAATTTAACATGTATAACTCACGTGTATTTTCGACATCCTTTGTAAAACCTTAAACTTCTCTCTCTCAAGGATTCAGCACTTTCCTCGAAGCACTGTATCTGTTTCACAAGCACAGCAGTAGATGTCAGAACTCCTTGGAAACTCAACATGTATCAAAAAATTATCCAATAACGTCATAAAAGAGAAGTGTTCAAGTTCTCATAATATATAAGGCACCTAAGCAAAAAGAACAGGTACCTGAGACGTTAATTCACAATAAATTATTCAATACGGTGATTAAAAAAATCAAAATCTCAATACAAAAAAGGCACCTGTGCAGGAAAAAAAAATAAAGACATTAGACATCAAGGCTATGTTGTGCTTGTTTGCAAGGATTAAGGAGAGGATAGGACTATTTAATCCTTTAAAATTTTAATCCCGTGTTTGTTTCTAAATTTGTACTATGGACCATTAATACCCAAAAATGGGGGGAGGGGGGGGGGGGCAATTTAATCCCCTACCCCCGTACCTCCCCTTAGGTGACAAATAGTACATCACATACAAAAATGACCTAAGCATTAAAAATTTAGGATAAAATTATCCTTATTTAGGCATTCCACATATAATCGCCCTCTAAACAAACACTTGACAATTTTTTAAGAGGATAAATTTGAGATAGTATTACTAATCCAAGGACTATGCTCTATGGGATTGTAATCCCTTTAAAATAATACATGCAAACAAACACAGCCCAATTTCTAAGTCTACTATAAGCTTATTGCATAGTTAATTCGAAATGGTAAAATGTCAGCAGTTCAGTACAATAATGATCTAGCAGTAGGAAGAACCATGATCTTGACATAGTATCCAGCCATTCTAAATACTCTCTCATTATTCACCATTTCAACAAGGATCATATTTGGAAAAAGGAATATGGTTTTCTGGCATAATTAAAGAAATAAGGAACACTGTGAAATATAGGAAAGCTCAGAGAAAGGAGAGTACAAGGTTGACAACAAAACAAAATCTACCTTTTCTCGGAAAAAAAAAACAAAACAAGACGAAACAAAACAAGAGAAGACAAGAAATTAGATCATGCAAATATTTCCATGTTCGAGAGTATTTATTAGTACTACTCTGGAGCAAGTTGTAACTCCGAGATTAAAAAAAATATTCTTTTAATCTAGAATTTTCAAATAAATTTAAACCACCTAACAAGATCTACTTAAATTTCAAAATTAACTAATTGTATAGGAAAAGAGGCTCATAAACTCCAAGGTTTGGAATTCCATACTTTCCTACCAGAGTTGAAAAGGTAGAGTAAATGCCTAAGAAGTAAGATCAGACTGAGACACACAGTTACACAAAATTGCAAGTACATGATTGAGAATAGGGAGAATTGAGCAATGCCCGGGCCCACAGACATGTCTAATTTGGTTTTGGGGATTAACTTATGTCTATCCCAAAATTCTTTTTAGGACTGGAGCAAGTTCTCCACCAATACTCCTAACAAAAGCAACATTGCAGTAAGAAGATCCTAAATCTTCAAAATGCAGTCGTCCTCAACTTTGGAGATATTTCAGACAGTAAGTCAGCATAAATTGGTGGGTAAGCTGATACTTTCAAGCCCTAAAACGGCCATTGCAGGGAGAGACACAAAGAGTGAACGTAGATGAGAAGAAAGATTAACCTGTTTCCGAAACATGGGAGAGTCATCTAGCTTCGTAAAATGCATTTTGGTAACAGAGATTTGTCTTTTCGTCTGTAACAAGGAGTATTACTTAAACCATCACATTGATCATGCTCAGCTCAGCTCAGCTCAGCTCGATCTTGAAAGATAGAACCAATTCTAATGCCGCACACGATGATGCTCTGAAATATTTAATAAAAAAGATGAGTCATTTTTCATCCGATCTCAGATCAAAAACTGAACAGTCGTACGCAATTAAAAAAAAAAGTGTTTTACAAGAGTGAACAAGTGAGTACCAAATATTCTCCCGAGCACGATTTACGAGTACAGCGATAACTGCGGGGAGTTGCAAAATGAGCTGATTTCGTTTGATGTTAAAAACCCTGGAAGGAAGATGAACATCAAGCAAAAAGGAATCCTACTCGTACTAGTAAAAAGCAACAAGGAGCGGAAACCCTAGAAGAAGAAAAGAAAAGGGAAAAAATAAGTAGAAAGTAGTAGTGCAAGGAAAGCATACTAGTAGTAGTATTTGGTTTTAATTAATTAGCCTAGAGAAGAAAGAGGAGGAGATGGGGTTGGACATAGGATTAGGGGCTGTGTATTGTGGAGTAGTAGTAGTAATGTTTTGGGAGTCTCGGGATTTGAATCGAATGCACTGTCTACTACTACATGTGTAATCAAATCGAATTTAGGGCTCAATTAACTTAAAAGACCTCCTAAACCTCAAACACAAAGTCGGACAGACAAACATACTTACCTTTGATAGAAGAGAATTCTGTTCTTTTATGGAATAATAGTCTTTTTTAGGGGTGGATAAAAATTGCATGAATCTCAATCTGAAAATGAGCCGCTGAATTTTAAAAAAAAAATTGTTTAATAATTGACAAAATTTTATTATTTTACCCCTCTGAAAAAATTTTAAAATTATTATAAATATAAGAGTTAATATTTTTTTAATTTTTTTTTCTTTCATTCATCGCTTCATTCACCATTCATTTAAAAAAAAATCGATTTTACCATTCGGTTTCATCCATCTTACCGATTCAAATTATTTCGATTTAAAACAAACGACCGATTCGATTCATTATTCAGATTCGGCCCATTCAAATTTCTAAACAAATACCCCCTTAGCTTCATACACATAAATTAAAGAAAGTTATTTAATATTATTATTTAATAATTAAAATTTATATAAAATTTCATCATTACACCCTTATGGAAAAAATTTATTGGGACAATAAGACAAGTTAAGGGTTATATAAGAAAGTAAATAATTTGTTTTCCTACAAAGTTGTAAACGAAAAATAAATTTGAACAATTTTTTTCTTTTAAAAAGTCAATTATTATGGAATGGGGGTAGTACTAATCACTTCATGCTAAAATTAGAGCTACAATTTGACTTTTAAAGTCAAATTGCCATATATTAAACTTCAAATTAGTATAACTCATAAAATTTTAAAATAAAATAAATTTTGTTATATACTCCTTCTTCGGTTCCTTTTTACTTATCGTTTTATAAAACAAAATACAAATATTAAGAAAAGAAATGCAGTTAATGTTTTGTGTGATTAACAGAAATAGTTATAAAATTTCAATACTACCTTTATAAAATTCATTAGAAAATACAAAAGAAAAACAAGTTGATATTTGATATAGAGGATAATATGAAAAAATTAGTCATTAATACTTTCCTAAAATATACAAACTTCACTATCTAAAACGACAAATAAGAAAGATCGAAGGGAGTACTATACAATTATAATAATTGTATAACTAAATTTAAATAAATTCACATCAATTTAAAATTTAATATGTATTAAAGGTCAAATTATATCTCTAATTTCAAATCACAAGGCTTAAATTTAATATGTGCAGGGACACTGGTTCGATCTTCCGGCTAATAAAAATAACCGCAATAGTGATTTTGTTTTTTTTGTTGGTGAAAATATAATTTAATACCCTAAATTATTTGCCTTTTTTTTCATTTCAGATATTGATATTTCAATTTTTACAATTAAATGATTAAGTTTTTTTTTTTCCCCATTTGTAGTTTAATTAAAGTTGACAGGTCATAAATTGATGATGTGGTTAAGACACATAGAATAGAACTGACATGTTTAAGTTTTAATTAAAATAATAAAAGGGGTTTTATCAAAAGAGAAAGGTATAATAAATATAAAATAATGGCAATAAGCAATTAATAAAGTAACAGTAGGCAACTAACTATTTTAAACAATTAGACATAAATTAAACTAGCTCATAATCCGTCTGAAGCACGGACTTTATTTTGTTATAAAATTATTGCATTATATTATACTATATACTAATATATTAATTATACTAATAATAGATTATATCGTGTACAATGATTTTTATATATTATTTAATTAATAATGTATAACTGATTATTGATGAAAAATAAATAAAATTAAAAATGTACAATTATAATTCTTCTACTTATATAATATAAATGATAGTATTTCTCTTTAAAATGATTTATTTGTTTTATGTTCTAGTGTTCATCTATTTATGTAATAATAAAATCTAAATTAAACTCAAATAATTATACTTATATAATTTAATAAAAAAAATATTATATACTAAAATATTATTGTTATTAATAATATGAAATTTAAATAACACGAACTAAGTTAGGAAATGTATAAAAATGAGACAGTGGTAAGTTAGGAAATGTATAAGAATGAGACAGTGGTAAGTATATAATTATAATACTAAGAATGTAGATGAAAAAGATTTTTGAAATTAAATAACGAATAAAAATATTTTTTTACTAGAGTTTAGGTCTTTATTATAATTTCGCGCGCGCAGATGAATCTTACAATAAACCAACAACAAAAAATTATAAAATTATTAAAATTTGCTTTTCTATTTCTTTTTAATGTATTATAAAATTATAAATATTGTAAAACTCCAACTTTTATGAATAAAATAAATTTTCTATAAATATCATTTTTGAATACTATGAAATAAATTTGATATAATGTTATAGTTGTGGGTAATATTTATAAATTTTGCAAAAGACGTAATGATTGTTATATAATATTCGATTGGTCGGAAAAATATTCGCTTTTAATGCGAAATATTCGCATGCGATTTACACAATCAATTAGTGGACCTCTACAATGTAATTATTGTCGAATTGAAAAACGACAAAAATATTTTATTGAAAATAACGGGCGGAAGTTTTATCGTTGACATTGTTGAACTACTCAATAGTAAAGAATAAAGAATACGGCATCAGTTGCATAAGAAATACGCAGTATTGATTATTGATGCTTACGTGAGAAATCATTCAGCTTTTTATTCAATTATTGTCGATATTTTTAATATTATTAAATCAATAATTGAGATGATGTAGTTATTAATATTATTATTTGCAATATTAACGATGTTCAAAAGTTATGCCAATGAGAGGTTTGGTCACCTAATCGCGCCGCCAATAGTAGGGAGAAATCCTTATCGGAAAGTTCTCTTTCCTAGGAACGACACAGTCGATTAATATTGTGAATTATAATAATGATGATAAATGTTGTTAAAAATATTGAAGGAATTTTTTATGAAGTATTTGATGTAAATTTTATTTAATCGATAGATTCGCATTTGCCCATTTTTCAAAATAATCAAGAGAAAGTTATCTCGTTGCTATATATATATATATATATATATATATATATATATATATATATATATATATTAACTAATGAGGTTGATAAGGGGGAGACCTCAATTAATTTCAAAGAATGTCATTGCTAGCTTATTTTGGCAGATTCTGTGATAATTTTTTAAAGCTTGGACTTTTTGGCCAAACTTTTTCAAGTTATGCATTATTATTGATAGCGTATGAATTGGGGCTCCTTTTAATTGGTCAAGGCCTCCATTTAGCATGTGTAGTTTTCCTCATTGGCTAGCCCCTTGAAAAGAAATACTGATACGCTGGAACCGTGAATTCGTTTAATTTTAAAACATTGTACGTCCGTGATTATTTTCAAATAGTATCCTTTTCATTCTCCTATAAATAGAAAGTTTCATTCCTTCATTATTTTTACTTAATTCAATTTGGAAACTCTCTAGAGAAACTATAAAAAAGAAAGAAGAAAAGTGTTTTGCTACTTCATTATCCGATATCAAGTTTCTTTTACGGTAAGAAGGTATTATTTTTTTGTATTTATGAAGAGAACTTCATTATTCCATTCTTTATTATTTTGTTGGAATATCCTCGTCAGACGACGTTTTTCGTCGGACCACGGTTAAAATTTTTATTATTACATTGGAATATCCCGTCATCATGCTGTTTTACGCTGACGGATTCGGTTCCGTCTTTATTATCTCGTTGAACATCCCGCATGTAATTTCACCGACCGTTCCGTTATTTAGTATTCTATTGGAATAACTGCATCGGCGCCGGCAAGTACCGCATGTATGGTGATTTCTTCGTTATTCCATTCTTTATTATTCGTTGGAACATCCCGTCGCTGCTGAATTTCACCGACCGTTCCGTTATTTATTATTCATTGGAATAACGTGTAATACGCGAGCACTACACGTACGTGGTGATTTCTTTTGTTATCCCATTCTTTATTATACTCGGTTGGTTAAAGTTTTGATTTCTAAACTCCATGAAATTAGTGGAATATCTTTGATATTTCATGGCTTCATCAAGATCTTTTCATGGAAATATTATTCTAAGCATTCTTGAATTTTACTCTACAAAGAAGTATCATGTTGACAATTTGGACATTATTAGTTATTGGTTAAATTAATTTTGAACTTGTTTTTATCAATTCTTATATCATTGTCATCATCCCATGTTTATATTATGTTGAAAGTCATCATGACTTGTAGTGATAGATGGATTTGGTATGATTATATGACTGGGATTATTCGATTGTAATCATGATCGTAATGTTACAAATGATGTGATAAAAGTCATCATCGTTGTAGAAGTGCATTGGATAATTTGTGGTTGTGATCTTAATGAATATCCTCGTCAGTAGTGCGGGGATGATGTGGATTATTTATTAAATCGAGTCCGTGATAAAAGTGATGAAAAACCTTTAAATCATAAAGATATATAGTAGATTTTATTCTCTACTGACTCTTTTAATGGATTCTTTGTTTCGTTCTTGATTAAACTTGATGTTTATTGTATTTATCGGTTTAACATTGTTGAAGACTAATGATAATTTATTCTCGCATTATCTTAGTCATAATATTTTTTCTTGCGCTATTGAAATTTCACCATTTTCTTTCACGTTTTCTCTTGAAATGAGAACGTAGTGGACCTATTTCGTCGGGAACCGGAGTGACTACGAGATAATAGTATTAGTAGTCCCCACTATTCTGTAAAATAGTGTGACAATAAATGTAATGAGGACTTATTCTAAGAGCGGATATTGTGTATTTGTATTAAAACTCATAGCTCTCTTATTGTATATTAAAGATTGTATTTATATTCTATACCATGCATTTGACAACTCAAAATAGGTGATGTATACTTATTTTGGGGCGTCACAAAATCATGTTGATACAAATTATCTTCAAGATTATATGTACATTTTGTGAAAAAAAATTATATAAAATTGTCGTACCTGGCAAGGACTATCAAAGCTGTAATAAGAAAAGTATAATCAATAATATTGAATTTGTACCAAAGACTCATAACAAGCATTTGCCATAATCACTTAACATCTGCTACATGAAAAATGATAAAATATGAATTTATTTATCAAAATATAGATTTTGTTGAATATCTTATATGACCGACCTTACATGTTTTGAGTCTATCTATCAATATTATATTGAATTATAATATTATAAAATTTTCACAAATTAAAATCGAGTTGATTTTTTTTGAACTTATATGTTATAATTGAATTGCAATTTGCACTTGACAAAACATTAATTAATTAATTGTTCAATTTTGTATAATTTGAGTGCATAACATAAAACAAAATTAAAACTAATTCTAATGGACAAAATTAAACGTTATATTAACGTTAACAACTTCCTAAATAGAATAAACATAAAGGAAAATTATTTTAAGACTTAAATGTTTTAAAAAATCTTAAAGTAGTTCATGTCTGAGAACACACGTACATTCACTAACTAACTTGTTTTCCTTCAAATTTATCATGCAATTTTAACTTAATTATTTTGCATTTCTTCAAAAATATTGTATTTTCTGTTCGCTTTTCTTAAGAAAAGAACTTATTATTATTACTCAATATTATCCGAGACCTATTTTTAGATATAATTTTTTGATCATATGCATATCTTGATATATTGGCATTGGGGGAAATATGGTACTCCTTTTCCAAGGTAGAATTAAGGAGTACTCCATATAACTTTGAGAACTAATATAACTTCCTACTATCTTTGACTATATATATATATATATATATATATATATATATATATATATATATAAACCTTATAAATAATTAAAGCACCATAATAGAGGGCTAATTAATTTGAAGCACTTTTTCCTTTCTTTAATATTAGGATTAGGAGTCCACATTAATTAATTATTAGGAATTACAAATATATATGCTTTTGGATATCCATGCATCCATGTTTCATTAGGCTTTGGACTTCTGCGTGTAAGTTAGCTCTAAATCTGCTAGCTTAGCTAGCTGTAACAAGTGATTAGGATCTAATGATCACGACTAAAAATACATTATACACACATACTCACTCCATTATTTAACAAATACTCCTTCCGTTCCAAATTAATTGCTCAGTTTTGATTTTTTAAAGTCAAATTGACCATTTTTAAAATTAATCTCTTTACTATTTTTGCTAAAATATAGGTGAATAGATTATAACCAAAAGAAAGTATATACAATTTATTACTAATCCTAATTTTTATAATTTTAGAAATGTATTTATATACGCTTAATTATTAATTTAAAATAGTCGATTTGACTTAAAAAGCTCAAACCTGGTAATTAATTTGGAGACGGAGGAGAAATAATTAACAAGAATAAAAAGAAACATAAAGGCAAAAGAAAAAGATAAAAAAAATAATGTGAAGGTCCGACAGATAAGGACAGCTCGTGATCGAATTCTGGTGTTAAAGTATGACTATATATGTATGTAGAGCCATTTTCTACCCGAGACCAAACCCTGTTTATATATATATATATATATATATATATATATATATAATAAAACTCCTATTTATATAGGAAATTAATCATTTTTTGATATTTTCACACGTAGAATCCACATATTAGTTAATGTGTCAAATTTTTATTGATTAATATGTGGGCCATACGTGTAGAAATATAAAAAAGTGCTGTGAAAATATTAATTTTCTTTATATATGAGTCTCTGTCCGGTTGCTACTACGGACATTGTTCTAGCAATCACATCTTACACAGGTCATTTTAATATCATACAAAATCTCAGGTTGAAGGGTGGTATAGGTTGCTTCATGCATGATTGTGCGACTTACGGTTATGTTGTATTAGTGATCAAATCATTTTGATCTGGAGAGAAGGCACGGGATATGGTGCATAAGAATTCTATTATTGTTTAACTTCGTTGATTAAAATTGCATGGTATATCCAAGAGACATATACGCGTTTGGATTAACAGCATGGACGAGGAATGATATGTACTGAACAGGAGACTGGTTACTAGCTAGCAGAGGCCAAAGGATTCCGACTTGATAATTCAGGAATGCTCCCAGCTATTCAAAGTTCAGGAGGGTCAAGTGTGGTAATGATCATCAATGTGAATGGGTAGCAAGCATCAGGCACAGTGGGTCAATCAGCAGTTTATTATCCATTTGGAACTCAACAAAGTTGCAGAAACTTAGAGAATTTATGGAAGATATGGTCTTCAAGATTTTAGAGTTTTAAGTAAAAATGCATGAGGAATTTTTAACAAATCAGCATGAGCGTAATTTCGTGGGATCTGAAACAGAGGAGAAAAGATGGAAAAATTATATTGTATTCTTCACACTATAATGATACAATTACATGTGTATATATATATATACACACCAATGGTGCTCAAATCATCTACTTGGAAAGATTACAAACAAATATAAACATAATATTTGAATAAATCTGTTGCACTCTAATTAAGGTATTCAAATTAATTCATCCGAGTCAGTCGGCCTTTGTTCCAGGCTTTGGTTGGCTTTGGTATTTTTATCATGCCCCTGCAAGATGATGGACGACCGACAGGCATGTCCAATCTAAATTTGGAGAAGCTGAAACCGTTGACGAGAGAGGGGCTTGGTGAGGACATCAGCAAGTTGGTTAGTCGAGGAGACGTGAGCAACACGAAGCAAGCCGTTTTGAACCTGTTCGCGAATGAAGTGATAATCGAGAGCCACATGCTTCATACGAGAGTGAAAAACGGGGTTTGCGCAGAAGTTGGTGGCACTAACATTGTCACAATAAACAACCAGTGGATGTGGAATGGTGACACCTAATTCTGTAAGTAGAGAACATATCCAATGAAGTTCAATGGCAGTAGCAGCCACAAAGCGATACTCAGCTTCAATGGAGGATCGGACAACAGTGCGTTGTTTCTTCGAGCTCCAAGAAACGAGACTTTGACCAAAGTAGATGAGACAAGCACTTGTGGATGTATAATCATCTTTATCACCAACCCAGTCTGCATCTGAGAACGCGGGAAGAACGTGAGTTATTTGGCAATGTAGAGTAATACCATGATCAAGTGTTCCACATAGATAACGTAGAAGACGTTTAGCCGCTTGCCAATGATCCGTTGTCGGTTTGTGCATGAATTGATATAATTTGTGCACTGTCTAAGCAATGTCAGGTCGTGTGAGTGACAAATATTGAAGGCTGCCAACAAGAGTGCGATACTTTATGAGAGTGGAAAGAGCAGAGCCAGAGTGTAAAGTGAGAGAATGAGTGGTGGCCAGTGGTGTCGCAAAAGGCTTAGCATCAGTCATATGAAAATGACGGAGAAGGTCAAGAATATATTTGCGTTGGCAGAGAAAAAGTCCATTATTGTGAGGTGATACTTCAACACCAAGAATATAAGATAACGTACCAAGATCCTTTAGTGAGAAGCGTTGCGATAAATGGTGTATGAATTGATGAACAACCTTTGTATTGTTACCTATGATAATGATATCATCCACATAAATGAGAAAATAGATGATAATATTGTTAGCATGAAATATAAATAGGGATGTGTCCGCATTAGAGTTCATAAATTCGGCAGTGAGAAGAAACTGGCGAAACTCGTGATACCAAGCTCGGAAAGCTTGTTTGAGGTCGTACATGACCTTACGAAGTTTGCAGACATGATGAGGGTAATCTGGATCAATAAAGCCATGTGGTTGTGCCATGAATACATCTTCAGATAGAGTGCCTTGAAGAAAGGCACTATTGACATCAAGTTGCCGGAGAGGCCAACCGTGGCTGACTGCAATAGTGAGAACCAAACGAATAATGGTTGGTTTGACAACCGGGCTGTTTGTTTCATGGAAGTCAATGCCAGGACGTTGATGAAAGCCCTTTGCAACTAAACGTGCCTTGTACTTGTCGACAGATCCATCAGACAAGTACTTGATGCGAAAAATCCATTTACAACCAACTAAATTTTGGTTCGAATTGGAAGGAACGAGTTCCCACGTACCATTTTGAAGAAGAGCATTATATTCTGTGGACAAAGCATGTTGTCATTTGCGATTTTTTAGGGCTTGGGTGACACTTGTGGGTTCACGATAATTAATATTATGGTAGAGTTGGGCTGAGAAATTTAGCTTGTGGATATTGTGTTTGGATCGAGTGACAATAAAGCGCGGAGGGGTGGCGGTAGGAGAAGCTGGTTGGGTAGTAGTAGAGGGAGTAGATGTAGGTGCGGGTTAAACAATAGTACTGGGTGATGATGAGAGGTTGGTAAAAGATTTAGGTGATGTATTTTGGGTAGACGTGGAGGCAGACGACGCCGGGGAGGCAGGATCAGCAGCTGAGGACAGCGTTTCAAGGACCAACAGTGTCATGAGGCACCATTCAGAAGGTGAGACGGACGTGGGATTCTCACTAGCAATCCTAAGGGAGGCTAACGGAAAGACAAACTTGACAAACTTTACATAACGGGACATGAATATGCGTGAGGTGGACGTGTCAAGGCAGAGATAGTCACTTTGGGTGAGTGAATATCCGATGAAGACGCATGGTGAAGACCGTGGAGCAAGTTTGTGAGGCGTGTAGGGCCATAGCCAAGGATAGCATAGACAACCGAAATTGCGAAGTTCAGAATAGTTGGGTGGGTAACTAAAGAGGTTGTGATATGGGGAAAGAAGGTGAAGAGTTGGTGTGGGAAGACGATTAATAAGGTACACAACAGTGGAGAAGGCGTAGGACCAGTAGGTTAAAGGCATGGATGCATGAGACATGAAAGATAACCCGATTTCAACTATATGACGGTGACGACGTTCCAAGTACCCATTGTGCTCAAGTGTTTGTGGTGGAGAGGTGAGATGGGTGATGCCATTGGTGGCTAGCAAACCTGTGAGAGTTTGATATTCTCTCCCATTGTCAGAATATAGTGTTAGAATTTTGTGGTTAAACTGATTTTCAACAAGAGCCTTGAATTGAACAAAAACATCAAACACATGTGATTTCCGTTTTAAAGAATAAAGCCAAGTGTATTTAGTGAAATGATCTACAAAGACAACATAGTATTTGTAGCCATCAATCACAAAATAAAATTTTAAGTGGTGATGATGAAGAGATGGTTGAAACAGAAAAGGTCAATTTATGACTTTTATTACACTGACAAGAATTACAATGAGAATTTTTATCAGATGTATTGGAACAATCTAACTTAAAGGAAGACATAATATGCTTAAAAATGACTGTAAATGGATGACCTAATCTATGTTGCCAAGCGTTTTAATTTCTCCCATATACCAAATTTTGTAATTCTACCTTTACAAAATTACTTAATAGATATGAATTAGATTTTATACTAATAATATAATAAATTAAAATAATCTAAACTAGGAGATTCTTCATACATTCCTTCATATCAGTAGTTCTAATGTATTCTTTTAAAATAAAAAAACCATCATCGTTTTAGACTTCCGTATTAGGCTTTCTTTGTACCACCATTCCACACTAATTTCTCACTCACTCATTACTAATGCACCCCATTTAATGGAAAGAACCAACATACAGCTAGAGCCTCTAGCGACACTGATGAATTTGAATGGAGGACACATTCAAGGGACGATCCAACATTTATTCGCAGCAGGGATGTATTTTTTTTGAGCTGAAATTTAGTGAGGTAGAGAGCGAGAATTTGAATACATTATACACCGTGTTTTTTTTTTTTTGCCCATCTAAATTTAACTTTTTTATAAATTTGCTTCTTTAAATTTATTATTTTATTTTTGCTCCTCTCACTATACCTATAAAAAAACAAGTTAAGCATAGATAGTGTCCCATTTATCCTCCAAGTAGATCCGTCAGTCGACACACATTTATAATTTCTCGGGCGACTAAAAAAATATGCATGCTGCTATAAGGAGTAGCATTAGGGTCCAAGTCCACTTTAATCCCCGTCTTTGGATATCAAGATGAACGATATAACATGAGGTTGCTCGAATAATATCCGTAGTAATCAGTTGTCCTGAATGGAGATATATATATATATATATATATATATATATATATATATCGAGCATGCACATACATACATACAAACATATTCTCCCCTCATTATAAATAATAGGATGAAATTTTATTTTTAAAAGTTAATTTTGATATTCAAAAATTAATGTGATTTGTTAATTTATTTTTAAATTAATTAACGATAGTTTTGTTTGTTATTTTTCACACGCTTTTAAATTTACATTATTTAAAAAAAAAATCATATTAATTTTAAATATATAAATATTTAAAAAAAATAATATTGAAACAAAAAAATATATTATACAACAAATATAGAGCTAGACCATTATTCAAAATAGAAAATTGTAGCTACTATTTAGCATTACACCTCCCATTTCTCTTTGTACAAGAAGAAGAAGAAGAAAAAGTTGCATTTACACTTTAACGGGGCATGACACAGGTTGTCAATGTTCCATTAGTGGATCCATATCCATCCCCTTTCCATTTACTTTATACTAGTATATCATATCATCCTCATATTAATTTAAATATTTAATTAGTAGTACATTCGAGAATTGTAATGATGGTTGTATTCCATACATAATTGTGTAGTATACAGTCGTCTATGACGATAATTTTTTTGGGTTATTGATGATTGGGTAATGTTGGGTCATGATATTTTATCTCATTGGGCCAGGTAGATTGGGCTTACTCATTTAATTAATCTATTGGGCCTTTATTATTGAACCATGAAAGTCATCGATTTCGCTTATCCTATTATTTCCATTTCGACTTATAAGACCGAATTTTGTTTCGGTGGATCGATCCTTTGGACATTTTAATATCTATTATTTTGATCAGTAATGATGAAAAAGCATGACGGTTGATTGTAGAACCCGCCACGCATTAATGTGGATGAGATTATAACCCACGGCCATGGAGAAACAAAGGACCAAAAGCAGTGGATAAACTACATGCGATTGGTAGAACCCATCGCATCAAGGGGATGTGTCGTAAGTAGTGGGTGGTACTAAGAATCCGTAAAGGAGAGTATGGCTTAACAAGGAAGTCTTCACAAAAGAGGTATGTACACACATTTTTATCATTCATATTTACGTATTACACAACGAATTATTATGATCATCTATCTCAATACACTAGGCATTACATCCTCCATTTTGTTAACCTTGTGAACATGTTTATCGACTCTCACGCTCGAAGCTATCCCCCGATTTTAATGTACCGCCAAGCTTCAGGGTGTTTATCGTGTTTATCGTAAGGAGGATCGTATGCCTTATGTGATTGGGACGTGGCAGAAGATCTTGGCGTTAACATTGGCGCTAGAAGGAGGGGTCAGTTCTAGTGTTATTTAAATTTTCAATCACAATTGTTTAACTTACTTCGTAAGATGATGAGGAGTAGAGATGGTACACCGTATAAAAAGCGATGGTCGCCGGGCTCATCACGCCTCAGATTTCAAAGAAGTGGACCGTCTGGGTCCTTCTAAAAGTGCTCACGAAAGCACGACCTCTAAACACAACTCAGGAGAACTTCGTCCGAAGATCCACGGTGGAGCCAGACGGAAGTTGGTTTTCAACGCTGATAAGGAGCGTGATCCCGATCAAAGGTGTGGAAGGCTCACCCACCGTGACTCACCGCCAAGTGGTCAAGAGGATGAGCCGCCAAATGGCGAGGACGGCGCATTTAAGCAGATAAGGCTTTGGAGGTTCTGTTAAAACAAAGGGAAGATATAGCCAATGATGCTTTGTGGTCGAAGTTAAAGGACGAAGCATCTAGCCATGTTTAGTCCGGAGAGACGGAGTAGTATAAGGAGATACCCCTACGGGAGGGTAAGGAGTCGGAATATTCTACGACATGTGTTCAGGATCGCTCTCGCAGTAGAGGAGATCAAGAGCAGTAACACCCTCGCCTCAAGAAGGCAATCGATGGTCGTTGGTTCACCGTGATCGATCATGGCGATGATAGACGAAGAAGAAAGTCAAGAGAAATCGTGCGTAAACCCAAAGAAGAGAGTACCCAAGACAACCATTCTCATCACGAGGATGAAATTATACGCCCCTAAGAGATCAAGAAGTCCCACAAGCGGCGTGGGATCGGCAGGAAGAGGTCGATCCACTCAGCGCCGAACGTCGCCAGAGAAGAAGGAGATCTCATCGCAACCCGGAAGGTGTTGATTTTCCGTAAAGGAGTTGAAGAACTCAAAAAACAAATGGCCGAGGTCCAACAGTGAAAGACACACTCCCGGAAAGAAGGCGCCCCTTTTTCCTCCGATATTCTCAAGGAGAAGGCGATATCACCAAAAGTTGCCTCGATGGAGAGAGCTACGATGGGTCCGGAGATCCTTATGACTATAACAAAGCGCTCGACCTACCGATGGACTATTATGACTTCACCGATGCCGCCAAGTGTCACACTTTTGTCACGACGCCGAGAAAAGACGCAAGCGGTGGATGGGGACTTTGCCATCGGATTCGATTTCCTCTGGACCGAAGCCAGGATAAGTTCCATTCACGCTTTTGGAAGCAAACCAAGAAAGGGAAAGCTTACAGTTCTTTGAAGACAGATCCCATAGCTCACCAAATAATCTTTAAAGCCAATATGTGAAGAGGTTTAGGGAAGCGGTTGGTCGTGTCCGATCTTAATGATCTCCAAGTCGTGGGTTTGTTCCGTAATGGGCTAGATCCGTTAAGTCGGAGAAGTTGGTGAAGAAGTTGATGTTTCACCATCCGAAAAGCTCGGCGTAAGCCTTTCGACAAGGCGTAAGGCTATATTGTCGTAGAAGAGGCTATGAATAGTCCGAAAAATCCTTCTTTCGAGCCAATTAAAGGAGGTAGAGGTTCCCAAGGTCAAGTTGATCGTAGAAGAATGGGGGATACAATCAAGGGTCAAGGTAGTTCAAGAAGTATAATAACTCATGGCAAGGCAAAGCGTTAGCCAGGCACCTGCTTTCGCTTCAAGGTTAATAAGGTCTACACCCAATCGAACACGTAGAGGTTTGTAATTTTGGATCAAATCGTAAACCAAATTTTCTTTCGAGCCACCTCGTGATAATTATAGACGTGACATGGCAACCCTCGTAAATATTGTGGTTATCATCAAGTTGCCGCCATTACACTAATGAAAGTGTTGCAATTTAAAGGATTTCGTGGAGAAGAAGATTAGAGGGCCATCGATTCAAGAGATGGTCGAGAAGGACCGCCAGATCACAGACTATCACCGCACTATTCAGACGGCTCAAGCCCCACCCATCCAAAATGCTCCAAGACCACCGCCAAGGCAAGTCGTTGATGTAATAACCGGTGGGTCCGTAGGGAAGTTGGTAGGGAGGAAGAGAAGGGCTTATCTTGATTCTGGCCATGTTCGCGATGAGATGCTACCCTCAAGATCGACATACCATTCCTGTGAATCGCCATATCATTTACGGATGCAGATTATCCTTCGAGCCCATCGAGCCGCACGGAAGGGCCTGGTGATCACAAAGACAAGTAGTTTCGGTGGATGTGAAGCGCATGATGATAGACAATGGGTCTTCTGTGGACATTCTCAGATGCCCATGCTTATCGTGAGGATGCATCTTGATGGGCACAAAATGGAGGCCTGACAGAGGCTCCTCTATACGGCTTTCAAGAACGACGCTAGCTAGAGTCAGCAGCACTATGAACTCCTCGTTATCTTCTAAGACAATAGCCCCTCGCAGTAGAGATAACGCAAATTCTATGTCAGGTATGTGGATTTGGCTTACAACGCCATACCGGGAAGATTCCACGCCGACAAATTTCTCCAAGCCGTGACCTCCATCCCACATTTCAAAATCAAATTTCTACTGCGCATGGAGTAGAGAGGTGGTGGGAGACTTAGACTGGCCCGACGATGTTATCTAATGTCGTTATTTCATCCGGAATGGGGGTCAAGAAACGTAAAAAGACGATGGCAATCGAGATCGAACCCTTCATC
Organism: Panax quinquefolius; assembly: GCA_020205615.1. Taxonomy (NCBI): domain Eukaryota; kingdom Viridiplantae; phylum Streptophyta; class Magnoliopsida; order Apiales; family Araliaceae; genus Panax; species Panax quinquefolius. The sequence continues at coordinate 771,508 of CM035173.1, read as the reverse complement.
GAGAGCAATTTCGTAACCGCTGGTGATCCCCGCAGGGGGACGGAAGAGATTGAGTGGTTATAGAAAGCCGGACAAGACGGTGAGGATCGGGTTCGTCTACTGTAACCTCTTCTGGACGAACCTTATGGAACTCTTACCGCTATGTGGATATTTTGCACGGGAGCCACAAGACATGCCGAGAGTTAACCGAAAGGTTCACGAGCATAAATCGAGATAGATCCTTCAAAAAGCCGCCCATCGTAAGAGGCGGATATTTGCTCCAGAGCTACAGAAGATCATCGATGAAGAGGTCATAAACCGCTAATGCCGACTTCATCTACTAAATTGATTACCCGTAATGGATAAGCAAATGTGGTGTCAGTGCGCGTACAGAATGGAAAATGGCGGTTTCAGACGACTACACCGATCTCAATAAAGCTTGTCCAAGGACTTTATCCTCCGCCCCATATCGATCAAATTTCATCGATGCCACTTGGGGTATGCATTACTAAGCTTTATGGATGCTTTTTCAGGTTATCATCAAATTTCCATGTGCAAAGAGGACATTCCAAAGACAGCGTTCATTACACACCGTTCGGTGTACGCCTATAAAAAGATGACTTTTGGCCTTATAAATGCTGGAGCTACCTACCAAAGAATGATGAACTTCATTTTCGACAGACAACTAGGGAGGAACATGGAGGTTTATGTAGATGACATGATCGTGAAGAGTATGCAGATTCAGAAGCATTTGGACGACCTGGAGGAATGCTTTCAGACCGTCTGCTATCGCTAATCGAGACTCAATCCTACCAAATGTACTTTCTACTTTAGTGCGCAGAAAGTTTCGGGTTATCCGTCACCGAGGGCATCGAGGCCAATCCGAGAAGATCCGTGCCATTCTTGATATGAAGACTCTCGCCATTCAAAGACGCCCAACGTCCCGACCGGTAGGATTGCGGCCAGAGGACGTTCGCCGCCAAGTCTCGCGGAGAGATGCCTTCCTTTCTTTCGACACATCAAGGGGTCAAGAATGCGAAGACGCTCCAAAGTGGACTTCGGAGCGTGAAGACGCCTTCCAAGGCATAAAGACATATCTCGCCTTCCGCCTTTATTAGTAAAGCTCGCCCCAAGAGAGACCTTATATTTATACCTTGCAGCCGAAGTTCATGGCGCGTAGAGAGCAGATTGGTTCTGGAGATCATTGGAAGCAAAGATCCGATCTATTATGTCGCCCACGCCCCACGAGATGTCAAACCAGTATCCGAATATTGAGAAATTTGCCTTTGCTTTAATAATTGCTAGTAGAAAGCTTCGACAATATTTTCAAGGTCGACTCCTGGTCGTCTATACGGATCAGCCATTGAAGAAGGTGATGGGCAAGCCAGAGGTCTCAGGCAGTACTAAGGCGTGGACTATGGAGTTGTCCCAATTTTTTATCGAGTACCATCCCCGAAATGCCATCAAAGGTCAAGCTCGCCGATTTTACGGTGGAATGTTCATTCACCGGGCAGACGCGAGTCGCTGTGGTCAATCGCTCGACGGGCAAATGCCGTTCTTCGCCAGGTCAAGGCTTAGACGTCAGATGCAGATGGATCCTCTACGACGATCAAGTAAGGAGCAGAATTATTTTAATAAGTCCGGAGGGATTCAAGGTTCAAGAGCTATCAAAGTTCGGGTTTAAAGCAACGAACAACGAAGTCGAGTAATGGGCGATATTAAGCAGTGTCCGATTGGCAAAGAGTCTCAAGTCCAACATTGATTATCTATAAGTGATTCTCAATTGGTCGTTAAAACAATTTGTCGGAGATTATGAAGCTCGTGGGACCCGGATGATCAAATACCGCGGAATTAAGAGACCGACTTTGATATTTCGGCCAGTATGAATTTCGTGAGCATAGAGCGAATGACAATTCTATTGCTGACGATCATTGTCAAGTCGGCCACCACAGATGCGTATGTTTTCCACAGATCGCAGATATTTGGAAGTTTTGCAGCAGCCCAAGTTGTTCAAAGACGTAAGCGTTGCGTGTGTATCGAAGCGATCTAGTTGCGACGATGACCCCTCACATCGAGTATTCGCAGATGGCGTCCTTCCTTCTGGATCGATGTCGCAAAGAAGATTAAGTACAAGAGTGCCAATTTTAGTCTTATTGATGGGGATCTCTATCGATTGGCATTTTCCTCACCATCGTTGAAATGTTTGGTTCCGGCCCGAGGCCGAAAGCACACTTCTTCTGGAGGTTCACGAGGGTATTTTTGCGTGATCATATGGTCGCCAAGTCTTTCGCTCATAAAGTACTTCGACAAGGATACTATTGGCCTACAATTTTCAAAGAAGCTACGTAATATGTCAAGAAATGTGAAAATGCCACCTTAATAGTCCGATCTCACATCACCACGGAAGAGCTATATTCGATTTTATCTCCTATACCCTTATTTGTCTCAGGGGTGGATATATTGGGACCGCTGCTCAAAGCTAAAGGTCGTCGGGCTTTTTATTACATAATTCTTATCGATTACATAACTAAGTGGGTAGAGGCGAAACCACTTTATTCAATAACTTAACAAGAATGCCTAAAGTTCATAAAAGAGTATGAAGTGTTTTCGCCGGATCCCTTGTGGTGTTGATATCGACAACCGGGACGCCATTCGTGGTTCAAAATTTGAAGGATTTTTAAAGGATCCGGGGATTCAACACAAGAAGACTTCTGTGGCTCATCCATAGTCGAATGGGCAAGTCGAGGTGACCAACAGGATGTCGAATCGGAATCAAGCGCAGATCGGATGAAGCTAAAGGGAGATGGCCGTAAGAATTTTCGAAGCGTCTTGTGGGCTTACCGAACTACACCGAGGACCACTACAGAGATTCACCCTTCGATCGGGCTATAGTAATCGATGCCTTAGTCCCAGTCGAAATCGGATCTCCAAGTCTTCAAGTTAGTCGGGATTCAAAGAAATCTACAACGATTTAAGGACCGAAAGCTAACTTGGACCGTTAGAAGAGGTCGAGAGGAAGCTTTTGCTCAAATTGGTCGCTTATCGGTGAAGGGTGGCCAAACATTACAACAAAGGGGTCAAACTTCGTAGATTCGAAGTAGAGACTTCGGCCCAGAGAAGCCAAGCCTCTACGCCTCAAAACACATGGAAAGCTAATCCGAACCTGGGAAGGGTCAGATGAAGTGATCAAGTACCAAAGCTGTGTACTTATCGTTAAAGGCACTAGATGGTTCCGAGATCAAGAATACTTGGCGTCTTTGGCAGCTTCTAAATATTTTCAATAAAGATTAAGTCGGGTTCTTGGAAGTCCAGACACCGATTGTTCATTATCAATAAGAAGTTACTTTTTCATAATTGATCCCGGTCCTATTTGTCTAAGGTCACAATGGTGTAAGGAGGTATGGTAGACTCATTTGGCCATTTGATGGCAAACCCCATAAAGGTCCTTATGATCCTATATTGATTTTACTAGGGTGGTAAATCAATGGCCACTATCGATCCTGGTCCTATCGTCCCTAAGGTCACAATGGTGTAAGGAGGTATGGTAGGACTCACGGCCATTCGATGGCAAAACCCATAAAGGTCCTTATGATCCTATATTGATTTTACTAGGGTGGTAAATCAATGGCCACTATCGATCCCGGTCCTATTGTGTCCTAAGGTCACAATGGTGTAAGGAGGTATGGTAGACTCATTTGGCCATTCGATGGCGACCCATAAAGGTCCTTATGATCCTATATTGATTTTACTAGGGTGGTAAATCAATGGTCACTATCGATCCTCAGATCTTCGCCCTTATATATTTGTTTACCCCAGAGAGGTAAGCGAAGATTTCGATGGTGCAAGGAGGATCGACTAAGTTCACCTCACATACGACTAATCTCACACTTCTAAGGTATCGATGAGCATATATTACTTTATTTTGTTTAAATGTTGAGTTCGATTCATTTAATTCGCTTAAGTCAATCTCGTCAAAAAAATTCACTTTACTTTATTTCATAAATTAACTGTTATGTGCCATATCTCGATTCACTAATCGGGGATTAGTTTATTAATACCGAATTATCGACAAGAAATTAATCAAATGTAAGTCATGATCAAGACGCTTAAAGATTCATTCATTCATGTTAATAATAAACCAATCCCATAATTACAAATGCAGGGAAAACGAACCCCTTCTCCAAAGAAGGTCACAGTGACTACCGTTCAACCTTCCTACCGGGGTACATCTTTTTCACCCGATCCGGGTACCTGCTTCATGCTGGGTATCCTAATATGGTACCGAGATCGAACCTCTTTAGTTCAAATTTCACCACGATATGAGTGTCTGGGTACCACATTTTTGCGTAGTCAGGAAATATCTTAGAGATCGAACCTCTTTAGTTGACCTCGATCGCGATAGAAGGAGTGTTGGCGTGCGAAGCGATGCTCTGTAGGGAGGGGTTTTGGAGTTTTTGGGTTGGGGTTTGGTGGAACCACTGTGATCGGTGTTACCAGTATTGGGAAACTTTGTTCAGAGTTTTGGGAAGCCATTTGTGACGGTTTTTAGAGAAAGATCAGAAAGTTCAGAAAGGCGCTCGAATTTCAAATGAACAGGTAAAACTGTCAAATTTGATAAAGTTATCCTTTTATACTGACGGTTACACGGTGTTCAAGGCTGGTATATTAAATGTTAGTAATGATTTGGAATTTGAATGGGAAGCGTCCGGTCTCGGGTCCAGATATTTAATAGACAGGGCCTTTCTGATTTGGGCCTTTGATCTCCTTTCATTTCATTTTGTGAGCAATAACCAATTACCTCTTATTATGGATCTTCAGTAAAATATCATGGACTATTTATAGTTTTCTATTAAACATTCATGCTCAACAAAAACTAGGGGGCAATGTTGGGTCATGATATTTTATCTCATCGGTAGGTAGATTTGGCTTACTCATTTAATTAATCTATTGGGCCTTTATTATTGAACCACGAAAGTCATTGAGCCCGAGTTATCCTATTATTTCCATTTTGACTTATAAGACCAAGATTGAGTTCGGTGGATCGATCCTTTAGAAATTTTAATATCTATTATTTTGACTTGTAATGATGAAAAAGCATAATGGTTACTGTAGAGAACTGCCACGCATTAATGTGGATGGGATTATAACCCACGGCCAGTGAAAGAAGCAAATGACCAAAAGCAAGTGGATAAACTACATGCGATCGGTAGAACCCATCGATCAAGGGATGTGTCGCAAGTAGTAGTGGGTGTACGGTAATCCAAAGCGAGAGTATGGCTTAGCGAGAAGTCTTCACAAAGAGGTATGTACACACATTTTTATCATTCATATTTACTGCACACACAACGTAATTATTATGATCATCTATCTCAATACACCAGCATTACATCCTCTATTTTGTTAACCTTGTGAACACGTTCGACGACTCACTCTCGAAGCTATCCCCGATTTTAACGGTAGTCGAGCTTGTGGTGTTTATCGTTTCTCGTAAGTGGGATCGTATGTCTTATGTGATTGGGACGTGGCAGAAGATCTTGGCGTTCACAGGTAATATACCCATAAATTGGATATATTTGGGCTTAATTTATTGTATTCTCAAAGCATTTAGATTCGTTTTACTGTGTTTAGTTGTGTTATTACAAGATTGTGAGTCGTTGGAACACTTGGGGGCAAATGAGCTAAAAATGGGCATAAGAGTCACTTTCTGCCTTACAGCACCGGGGTGCTCATCATAGCATTAATTACAGCGTCGGGGCGCTGGGTCGTGTCAGGCGTTGACCAAGGTGCGTGCGTTGACCATCCGGATTACTTGATTGTTGGGGGCTAGAGGTTGTTTTGGAAAAGGATTATGGGCTAAATTAAGATGTATATATATTGGTTATTTACATTGGAATAGGGGACTCATCTACACAATTTTGGGAGATTAATCAAGGAGCAAGAGGAGATTTTGAAGATTTTAACTTGGAGTTCTTCTTCTTCTTTATTCTTTTAAATTATGTAATTCATTAAAGATGATTTTTCAACTATTATTGATTTAATTTTCGTTATGAACTAAATTCTTTAATTAAGATTCCAATTGAACCTTTTATGATTATGAATTGATTATTTGATTTATTCCAATTATTTATGTTGAAGTGAATTGTTCATCTTGCTTTGTCTTTGATTGATTAATTATCCGCCAATAATTACCTTGTTCATTTCTAAAGGGAATTGGAAAAGGAATTCTAGGGTTAGAATCGGGCATGGTGACATGTGACTTAGTTATTTGCACAATGAATAATTAGATTTGTGAATAGAATGGAAATATCTCGTCATTTCATGCGTATAACATAAGGAATTGGAATCAGAATTGAGTTTAATTCAATTATTTTGCATAGAATATAGCAAAATTAATCAGGTTAAATAAGGCAATTGATAACTTGGAAAAGGGCTTTTGGCATTTGAGAATTCCTATTAACAATTCAGTAGACATAATAATTGGGATAATTGAATAATTGATTTATAAGTCATAATTGGGGATATTGGAGTCTTAATCCTTATTTATCTGAATTCAATCAAATCTTAGTTTGTTTATTTGCTTTCTTTTAGAATAATCTCTTTGCATTGTTTAATTTAGTTTTCTTAAATCTAAAAATCACAATTATTGGTTGTTTAAATAAAATTGGATTGATATAGTGCTAGTAGTTGGAGTTTATTAATTAGAATTCTCTATGGGATCGACACTCTATCTTATCACTATATTACTTGTTGACCGTGTATACTTGCACGTTTGCTTTGATTGTGAAATCGACCAACAATTTTTTGGCGCCGTTGCCGGGGAATTTCTTTTTTTAGTATTAATTCCATATTAGTTATAATCAATTCAGTCTTAATTTAAACGTTACTTATTTTTCCTCTTGTCTTTACAGAATTTTTCATGAGCGCGTATGCACACTAGATCGGGCGTAGAAAAGAACTTTTTCCTTATACTGGACGATATTGAAAGGAAGTTTAGGAAAGTGTAATCGATTAATGCAAGATCACCCGAGGAAGAAAAGCTGGCGTAACAAGAAATTCCAAATGAATATGGCGTGGAGCCACCGAAATCACATAGGGACTATGCGTACCAATAATGTCACGGATATACAATGAGTATTAGAGGTCAAGCGATCAATGCAAATAGTTTTTGAGATTAAACCCAAGAACAATTCGGATGCTTGTAATATATATGTCTGTTGGGGGTAGTTCGTTAGATGATCCGAATGAGCATATCTTAAGTTTCTTGGAAGTTTGCGACACCTTCACATTTAACAATGTATCGGAAGATGCTACAAGGTTGAGGATGTTCCCGTTCACCTTAAAAGATAAAGCGCGAAGTTGGCTACATTCTCAGCCTCCTGGCTCAATCACCACTTGGGACGACTTAGCTCAAAAGTTTTTAGCTAAGTTTTTTTCCACCAGCGAAGTCGGCAAAACTACGGAACAATATTCACACTTTCACACAATTTGATTTAGAATCGTTATATGAGGCGTGGGAAAGGTTTAAAGATATGCTCCGTAAGAGCCCACACCACGGAATTCCGCAGTGGATGCAGTTAGGGATATTTTGTGATGGGTTGCAAGCGTCCACGAGGGCTAGTATTGATGCAGCAGCAGGGGGAATGATCATGTCTAAGAGTTTTGACGAGGCATATCAGCTGTTAGAGACAATGGCCACCAACAACTATCATTGGCCCATGACTAGGTCTAATCCTCCGAAAACAGTAGGAAAGTATGACGTAGATGCGATGACAGCATTACAAGCACAAATGGCCGCAATGGCTAAGCAAATGGTATTATGGCGTCCACAATCCACACAACAGGTAGCGATGGTTTGTGAAATATGTGTTGGGGGTCATACTACGGATCAATGTGCCATAAATGTTGAATCAACACAGTTTGTAGGAGTTACTGATCGATCTACCCAAATTTTATCCGAATCAAAATGTATATAATCCGGGTTGGAGAAATTATCAAGGGATTTCATGGAGTAACAACCAAGCTTATTTCAATGCGGCCGAGACAACAAAACACATCCGGTTTCAAAATCGAGACACAACAATCGGAGAAGAAATCAAGTTTGGAAGAAACCATGGAGAGATTTATTAAAGCTTTCAAAAGAAACATGAGGAACATGAAAAGAAACTTAATCAAACAGAAATGAATATGCAAAGCCTAAGTTAAATCGATCAAGAATCTGAAAATTAAGTGGGGAGATAATAGGCGTGCACTTAATAATAGATCACTGGAACACTTCCGAAGCGATCTGAGAGAAAAACCCGTGCGAGAGATGAGCATTGTAAGGTCAGAACTCTATGAAGTGGAAAGGAATTACAAGAGACAAGCGATTCTGAATAGGAAAAGAGGGACAAGGCATCAATTGAAATAGAGGAAGTGGTGGACACCGAAAAACGTCAAGATGAGACCTTACAACAAAAAGATTCTGAACCAACTAGCACAATGCCTCCCATACCGTATCCGCAGAGATTTCAGAAATCTAAGTTAGATAAGCAGTTTTCACGATTTTTGGATATCTTTAAAAAGCTGCATATCAACATCCCCTTTGCCGAAGCCTTAGAGTAAATGCCGAGTTACGCCAAGTTTATGAAGGAGGTTTTGTCGAAGAAGAGGAAATTGGGTGAGTTTCAAAGCGATGGCATTGACGAAAGAACGCAACAGCGATCATTCGAATAAGTTACCCACAAGCTCGAGGATCCGGTAGCTTTAATATACTTATGTGAAATTGGAAATCGCTTTTCGAATCGAGTATGGTGTGATTTGGGGGCGAGATAAACTTGATGACATTATCAAATCTCACTTGATTTGGGCTTCAAGCTCCACGACCGACAAATATCAGTTTGCAGTTGGCGGATAGATCGGTTACATATCCACGAGGTATTGTTGAGGATGTTTTAGTTAAAGTGGATAAATTCATCTTCCCCGCGGATTTCTTTATTCTGGATTGTGAAGTGGACAGCGAAATCCCGATAATTCTGGGGCGACCATTCTTAGCAACGGGTAGAACTTTGATTGATGTGCAAAAAGGCGAATTGACAATGCGTGTTGAAGATCAACAGGTCACCTTTAATGTTTTTAAGTCAATGTCTTACCCAAAAGAAAAAGGCGACTGTATGCGGGTTGATATCATGGAAGAATTGGTTAATCACAAATTTAGTGGAAATTATTCGAAGGACCCGCTTGAATCCATTTTGCTCGGGACAGACGACTGTGGCATTACAGAGGATATTGAATATGTCAAATGGCTAGATACATCATCAGTCTTCTGGAAAAGCAATCAATTATTCGACACCCTTGAGAGGCCCGAAACAGAAGGTAAAAAGTTCAAACCCTCAATAGAAGAGCCACCGGTGTTGGAATTAAAGCCACAACCATCTCATCTGCAGTATGCTTATTTGGGAAAAGACGATACCCTACCAGTTATTATTTTGACGGAGTTAACTGACACGTAAAAGGAGAAACTGTTACGGGTTCTGGGTGAGTTCAAAACAGCAATTGGGTGGATTATAGCGGACATTCGAGGTATTAACCCATCATTCTATATGCATAAAATTTTAATAGAAGAGGGGGCAAAACCAACCATTGAGATGCAAAGAAGGCTAAACCCCATTATGAAGGATGTGGTGAAAAAGGAGATTATAAAGTGGTTGGATGCCGATATTATTTACCCTATCTCGGATAGTTCATGGGTAAGTCCTGTGCAATGTGTACCAAAGAAAGGGGGTATGACAGTGGTGAAGAATGAAGCTAATGAGCTCATCCCTACTAGAACAGTTACAAGATGGAGAGTATGCATGGACTACCGCAAACTGAATAAATCCACTCGTAAGGATCACTTCCCTTGCCATTCATTGATCAAATGTTGGATAAAGCAGCGGGACATCAATTTTCTTGTCTTTTGGATGGATATTCTGGTATAATCAAATTGCCATAAGACCGGAGGATCAAGAGAAGACTACATTCACACGCCTTTATCTGAGACGCGTTTGTATTAAAGGCCATGTCCTTTGGTTTATGTAATTATGTAATGCGACCGACAACCTTTCAACGGTGTATGATGGCGATTTTCTCCGATATGGTCGAGAAAATTTGGAGGTATTTATGGACAATTTTTTCGTTGTTCGGATGATAGCTTTGATCTATGTTTGAAAAATCGATTTTAGTGTTGAAACGATGCGTGGAGACTAACTCGGTTCTTAATCGGAAAAAATGCCACTTTATGGTGAAAGAAGGATTATTCTAGGCATAAGGTTTCTTGGCCAGTAGGTTAGAGGTGAGACAAAGCAAAGATTGAGATAATTGAGAAATTACCTCCTCTATCATCTGTGAAGGGAATTCGGAGCTTCTTGGGACATGCGGGTTTCTATAGACGCTTCATTAAAGATTTTTCCAAGATTTCAAAACCTTTATGTTCCCTGTTGGAGAAAGACGTGCCTTTCAAGATGGATCAGTCTTGTATCGAGGCATTCGAGGTATTAAAGAAAAAGTTGGTCTTTGCTCCAATTATTGTGGCGCCTGATTGGTCTTTACCGTTCGAATTAATGTGCGACGCTAGTGATTACGCAGTGGGAGCAGTATTGGGACAACGTCACGACAAGATTTTTCACACAATCTACTATTCCAGCAAGACGTTGACGGATGCCCAATTGAACTACACAACCACCGAAAAAGAATTACTTGCAGTAGTGTTCGACTTCGACAAATTTAGAGCATACCTGATTGGGACCAAGGTAATTGTCTACACGGATTATTCTGCTGTCAAATATCTGATTGAGAAGAAAGACGCTAAACCGCGGTTAATACGGTGGGTATTACTGCTGCAAGAGTTTGATTTGGAGATTCGGGATAAAAAAGGTACAAAAAATCAAGTGGCGGATCATCTTTTTCGGTTGGAAAATGCAGAGGTACAGAGGAAAGACAACGCAATGATTAATGAGAAATTTTCGGATGAACAACTTCTCCGAGTAACCACAATACTACCTTGGTATGCTGATTATGTGAATTACGTGATTGCTAAGGTGTTCCTCCACGATGTTAAGCAGTACTTTTGGGACGAACCATTTCTGTTTAAGGCCTGCGCGGACCAAATGATTAGACGTTGTGTACCACATGATGAGATGGACAGCATATTGAGTCATTGCCACTCATCAGATTATGGAGGCCATTATTCCGGTGATCGAACAGCAGCTAAAGTGTTGCAATCAGGATTTTTCTGGCCTTCTTTATTCAAGGATGCTTACCTCTTTGTGCTGAAGTGTGATCGATGCCAACGCGTAGGTAATATCTCTAAGCGCAATGAAATGCCACTTAACTCAATATTGGAGGTAGAACTGTTCGACGTATGGGGAATCGACTTTATGGGACCTTTCCCATCCTCATTCAATAATCAGTACATTTTGTTGGCGGTCGATTATGTTTCCAAATGGGTAGAAGCCACAGCTTTACCCACGAATGATGCCAACGTCGTCCTTCGATTCTTAAAGAAAAGTATCTTTACACGATTTGGGACGCCAAGAGCGATAATAAGTGATGAGGGGACTTACTTCTGCAATAAACAATTCACAACGTTACTCACAAAATATGGGGTTCGTCATAAAATTGCAGCTGCGTATCATCCCCAAACCAATGGTCAAGCGAAAGTATCGAATAGGGAGGTCAAACGAATTCTAGAAAAGGTGGTAAATTCGTCACGAAAAGATTAGTCTTTGCGTCTTGACGATGCTCTATGGGCATATCGAACAACATATAAGAATTCGATCGGCATGTCACCTTATCGAATGGTCTACAGAAAGGCGTGTCACCTCCCGGTCGAGCTAGAACATAGTGCACACTGAGCCATTTGGAAGCTCAATTTCGATTTACAAGCGGCGGGTGAGAAAAGGTTACTGCAGTTAAACAAGATGGACGAATTTTGGTTCAATGCCTATGAGAACGCAAAACTCTACAAGGAGAAAGTCAAAGCTTGGCATGATAAGAAAATTCTTGATAGAACATTTGAACCAGGACAACAAGTCTTGTTTTTCAACTCTCGATTGCGTTTATTCCCTGGAAAACTGAAATCCCGTTGGTCGGGATCGTTTACAGTTGTATCTGTTGCACCACACGAAAATATTGAGGTCGAGGAACCGAATTCAAAACGTAAATTTAAGGTCAACGGTCAACGATTGAAACATTACTGGAGTGGACCCGTTGAATGTAAATCAACGATCACATATCTCTCTGACCCAGCGGACAACCGAAAGACAAAGAAGAAAGTCGGCCGACGATTTGTAAAGCAATATAATCGGGAGGCAATCCATTAAGTTTTTATTTTTTCAATTTAGTTTTATATTATTTCCCTTATTTATTCTTTTAGTATTTCTAGTAAATATTTTGGTTGATTAAGTCTTAAATTGTCTCATATGTGCAGGTCCTTGTGCAAATATTGATTGAGTTTCAATTTTCAGGTTGAGGATGTGTGCAAGATGTTGAAAGTAAGGTGTCAAACCCTGCCTAACCGCGCCCCAACGCTTGGACTTCACCTAAACCGCGCCGTGCCGCTGTTTCTCATAAACTAAGCGCCCAAATATTTGGCACTCGGTAGCACTCCCTGATGGCTAGCGCCCCGGGGCTCATTCCCCATACAACTCAATGCCCCCTACACGAAGACCGGCCATAACGCATACGATGGCTAAGCTACCGACTTCATTTCTATATAAACGCGGCGCCTCGGTGGCCATTGAATGAAAAAGAGTCCAACGGCAAAGAAAACACTCGGTCTCCAACTCTAACTTCCCAACTTCCCCCACACGGTTCCTCTCCTCATATGGTAACTGATCTAAATATTTGCAAGCACACTTGACATATCACATTGAGATTTCCCTTTTGCATAGCAACTCTCATCTCACGCAAAGGTATGCTACTAAATTATACTTCATTGATGGAGAATTCAACTCTTGTTAATTGTGAGATGGGTAAGCTAATGTACATCTTGGTTCATAATCTCCACATCTACACTACCGATTCTCACCCTTTTGATTTCAATTATCTCATTGTCACGGCATGGGAATCACGTTTGATTGTGCACCACTTTTGGTTGGAATATCATGCATATGTGGTGATTGAATACCAGGAAGGTGATTTGATAGAAAATTAGTGTGTTTCAAAGCAATTTATGAGTTTCCCACAAGGTGTTCGCTAAATTGCCTGACCCAATGCTAATGGTTACATTTGCACATATCACCATATCCACACAACACCACATATGCCATCTTGACACCTCAATGTCAAAGGTTTTATTTTGCTTGACATGCCACATCTTTTGAGCAACTTGTGTGTTTATCTTATCGATTGTAAAAGTTGAATAACCCATACATCTAATTGATACAATAGTGCGTGTTCATGCTAGTATGTGTCATGCCACACCCTCAACTTTGTTCTTAATGTTTGCATATATTTTGAAGTTTGGGGGTGTTATCATGAATGCGGGTAGCCTAGCTAGAATTCTGTCCAATACTAATTCTGGTATATGCGTTTGATTACAGATTATTTTTACATGGCTTCCAAGCGACAACGAGGCGAAGGGTCCGGTTTTGGCTCAGCCCTCAAAATTTGATAGCCCAAGCGATTTGTCTCCGTAGAGGCACAGAGCGCTTCTACAACAAGATGGCTACCCGATCTCTCATCCCCGAACGAGGTATACGGCCGATCAATCTAAAGACGCGTTCTTTCGAAGATTCTCGCCATTCCTCTCCAATGTTTTGATGGTGATTTTGTAAATATGTCTCCTCATCTCCATCTCATTGTAAGTCTTTTTCGTTTCGCATCCTTCCCGAGTCGTTCTTTCAAACCTTCTTTCAAAGATAATTCGTAAATCATCCCTACTAAATACGAAAGTGTCCCTTTGGACATCCAAAGATGAAATCAGGCGATACATTGTGAGAGTTTAAATACGGTCCATAATCGGTGATATCCGCGTATATAAGCGATCACCAACATTCTCCTTGCTTTCACCCGGTTTATCAGTATTCATCTTCCTCTTCCTGCGCAGATAGTTTGTCGGATAAAGGTATAAAATATAATAGCTTTTAAAATGTAAAATGCGGTAGAAAATATAATAGTTCACTTGTGTTAACTTAATTTTGACTTCTAAGTTAAAATGATGATGTGAGCCCTTAGATATGAAAGAGGCGTGTGTTTGATGAGTGGACCCTTAGTGACCCGATTCAATCAAATTGCCCAAAAAGTCAAAGCAGAGCAAAAAGTTATAAATTTCACTTAGTGTTGGAATGCGAATTCAGAGTTGCCACTAGGGTTCAACACCCCTAGGGTTCGTCACCTTAGGATTGAACCTTAGAGCGACGTCAAACCAAATAACTCGATTGAAGCACCCAATCGGATGAATCGAGGAGATCGAAAAGAGAAAAAATTGGCTAAGTGTCGAAATGACCCTTGGGGTTGATCCTACGGGTTCGACCTTATATTTGTCAAACAATGATCTTGTCTTTAGATCACCTAAAGAAATATGAAAGAGTTTGGACAAGATCAATGAAAAAAAACTTAAGTGTTGGAAGACCCTTAGAATTCGCCTCCTATGGTTTGGCTATAGGTTCAACCTCCGATTTGGTTCGATTGAAAATGTTTTCTTGTTGTGATCCGAATTACCAAGCTTAACAAATGTGACATAAACAAACCAAGCAAGCAAAAGATAGCCTCCACAGGGAATGGTCCCTGGGTTTGGATCTCTCTACTAGGTGCACCTCCTTAATTTGGTCGATTGATAATACACGATTCGATTTGAGTTAGCAAGTGAAACTAAGATGAGATCAACAAAACCAAACAAAAGAAGATGATCGCTTAAGGAGTACCACCTAGGGTTCACCCCTAGAAAGATCCAAAACCTCATCAAAAGGATGAAAATGGACAAAACAAGCGAGGAAAGCAAGGCCAATTTGAAGTGAGCTTGGGCGTAGGGTTTCACTCACGGGGTTCGACCACCCTAGGTTCGATCACTTGGAATACCTCCCATGTGGTATTCACGGGAGAAATCGTTTACACTCTAAATTAACCTTACTTTCACTTTTACAAATTCAAACAATTAGCACAATAATAAGTAAGGATCGATCCCACAAAGTGATTTGTTTTATATTTATCCTATGATTTCTAATGAAAAGGAGATTTTGAATTGATTAACTAAATTAACAAAAATAAACTAATAAGAATTAACAATGAATAAAAAACTTCAGTTCAATTCAGTATCACCTTTTTACAACAATGAATTAGTCAAGTGTAACATTATTTGCCTTTCAATGAAACTAATAGCCTTAGGTAACAACGAGCTCCGCTACCCGAAACTCCCCTTAGATTGTCACTCAATGAAACAAGTTCTTCACAAGATTCTAATCATTATATAATTCTAGATTTAATATAACAGTAGCATTAAGAACTAGACTATTTCAAGCAACAAACACATAAGCTCGGATTGTTTAACTTGTCTTCTGATAATCATAGCAATACTCAAAAGCTTGTCCACAATCAGGTATTACTAATTACTACTTGTGATTATGAACAATATCAATTACACGTAATAGTATTCCTTAATCTAGCATGTGATATTAGTTAACCAACTCGATCCTATAGAAATCAAATCGGTTAAGCCAAATAGCATTTAGAAATTAAATCAAAGTTATCAAGAATGAATTTCATGTGAGAATGAATAAATAATACATAGTCAATTAATTATTAATTATAAATAAGGTTCAACATCACTTAAATGAATATAAAGATCTTAGCTTCATGTCTTCCAAGTCCGCACTTCAATGATGTAGATGAGAGGTGATAGAATATTGAATGAATAAAACCCCGACTATCATCCTCTATTTATAGTCTTGCTAGACAAAGACCTAAATCTATGAGAATTAGAAATCCAAATCCTAAAAGGATTTACAAATTACAACTAGTTTCCATAAAAAAATATAATCCAATTTGGAAATAAATCTCAATCTAAAAATATCCTAAATCTAATAGAAATATCAATCCCATTCCATGTTGAATTTGCCAAAAGTTGCATTTAGAAACTTTTCAAAAATCCAATTTCCCAATTTCCCAAATTTCCGCCAAATTCGTTGGGGCAAATTTCCATTTTTCACTACGTCCTTCGATAGAAACGACCATAACTTTTGGTAAGGGAGGAGTTACGAGACTCTTACTATCGAATCAAAGCGCTTCGACGAGATCTACAACTTTCATTATTTAAGAATTGACAAATTCGGTTGGATCAAGGTCAAAATTGGGCTCCAGTATTTATTATGTAAATTATAACTTTCAAACTTTGAGATTCAACGTCTGTTTGGTAAAAAGGTCATAACCTTTTCTATATGAACTCCGATTGTGACGATTTAAGATGTTTTGAAAAGCTAAGGAAGAGCTCTACAATAAAATCAAAGTTCCAAACCAAGACCATGCATCCAACTTAGTGCTAAAACCCTGCAATTTTCCCATTTTCCTCGTTTCAATTCCAATTCTTCATGAAATCATTAAACACTTTAATAAGCTCATATACACATAAACATGCAATAAAACTAAACATAAAGAAATCGAAATAAATGAATAATATGCACTCATCAACTCCACCGGTGAACCTCTGAGTCGTTGTACTTTTGAAGATGTACGAGAACAAAAACGTGATTCGATCTGAAGAAGCTTATGTAAGTTCCCCGACACAAGGCTTACGGAGGCAGTTTCTATTGGGAAATGATCGAGGAATTTAGATTTGTGCCTAACAGGATGGGAAGACTTGGACACCACTTAAGGCAACAGGGTCATTTCTGATAAGTGACTTGAAGTCACATGCCAATGTCTGGCACATGACTACATACCAAGAGATGTCTCTCCTATAAATAGCTCCTCATTTCTAGACTTGAGACTTTTGATTCTCCACTCGAGAGAAACAAGAAGGCTCTCTCTAGAGTTCTGCATGTTGCTTTGGTTTCTTATCCTCTCTTCGGACCTTCGATCACGACATATACTGTTTGTAGATTTCTCTAATACTCAACCAATTCGAAACCATAATCAAGTAAGGTAGGATTTCCTTGCCTGGACATGCCAAATACTTTTATTTATATGTAATTGTAAGTAAAGTTGTTTCTCTTTTTTATCAAATCCAAAAAAAAAATCTTTATTTATAGTCAATACATACATAGGTCACCGATTTAGCATTGGATAAAAAAGTGATAAAATCCCCATTTTTATAATTTTATAAGAGGTGTTCTATATGGATAAAATATTCATTTTTATAAGCCATTTTAAATTTAAATTATAATTAACTTTGAATCCTCTAATCATCAACATTGAAGGGCTTTAAGCATATAAATTTCACATATGGACAGAAAATTTCCTTCTTTCTTTACCTGGATCACATAATTTTATTATGCCATAAAAAAATAAATGAAAACTGCATACATACAAAAATAAAACCCCACCCACCCCGGCCCAGATTAACACCAATGAATTATATGAATACCTCATTATCGAGGGTGCAATCGAGGCCAATAAAGATCTGATATTCCATTCATCTTCGTCATCACCATTCAAAGGAGCGCCTCTTTGTACATTTTTGAACAAATTGTCCAGTGAAGAAGGAGTCTCATCAGCTCTATTGGTGTCGACGTCGTCTTCTTTGTACCGCTTCCACTCTCTCTTCTCGACCTTGTCGTCGGTGAGGTCCCAGGATGATGATGCATTAAGGGATCCGAATATTTTGTCGACTCTTGATCTGAAAGTCTGTTCTACAGATTCCGCCATTGATTGATTTTTAGTTAATAGAGTAATCCCGGTAGTGGTAAGCAATCTTATTTATGACTACGATGATGATCCAATTACAAAGCGTTGGGTTGAATTTGAGAACTTCAGTAATTGCCGCCGCCGACGACGACGATAAATGACGATAATGTTCTTTTGGATTTGGGATTCGGATTTTTGTTGCGGACTAGCAATTTAAGCCAATCGGTGTGAGTAGCCACTAGCCAGTGGGGTTTGGGTTTGGTTCGGTCGGTCGGTTGTTTATTTAAATAAAAATAAATTTATTTAATACTACAAATAATGTAGTACTAACATATCTTAAGCGAAGTGATTAGCGTGAAGTTTATTTTAGGTAAATTAATCGATTGGTAGAAATAGAGTCTTTGAAAGCGCGAAGAAAGCTCTGTTTATGTTAATATTTTATTGGTCAATTGATCAAATTAATCAAAAATAAACTTCATACTAACCGGATCCTATTTTAACATAATTGGTGTCATGTATGCACTACTGGTACTGTACTGGTACTGTATAAAATTTTATTTTATTCATATTATTGTAACAAATACTAATAATTATAATTATCAGCTTCATTGTTATTTTGTGTTTGGAAGGAGTTGTAACCTAGCTAGTCTTGGAAGATGTGATTGTGTTTTGGTTTTAAATAAAATTATATGTATGTGTTGAGTTCCATTGTTTATGTAAAATTACACAATCTCTCTCTAACAATTTATTATCATCATGTCATATGATACCAGTATTAAACTTTAGTTCAATAAATTTATGAACAAATATATAATTTGAAAATATAAAAATTTATAAATACAACTCTTTTAGTGAAATAAAGTGTAAGACCTCAACTTATTATAAATGAAATTTAATTTCCTCTATTTATTATTTTAAAATAGTAAGGGTTGATTTGATTAATGTGGTTAGTTATGGGTAAAATCATGTTAAATATTTCAAATAAGCAAGTGGTTATAAAATATTCATTGTTGTCGTGGAATATTCTCATCTTTGTTGGGGAATATTAAATGACGGCCTTGATCTTAATGTGGGCCCCATAATGTAAAAGCGATTGGATGAAGAAAGCGATGCAAGTATAAGTTGTTTATAAATAGCAGGCGTAGTTATTCATCATTAATCTTGTTGAAATACTAAATTGGTTTAAAACATACTTAGCACACGCGATCGCATTCAATTATTGATTCTTACGTAAGAAAGCGACTCTTAATAATAATTATTACAATAATTATTGTTCAATATTTTATTGATTCAATAATTGATGCGTTGATATTTTATATTATTGTTGTTTGATAATTGTCATTACTGCAGTATTTTCCATTATCGGATCAATAATTCATATTATTTGAATAATATTATTAGATAGCAATATTGGCGATGTCTAGAAAGTTACATCTAAGGGAGGTTTGGTCATCTAATCAATTACCAAAGAAGGAAAAATCTTTATTGGAAAACCCCTCTTTCTTAGGAGGCTATGCAGTTTGTCGATATTGTGATTTTGTAATATTATTTGTGAATAATTAATTATTGATTTATATAATGAGGAAAATATTCATTTTATGTAGATATAGATGGAGAAAATTTTTAATGTGACAATTGTTGAAAATTAATATTTTATCTTTTTACGATAAAATAATTCATTTAAATATATTATTATATTATAATAATATTATAATGGTGATATTTTACAATGAATGTGGGATATATGAATAAATGAAGAGGAGAGTATTTTTGTTACTAAAAATATTTAAAACATGTTTTTCATGTTTGTGAATCTCTATTTTTCGATCGAAAATTTGATTATAACTCAGTAAAATCGCCTGATTTGTGAATTTCGATTAATTTACATTTGGAATTTGGAAAAACTTTCTTCCGCAAAGTTGTAGAGAATGAAATTTCCTATGGAAAGGACATGAGGTTCGAATTTTTCTAATAAAAGGGCTATTTATTATGAATTATTGAAGTTAGGATTAATTAATTATTATTTTTTTGGAGTTTTAAATGAATTAATTGAGAAAAATATTTTTGTGGTTGTTATTGAGGTGTGGCTGATGTCTAGACTATATTGGTGTGCATAGGAGATTTAAGAAAAATAAATTATTATTTTATTAAATTTTCTACTTTCACTTCTGAAAAAAAAGTTTATCAATGACAGATACGATCATGAATACATATATCGATCGTTTGCGATCACGATAGTAAATCGCACAAAAATCGATCATTGAGATGCACATCTCATGATCGCCATATATCTATGGATCGTATGAGGACCGAAATGATAAATTCGGTCTCTAAACCGAAGTCAAGATGGTCAGAACCAAAGTCGACGTGGTCCACGTCAACGATCACCATATCACCGTGACGCATCTGAGGCGAAGCTCCTTAGGCAAAAACACCTAGCACATGAAAACACACTAATAAACCAAATTACAGCTCTAGATCCAATCTAGATATAGTAAAAATGCATTCCTAGATCTAAATAGCTCTCAAACTTAAGTTATGTAATTCTACAAACTAGCAGAAGTCAAGGTTTCTCTCTATCCAGTCCACTGAAATAAAATCAAAAAATAATCCTACAAAATTTGCTACTGCAAAACATAATAGGAAAACTAAAAGTTTAGGGAGATACGTGTTAGGGCATGAAACTTAATTTCTACTTAAATAGTAAATCGGAGATAAATGTTCTTTGTAAGACCCGAAATTTTTTAAATAAAAGGAATTTCCTTTATTTATTATTTTGAAATAGTAAGGGTTGTTTTGATTAATGTGGATAGTTAGGGGTAAAATACGCAAATATTTCAAAATAAGCAAGTGGTTATAAAATATTCATCATTTGTCGGGAATATTCGTTTGGTCGTGGAATATTAAATGCTTTGTCGGGGAATATTTAAATGCAATGACAGTATGACCATGTGTGGGCCCCATAACTGTGAAAGCGATTGGATGAGGAAAGCGACAAAGTTTGGGTGGTTATAAATACTTGGCGTAGTTATTCTGCAATTAAGATTGTTGGAATACCCGGTGGTTAAAATACGATGAATACGTGGTTGCACAAAGATGGCACCAGATTGCAGTATTGTTGAATTATTGATTCGCACGTAAGATGGCTTTACTCAATAATTTTCACAGTAGTTCTTGCTCAATATTTTATTTTATTGATTGATAATTCTGCGTTGATATTTTATATTATTGTTGTTCAATAATTGTCAATTTTGCATTATCTCCATTATCGGATCAATAATTCATATTATTTGAATAATATTATTAGATAGCATTATTGGCAATGTCTAGAAAGTTACGTCGAGGAGAGGTTTGGTCACCTAATTCTTGGCAAGAAGGAGAAATCCTTATCGGAAAGCCCCTCTTTCTGAGGAGCTACTGGTTGTCATAATTGTGATTCTGTAATATTATTTGTGAATAATTAATTATTGATTCATATGATAAAGAAATATTTATTTTATGTGGATATAAATGATGGATTTATTTATGTGGTTATAAATGAAGAAATTAATGTTGAGGTGTTTTATCAGTATTTTATCGGATTGGAGGTATTAAAAATTAAATCAGGGGTTTTGAGATATATTGAGGGGGTTATAATTTTTAATCCGACCGTTGGATTGTGGTAATTTTTGGGTATGTTATACATACATAAGTTGAGTATATGTCCACAAATTTTGAACCGTTAAAAATGCACGAATGATTTGTTGTGAATTTTAAGAGGTGTCGGATTCGAAAATTAGGTTTATAATTGATTTTGGTGGAAAATTCTAGAATTGAGTGGGCCCCACTTGTGGTTGGTGAAGAAATGTGCTGAATTTTATTTCAAATGTGGTGGGTGGCAATAGTAGCGAAGTAAAGCCATCAATGTGTTGAGTCAAGTCTGCTTGGTAGGGCTAACATTTTCCTATAAATAGAGGCTAAGTTAGAATTGAAAATCACACGTAAACAAAGTTTTCTCTTTCTCTCTATATTATTGGCGTATTTTGTGAGTATTTAGATACTTTGAGAGTTCTTTGTTCAAGACAAGTTTCATTCAAAGACATCACTTGACCTTTCCTTCCGAAATCTTGATTCTTTGAGGTAAGGGATGTTATTTTCTTCTCAAATGATATTAATTCTTCAATATCATTATCTTTGAAATATTGGTTGGTACTTTTATCAAATTTGGAACTTTTTCATATCGGGAGTTCTTATTCATGAGTTCTTATTCACTTAATTACTATTCATGAGTTCTATTTTCTGATTCTTATTCACGAGTACTATTAAGTAAGCGTGAAAATGTTTTTTTTGTGGAATTTCTATCTTTTGGTGTCGGAGTTACTATTCACGATATCACGGACCTTATTCACGATATCTGAGACTATTCACGAATCACTAAGACTATTCAAGAAAAATGAAAATTTTTCTTTTCGCCTACAAAATATCTATTCGGATACTAGCTTTGATTGTATCCATGTTTTGATCATTCTTGAATTTTACACCACTATGATTATTTTTGAGGTATTTTTGGACGTGGATAAAACCAAGTACGAATCCTTAATCCTTGTCATTTTGTTTCTTTGGATTCGTTTCTTTAAAAGTATTTTCATCATCCTCGGTCTTAAATGATGATAGTATTGAATATCTTTTGGCTGTAGTGCAAAGATGAATGATTTGAAGAATATCTTTGGCTCAGAGTGCAAAGATGAATGATTTCTGAAGAATATCTTTGGCTCAGTAGTGCAAAGATGAGCAGTGTTTAAATGAACATGAATGATCGATGAATATCTTTGGCCTTTAGTGCAAAGATAAGCGGTGTTTAAATGAACATGACCGATGATGAATATCTTTGGCCTTTAGTGCAAAGATGAGCAGTGTTGAGATGAACACGACCGATTGATGAATATCTTTGGCTGTAGTGCAAAGATGAATATTTGATTTGAGATGAATATTGATTGATATTTGAGGATAAAATATTGATGATGGATTTATTAAATTCATAGATTATAGTAGATTTCATTCTCTACGTAACTCTTCATGAATTATTATTTCAGCTGCGAATATTGATCCGAAACTTGTTGCTCATTGTATTCTATCGATTTTTTTCCTGTTGGAGACTAACGATAATTTGTTGTATATTATCTTAGTCATAACATTCTTTCTTGGGCTAGTTGAGCTCACCCTTTTCCTTGTTGTTCCATTTTTCTTCTCGGGAGGCGAGAATGTAGCGAAGTCTTTAGTCGGGAATTATGGAATGAAGGTTACAGAGAGAGTTGTTTAGTAGTCCTCACCATTATTGTAAAATAATGTATCAATAAATGTGATGAGGATTTATTTGAGTATAAATATTATCTAGAAGATAATATTTGTATTTAAACTCACAGTTTTATTGTTGTGATAATAAAGTTGTAGTTGTTTCTGTACCATGTATTTGGCGACTCAGAATGGGTTGGATGGAATGGACCTATTTTGGGGTTGTCACAGTTTATGGATGCTTTGATTGTTATTAATGTTCCATTTAGGATTGCATGTTAATTCCAGCTTTGATTGTACGTATATTTGGGAGCCAATGATGAAATTAGAATTGCATGAACAAGTCTAGTAAGGATTGTTGAGTCAGTGATATAATTTTCTTGACATGATTTAAATCTTCATCTGTTTGACACTGATATTATAAGGATGACACATTTTAAAAAATGACCATGTTGGCTATGATAGTTTAAATGAATAGATAATAGAGTTCTAAAGGATGAATGCTAGTGAAATGAAGGAACAAGTTAAATAGTTAGTGAAGACTAAATTAAGATATGAACTCAAGTTTGGGAGAAAAATATTTGGAGTATATAAGCTTTGAAAAAAAAAAATAAACACCGTGGCATGCTTGTCTAGTTTTGTGGCCTTTGTTACTTGAGTAAGTAAGCCCGAGGGGATTATCTCTACACCTAGCGCCCTAAGGTCTTAATGGCTTGGGAGTCGTTGGTAGAAAGCTCGTTAAGGTAGCATTGAAAAGCCTAAGGGAATAAGACAATGCATAGTCATGAGAAAAAAATATATATATATATACAATAAAGCGGGAAAAGTGCAAAAAGCCCCCGTTATAGAAAAAAAGAAGAAGCATAAGTATTCCACTTTGACCCCTGTATTTTGGTGATTGTTTAATTTCTGTTGAATCTAGTTTATTTGATGAGTTCTCGAGTTGAAACTGTATGATGCCTATTAAGAAATTTATTATTTTTCATATTTTGCTGTTCATTGGTTGGCATGGTTGTTGAACACACACTCACAATATCAGTAATAACAGATTTAGATTCATTGATTGTTGGAATATTATTGAACTACAGTGACATGATGTATTAGCATGTTTTTGTGATTTTTCTGAGGCCTATGGATATATGTGAACTATTGGATTGCTGGAATTAAGGTTATTTAGTTAGTTTGCATTTGCATGGTTTTTCGTTTTCGTATTGTTTTGTGTTGTGTCTTGTGTTTTGTTGCTTGAGGACAAGCAATGATTTAAGTTTAAGGGTATTTGATGATTGGGTAATATACCCATGAATTGTATATATTTGGGCTTAATTTATTGTATTCTCAAAGCATTTAGATTCGTTTTACTGTGTTTAGTTGTGTTATTGCAGGATTGTGAGTCGTTGGAACACTTGGGGGCAAATGAGCTAAAAATGGGCATAAGAGTCACTTTTCGCCTTCTGTGTCAACGGGCGCTCATCATAAGATTATTTGTTGGCACGGTATTGGTAAAATGTCGGCGTTGACCAAGGCGTGTGCGTTGACCATCCGGATTACTTGATTGTTGGGGGCTAGAGGTTGTTTTGGAAAAAGATTGTGGGCTAAATTAAGATGTATATATATATTGGTTATTTACATTGGAATAGGGGACTCATCTACACAATTTTGGGAGATTAATCAAGGAACAAGAGGAGATTTTGAAGATTTTAACTTGGAGTTCTTCTTCTTCTTTATTCTTTTAAATTGTGTAATTCATTAAAGATGATTTTTCAACTATTGTTGATTCAAATTTTCGTTATGAGCTAAATTCTTTAATTAAGATTCCAATTGAACCTTTTATGATTATGAATTGATTATTTGATTTATTCTAATTATTTATGTTGAAGTGAATTGTTCATCTTGCTTTGTGCTGATTGATTAATTATCTGACCAATAATTACCTTGTTACTCTAGAGGGAATTGGAAAAGGAATTCTAAGGTTAGAACTGGGCATGGTGACATGTGACTTAGTTATTTGCACAGTGAATAATTAGGTTTGTGAATAGAATAGAAATATCTGTTTGCCACATATAACACATAAGAAATTGGAATTATAACGTGTTTAATTCAATTGTTTTGCATAGGAATATAACAAAATTAATCTGGGTTAAATAAAAGGCAATTGATCACTTGAAAAAGGGCTTTTGGCATTTGAGAATTTCTGTTAACAATTCAGTAGACATAATAATTAGGATAATTAAATAATTGATTTATAAGTCATAATTGGGGATATTGGAGTCTTAATCCTTATTTATCTGAATTCAATCAAATCTTAGTTTGTTTATTTGCTTTCTTTTAGAATAATCTCTTTGCATTGTTTAATTTAGTTTTCTTAAATCTAAAAATCACAATTATTGGTTGTTTAAATAAAATTGGATTGATATAGTGCTAGTAGTTGGAGTTTATTAATTAAAAATCTCTGTGGGATCAACACTCTATCTTATCACTATATTACTTATTGACCGTGTATACTTGCACGTTTGCTTTGATTGTGAAATCAACCAACAGTTATAGTGACAGTTTACTCATCATTATAGCTATTATAGTTTATGGCGACGTACCGTCACCATAATCTAAAAAATCATCGTCATAAACGACTATATACAACACAACTGTCGCCATAATCTAAAAAATCATCGTCATAAACGACTATATACAACACAACTGTATATATACATATAATCCATATATATCTTCTTAATTAAAAGGGAGCTTATGTGGGTAAAATAAAAACCAGCTGTCAGAAAATGATATGAATGCGTCCCATTAAAATGTGAGAAAATTAAACACAAACCCCAAGTTGGTCAAAGTTAAACCGCTACAAGGGTAAAATAATGGAGTATAAAGAAATAGAATTAATCTTGATCAATTATTTATTATAAATCAAGTATGAACGAGTCATGTTAAAGTCTACAAATTAAACATATACTACCAAATTAAAACATGAAACAACACACTAAAACAACTTCACACATGTTAAATTTAAAACTGTCTCATCAAATCACAGTATACAAAAATTTAAAAATTAAACTCTACCACGTAATATTAAACTCATACTATATTTTTAATAATTCAACCATGAGACTCATCTCTATAAAGAATAAATATTGTTCTATAACAAACTGCGTTATCCCTTATTCCTTTAGTTTTCCTTTTGCGTGTGATAAAAAATAATATAAATATTAATACTTCTATTTTATATGAATAGTAAATGCGTAGTATACAGTTACGACGGTTTTTTGGGTTATAGCGATTGTTCATCCGTCGCCATAGCTATTCTGGTCTATGACGACGGGTGAATCGTCGTTATAGTCCAAAAAATGACTGTGTACTACATAACTATGCATATACATATAACCCTATATATATACGTACTTATATCTTGAATTATTTATTATTGTTTTTTATTTGGCACACACTATATGCACAAGTAAAAAATTACAAGTTAATTAGTGGAGAGATAATTTAGAAAAGGGAGATAAAGGAGTAGACAAAAAGTTGTAATATATATATATATATATATATATATATATATATATATATATATATGATAAGTGCTGCATAGATTCAAGAAAAATATGAGTTTTTTCTCCTTTCACCCTTTATATAAAATAGATGATTACAATTTTTTAAAATAAAAAAATATTTTTTTTGGACAATTAAATAAGATACATAAATACTCACTGTGACACTCCCAAAATAGGTATACATCATCCATTTTGAGTCGTCAATAACATGGTTCATAAATAACTACAACTTTATTAATACAATACATAAACTGTGAGTTTAAATACAAATATTGTCATCTAGACAATATTCACACTCAAATAAGTCATCATTACAATTATTGATTATTTTACAAAAATAGCGAGGACTACTAAAATAACTTCCTAGGACCTTCATTCCATACCCCAACTAGTACTTGCTACATTCTCGCCTCCTGAGAAGAAAAATGGAACAAAAAGGAAAAAGGTGAGCTCAACTAGCTCAGTAAAGAATATTATGACTAAAATAATATAGAACAAATTATCGTTAGTTTTCAACAGGGAAAAATCTGATAAAATACAATAGACAACAAGTTTCAGATCAATATTCGCAGCGGAAATAATAATTCATAGATGAGTTACGTAGAGAATGAAATCTACTACAATCTATGAATTTAAAAGTCTATCATCATTATTTTATCCCCGTAATATCAATCAATATTCATCTTGAATCAAATATTCATCTTTGTACTACAGGCCAAATGTAAGACCCCAGCTTTTATAAATAAAGATGAATTTTCTATAAATATTATTTTTGAATATTATGGAATAAATTTGATATAATGTTATAGTTGTGGGTAATATTTATAAATTTTGCAAAGTAAGCAAGTTGTTATAAAATATTCGTTTGGTCGAGGAATATTCTTTTATCGGGGAATATTAAATACGACTACTCAATCATAAGTGGACCCCACAACCGGAAGTATTATCGTAGTTAGAAAAAACGACAAAATTATCTTTTCTATAAAAATAACTACGGAGGTGTTACCGTTAAAAGCATTGAACTACCCGGTGGTAAAAAATACGAATGTCGCGTGGTTGATAAGTAGTACACGCGGTATTGATTATTGATGCTACGTGAGAAGTCACTTAGCTATACTCAATTATTACTACTGATAATTCTTTGCGATCATATCTCTTATATTATTGATTCAATTATTGTCACAAGATATCATCATATAATATGTTATATTATTAATTGAGACGACAAGTTATAAATGATTAATAATTGTTGAAAGATTAAAAATGTGTTGATTAAAAATAAAATAATTTGTGGTAATATTTATTAAATCCTTGATGTATATAAAGAGTACATTATGAGGCGTTTGTGGTATGTTTGATTATTTTATGGGGGCCCGTATATGTCATCATCTAAGAGTCTCTTCGTCGATAGTAATTACCTTTGTGAATAGTAATTACCTTCGTCAATATTATTTACCTTCATCAATAGTATTTACCTTCGTCGATAGTAATTACCTTCTTGATAGTAATTACCTTCATCAATAGTAATTACATTAAATCAATAGTAATTACCCCTTCACAAATAGTAGTTGTCCTTGATATTACCAAGAGTTAAGCGCCTCTTGATTGTTCCAAGGTTAATTACCCTTCATGAAATAGTAGTTGTCTCTTGATATTACCAAAAGTCATTTTGACCTTCGTTAAGACCAAAAGCCACCCTCAATTTTTCTATAAATAGAAAGCCCATTCCTTCATTATTTCTTACGAATTCACCAAAACTACAGAAGTAAACTATAGAGAAAGAAGAAAAGTATTCTGCTTACTTCACTTTTCCAATATTCGGTTCTTCTAAGGTAGGGAATATTATTTGTTGTGTACCGTAAGGGGTGTTATTCTTTTTATTCATGAAGAGAGGCTGTTGTTATTCCATTGCTTATTATTACTGTTGGAATAACTCGTATATCGTGGTTTACCCTATACTTGGTGACATTCTTCTATTATTCATTGGAACATCACATACGTGTGTTTTACAATGGGACTGGTTAAAATCTTTATTATTATTACATTGGAATATCCTATATCGTGTGTTTTACAGGACACGATTAAAAATCTTTATTATTATTACATTGGAACATCTTGTCTACGTGTGTTTACTGTAGGACTGGTTCCATTTTTTATTATTATTGTTGGAATATCCCATCATGCGCTTTTACGGGACTGGATTAGATTATTTATTATTTTGTTAGAATAACACATGCATGCGCTTCATCGTATGCATGGTGATTTCTTTTGTTATTCCATTCTTTATTATACCCGGTTGGTTAAAACTTTGACTTATACTCCATGAAATTAGTGGAATATTCTTGATATTTACGCTTCATCCAAAGATCCTTTCATGGAAATATTCTTCGAAGATTCTTGAATTTTACTCTACAAAGCGATATCATGTTGGCAGTTTGGATGTTATTGGTTCCTAGATAAATTAATTCTTGAACTTGTTTTATTGAATTCTTATATCATTGTCATCATCCTCATGTTTATATTATGTTGAAAGTCATACGTGTTTTGTAGTGCGTAGATGGACTTGGTATGATTATGACCGAGAGACTATTCGGTGTAATCATAGTAGTAATGTTACAAATGATGTGGTAAAAATTCTCGATGGTCGTAGTGCATTTATGGACGGTTGTTGGCATGATCATGACCATTAATGAATACACAACTATTCTTGGCCCGTAGTGCGTGAATAATTGTGGTCGTGATACTAAAGAATAATATGGGTAGTAGTGCGGGGGTGATTCGATGATGTGAAATATTTATTAAAAGTCGAGTCTCAACTATAACAAATGATGAAAAACCTTTTAAATCATAAAAGATAGTAGATTTTATTTTCTACTTGACTCTTTTAATGGATTCATTGGTTCATTTGTAGTTAAACTTGATGTTCATTATATTTTATCGGTTTAACATTGTTGTAGGCTAATGATAATTTATTACGCATTATCTTAGTCATAATATTTTTCTTCGAGCTAGTTGAGCTCACCCTTTCTTTCACTTTATTCTCTTCGTGAAATGAGAATATATTTGGGGACTTAGTCGGAGAACGGAGTAATGGTCCGGAGGATAGCATTAGTAGTCCTCACTATTCGTGAAATAGTGTGATAATAATTGTAATGAGGACTCCTTTTGAGTTTGTATAATATCTAGTAGACAATATTTGTATTCAAACTCACGATTTATGTCGTATTGCATACAATGATTATATTAGTAAGTTGTATTTAAATTACGTACCATGTATCCGACTACCCAAGATGGGTGATGTATACCTAATTTTGGGGGCGTCACGGTTGGTATCGAGCTTAGGGATATGATCCTGGCTAAGATGTGAGAATAGTACTAGGGGGAGAGCGGGAATACCTTTTTGCTAGTATGACTACCTAAAGTTTATGTCTTTATTTTATTGGTCGGTCGAATATAGGGATAATTTGTTACATGTCAATTAACCTTTTGTTTTGTGGAAGTATGTCGAAAATGACATCCGAGAATGTTGAGAATAAAGAATGGAGCCAAGCGATCGTTGATTCACCACATATCAATAATCGGGATAATGTGCATCGGGAAGGCGACAATCCTCATGCAAACAACAACACTAACCAAATGATGAATGATCAAATGTTCGGAGGCTTTATGCAATAATACATGAAACAACAAAGGAGAGCGACTCGCCCAAAACGTGGTGAAACACGGAAAACTCGAGGCGATCATGCATTAAACAATTCAAGGATTTGGGACCATCGGAGTTTAAGGGAGAGCCAAAACCACTTCGGCGGAAGCATGGATAAAGCAGATTACCAAGATATTTGATGTCTTGGGATGCTCCGAGAGCAAAAGTTCTTTATGCCTTTATGTTGCGGGGAGGCAGATTCTTGAGTGGAAATTCCAAAAGCGTACTCGACTTCTTTGTCTTCAAGATATCTTGGGAGAAGTTCAGAGGCATTCAACGACAAATACTTTTCTCGAAAGTATTCGCCGCACGAAGGAGGTAGAGTTTATCAAGTTGGAACAAAACAATATGGCCGTGTCGCAATACGAGGCAAAATTTGCGGAGTTATCACGGTTTCGTCCCACTGGTGGATAATGAAGAGAGAGAATGACGCGAATATTTTAAGAGGTTTGAAGTTTGGAGATACGTCAACATCTTATTTCTCATAAACCGTGTTTGTATTAGGATGTTGTAAATAGGGCTCGATTAGGAGTAGCGATAACGAGTCAACGCCTTAACTAAAAAGAAGCGGTGACACAAAATTATAATACCAATGAGTAGTCATCGAAGCGGTGACAACAAGCGTAGAGGAATCAACGGGCCGATATGGTAATCACTTGGTGGTAATCGTACAAAACAATAAGAATGGACATTTCAAGAAAAGGAGATTCAACAATGATGGAAAGACGTCAAGACCATCACCGTTGTTAAGGAAGGAGAAAGACCACCTATCATATGCTTCAAATCACGGAGGAGAGGGACACATCGATCCGAATCGCGCCATACGTCAGTCAAAGCATGTTATAATTGTGGAAGAGAAGGTCACTTAGCTCGATGTTGTCATTTACCAAAGACAAATTCAACTAGGATGGAGGCACCAAAGGCCGTCTCAGAAAAGTCAAAACCGGTAGTGCAAGGGAGAGCGTTAGTTGTGACCTCCCAGAGAGCAAGGAACCCGAATGAGGTCATCACGGGTAAGCTTTTCATAAACTCTAATGAAGTCTATACTTTATTTGATACCGGTTCTACCCATTCTTTTATTTCTCCTATTTGCGCTCATAGATTAAATTTGACTCCGGAGAAATTAGACTTTGACTTATCTATGGAAACACCGTTGGGAGAAACCTTCATTATATCCACTGTTTGTAAGTCTTGCTTGGTTCAAATCGGTACCCTCACATTACCTATCGATCTTATTTCATTAAAAATACTTGCATTTGACGTGATTCTAGGGATTGATTGGTTAACTACTTATCATGCAAAAATTGATTATTTTCGTAAGGTTGTTAGCTTTCATATTCCTAATCAACCTATTATGCGAATTCAAACGACCAAACCATTAAAATTAATCACGGCCATCTCAAGCCATAAAGCTATTCGTTTATTGAAAAACGGATATCAAGATTTCTTAGCTCATGTCACAGATTTAAACAAAAATACGTCAGTTTTGAACGATATTTCTATTGTTAATAAATTTCCTGACGTATTCCCAGAAGAACTTCTGGCCTACCCCAGGCGTGAAATTAAATTTTGTATCGACCTTGAACCCTAAGACAAAACCTATTTCCAAAGCCCCATATCGAATGGCTCTATTGAACTTCAGGAGTTAAAGACCCAATGCGAGGAATTGTTAGACATTGGCTTTATTCGTCCTAGTACTTCTCCTGGGGGTGTTCTATTCTATTCGTGAAGAAGAAAGATGAGAGTATGCGACTTTGTATTGATTATCGGGAGTTGAATCATGTCACCATCAAAAATAGGTATCCATTGCCACGTATTGATGACTGTTTGACCCGATTGCAAGGAGCCAAATTCTTGTCAAAGTTTGATCTTCGTTAGGATATCACCAATTGAAGATTAGAACCGTGACATTCCAAAGCGGCTTTTAGAACTCTCGATGACGGGCATTATGAATTCTTAGTCATGTCCTTTGGATTGACTAATGCTCTCCCGCCGCCTTCGTGGATATGATGAACCAAGTATTCGAGGAATATTTAGATCACTTTGTGGTCGTCTTTATTGATGACATCCTTATTTATTCCAAAATCCGTGAAGATCATGAAGCAACACTTGAGGTCGACACTCCAAAAGCCGTGAATATAAGCTTTATGCCAAGTTGAAGAAATGCGAGTTCGGCTTGAAGAAGTAGCATTCCTTGGGCACGTGGTATCAAGTCATGGAATATCTCATTGACCCAACAAAGATTGAAGCTATTCAAAGTTTGGAACAACCTAAATCGATGGATCAAGACGTAGTTTTCTCGGTTTAAATTTGGTTATTATCGAAGATTCGTGGAAGGATTTTCTCGAATCGCTACTCCATCGATTCAAACTTCGGTGACTCGAAAAGATACAAAGTTAGGTTGGAGCGAAGAATGTGAGAAGAGTTTTCAAGAACTCAAGAGGAGACTTATTTCAGCACCTTTTCTGACAATACCATCTGACTCGGAGGGATTTGTCATCTACAGTGATGCTTCGGGCAAAGGGTTGTATAGTAGCACACGGTATTGATTATTGATGCTTACGTGAGAAGTCACTTAGCTATACTCAATTATTGCTACGAGAATTCTTTTGATCATATCTCTTATATTATTGATTCAATTATTATCACAAGATTATCATCGTATAATATGTTATATTATTAATTGAGACGACAAGTTATAAATGATTAATAATTGTTGAAAGATTAAAAATGTGTTGATTAAAAATAAAATGATTTGTGGTAATATTTATTAAATCCTTGATGTATATAAAGAGTACATTATGAGAAGTTTGTGGTAAGTTTGATTATTTTATGGGGGGCCATATGTCATCATCTAAGAGTCTCTTCATCGATAGTAATTACCTTTGTGAATAGTAATTACCTTCGTCAATAAGTATTTACCTAAATCGATAGTATTTACCTTCGTCGATAGTAATTACCTTCTTGATAGTAATTACCTTCGTCGATAGTAATTACCTTCTTCAATAGTAATTACCTTCGTCGATAGTAATTACATTCGTCAATAGTAATTACCCCCTTCACAAATAGTAGTTGTCCCTTCAATATTACCAAGAGTTAAGCGCCTCTTCTTGATTGTTCCAAGGGTTAATTACCCTTCATGAAATAGTAGTTGTCTCTTGATATTACCAAGAGTCATTTTGACCCTTCGTTAAGACCAAGAGCCACCCTCAATTTTTCTATAAATAGAAAGCCCATTCCTTCATTATTTCTTACTTAATTCTTTGAAACTACAGAGAGAAACTATAGAGAGAAAGAAGAAAAGTATTCGCTACTTCACTTTTCCAATATTCAGGTTCTTCTAAGGTAGGGAATATTATTTGTTGTACCCGTAAAGGGTGTTATTCTTTTTATTCATGAAGAGAACATTTGTTATTCCATTGCTTATTATTACATTGGAATAACTTTGATATCGTGGTTTACCCTATACTTGGTGACATTCTTCTATTATTACATTTGGAACATCACATGCATGTGTTTTACAGGACTGGTTAAAATCTTTATTATTATTATACATTGGAATATCCTATCTCGTGTGTTTTACAAGGACACAGTTAAAATCTTTATTATTATTTACGTTGGAACATCTTGTGCGTGTGTTTTACGTGGGACTGGTTCCATTCTTTATTATTACATTGGAATATCACATGCATGCGTTTCTTTTACTTGGGACTCGGTTCCGATTATTTATTATTTTGTTAGAATAACTTTATGCATGCGGCTATCATCGTATGCATGGTGATTTCTTTTGTTATTCCATTCTTTATTATACCCAATTGGTTAAAACTTTGACTTATACTCCATGAAATTAGTGGAATATTCTTGATATTTACGCTTCATCCGGTATCCTTTCATGGAAATATTCTTCTCAAAGTATTCTTGAATTTTACTCTACAAAGCAAGATCATGTTGACAGTTTGGATGTTATTGGTTCCTAGATAAATTAATTCTTGAACTTGTTTTATTGAATTCTTATATCATTGTCATCATCCTCATGTTTATATTATGTTGAAAGTCATCTCGTGGCACTCAGTAGTGCATAGATGGACTTGGTATGATTATGACGAGAGACTATCGATGTGTAATCATGGATAGTAATGTTACAAATGATGTGGTAAAATCCTCGATTGGTCGTAGTGCATTGATGGACGGTTGTTGGCATGATCATGACCATTAATGAATACACAACTATTCTTGCCCGTGAAGGCATGAATAATTTTGGTTGTGATCTTAAAGAATATCCTTGGCCGTAGTAGTGCGGGGTGATTCGATGATGTGAAATATTTATTAAAAGCGAGTCTCAAATTTATAACAATGATGAAAAACCTTTTAAATCATAAAAGATAGTAGATTTTATTTTCTACTTGACTCTTTTAATGGATTCTTTGGTTTCATTGTAGTTAAACTTGATGTTCATTATATTTTATCGGTTTAACATTGTTGTAGGCTAATGATAATTTATACGCATTATCTTAGTCATAATATTTCTTCTTGAGCTAGTTGAGCTCACCCTTTCTTTCCTTTGTTCTCTTTGAAATGAGAATATAATTTGGGGACGAGTCGGAGAAGCGGAGTAATGGTCGAGAGGATAGCATTAGTAGTCCTCACTTTATTACGTGAAATAGTGTGATAATAATTGTAATGAGGACTCCTTTTGAGTTTGTATAATATCTAGTAGACAATATTTGTATTCAAACTCACAGTTTATGTCGTATTGTACACGACAGTTATATTAGTAAGTTGTATTTAAATTCTGTACCATGTATCTGACTACCCAAGATGGGTGATGTATACCTAATTTTGGGGGCGTCACACCAAAGATATTCATCAATTGGTCATGTTCATCTCAACATCTGTTCATCTTTGCACTACGGGCCAAAGATATTCATAAGAAAATCATTAATCTTTGCACTATAGGCCAAAGATATTCAGTAATATCATCATTTAGGACTGAGGATGATGAAAAATATTTTAAAGAAAACGAATCCAGTGAAACAAAAGAACAAATTATATTAAGGATTCGTACTTTAAACAATTCGGGTTCAAAAATACTTCATAAATAATCATAGTGGAGCAAAATTCAAGAATGATCAAAACATGGATACAAACAAAGCTAGTATCCATAATAGATATTTTGGAAAAAAAATAAAAATTTAATTTTTACGTGAATAAGGTCGTATTAAGTGAATAAGATCAGATATCGTGAATAAGTGTCGTATACATGAATAGTAATCCCGACACTAAAAAACAAGAATTTCACAAGAAAAATACTATCAATATTCCGGCATAATGATATTGGAAGAAATAATATCATTTTTAAAAAAATAATATCACTTACCTCGAAAAGACAAATCTTACGATTTAGAATCTAGAGATATAGTGTTGAAGGAAACTTGTACCGTATAGCAACACTCTAAGTATCAAAATACTCACAAGAATACGCTCGATAATATAGAGAGAGAAAGAGAGAGAAAACTTCAGTTTCTGGTGTGATTTTCAATTCTAACCTAAGCACCCTATTTATAAGAAAATGCTTAGAACACCAAAGCAAAAAATTTAATAAAATAATAATTTATTTTTCTTAAATCTCCTATGCACACCAATATAGTCTAGACATCAGCCACACCTCAATAACAACCACAAAAACGTTTTTCTCAATTAATTCATTTAAAACTCCAAAATAATAATAATTAAGTTATCTGGAACTTCAATAATTCATAATAAATAACCCTTTTATCAGAAAAATTCAAACCTCATGTCTTTATCATAGGAAATTCCATTCTCTACCACTTTGCAGAAGAAATTTTTTCCAAATTCCAAACAGAAATTGATCGAAATCCATAAACGGACGATTTTACAAGCTATAATCAAATTTTCAGTCAAGAAATGAGGTCCACAAACATAAAAAACACGTTTTAAATATTTTTAGTAACAAAAATACTTTTCCTCTTCATTTATTCATATATCCCACATTCATTGTAAAAATATCACCATTATTATATTATTATAATATAATAATATATTTAAATGAATTATTTTATCAGAAAAAGATAAATTTTTAATTTTCAACAATTGTCACATTAAAAATTTTCTCCATCTATATCCACATAAAATGAATATTTTCCTCATTATATAAATCAATAATTAATTATTCACAAATAATATTACGTAATCACAATCTATAACAACTTATAGGTTCCTGGAAAGAGGGACTTTCCAATAAGATTTTTCTCCTTCGCACGCATGATTAGATGACCAAACCTCTCCTTAGAAAGAACTTTCTAGACATTGCCAATATTGCTATCTAATAATATTATTCAAATAATATGAATTATTGATCCGATAATGGAAAATACTATGTAATGACAATTATTGAATCAACAATAATATAAAATATCAACGCATCAATTATTGAATTAATAAAATATTGAATAGTAATTACTGTAATAATTATTGAGTAGTGCCTTTTTACGTAAGAATCAATAATTGGTGCAATACCGTGTGCTACTAAGTTTTAACCACTAAGTATTTCAACAGTATTAACGGTAACAACTACACCGTTATTTATAAATAACTTATACTAGTCGTTTTCTTCATCCAATCACTTTCCTTTATGGGGCCCATTACAAAGATCACGTAGTAAATGCATTTAATATTCCTCGACAATGAGAATATTCCACGACAACAATGAATATTTTATAACCACTTGCTTATTTGAAATATTTGCGCATTTTACCAATAACTAACCACATTAATCAAATCAACCCTTACTATTTCAAAATAATAAATAGAGAAAATTAAATTTCATTTATAATAAGTTGGGGTCTTACAACCTCCCCTCCTTATGAAATTTCGTCCTCGAAATTGACGTACATACCTGGTGTTTCGAAAAGATGAGGATACCTCGCTTTCATTTTCGTTACCAACTCCCAGGTCATTTCCTCAATAGCATGGTTCCTCCACAAAACTTTGACTTGTGGGATGATCTTTGTGTGTAGGACATGCTTCTTCCTATCTAAAATCTTGACAGGTACCTCTTCATACGTTAAGTCTTCGGCTATCTCATCCGGTTCTAACTCAATAACGTGGTTCGGGTCTTTCACATATTTACGAAACACAGATATATGAAAAATATTATGAACACGAGACATACTTGGAGGTAACGCGAGTCTATAAGCCACATTTCCTATTCGGTTAAGAATCTGAAATGGACCAATAAATCGTGGATTGAGTTTTCCTCTTTTCCCAAATCTTGTAACTCCCTTCCATGGGGCAACACGCAAAAATACATGATCCCCAATACTAAATTCTACGTCCTTTCGATGAAGATTCGCATAACTCTTTTGTCGATCCTGTGCCGTTTGTATACGTTGTCGAATCATTTGGATCTTTTTCGTAGTCATACGTACCAATTCGGATCCCAACAATGTTGCTTCAACCACCTCATCCCAACATATTGGAGAGCGACACTTTCGTCCATACAATGCTTCGAATGGAGCCACACCTATACTTGCCTGATAACTGTTGTTGTAGGAGAATTCCACCAATGGTAAATACTTATCCCAACTCCCTTTGAAATCTAGGACACGAGTCTTAATAGATCTTCAAGAGTTTGAATAGTCCTCTCGATTGTCCGTCTGGTTTGAGGATGGTATCCGAAGCCAATCGTAAATCTGTGCCCATAGCTTTTTTGAAGCTAACCCAAAATCGTGAAGTGAATCTTGGGTCACGATCCAAAACTATGGATCTTGGCATGCCATGCAATCTCACAATCTCATTTACATACATACGAGCAAGACGTTCAAGGAATAAGTCACCGATCGTTAAGAAATGAGCGGGACTTGGATAATATATCAACAATAACCCAAATAAGCATTTATGCCAGAGAAACGAAGTGGGAAGACCAAAGAATAACAAAATCCATGGTAATGTGTTCCACTTCCATTTCGGGATCTCAAGTGGTTGCAATGGACCCTTAGGCACTTGATGCTCCGCCTTTACACGTTGACAAGTTAAACACCTCGAGATAAACTTTGCAATCTCTCTCTTCATATTGTTCCACCAAAATGTATGTCAAGATCACGATACATTTTGGTACTTCGAGATGGATTGAAAAGCGGTGTATTGTGTGCTTCCATAATGATCTTGTACTTCAAATCGAGTCGTTAGGAACACAAAGTGCAGAGTGGACTCAAGTATTCCTTCTTCATCGATTCTCGCTCACGGAATAGCACCTTCTTGTACTTTTCTTCTTCATACGCACGTCGGCTCGGGTTCGGTGGCTCGAAGCAACTTTAACTTTATCAATTAAAGTTGGTTCTATGTGTATACTTGACATCATCGCTTTTCGTTCTCGCATATGATCTTCTACTCAACGCGTACTACCACGCACGTTGCTTTTCGGGATGGTATTGAATGGTGTGGTCATATTCTTTTAATAGCTCGAGCCAACGTCGTTATTGCGCATGTTGAGTTCCTTTTGGGTGAAGAAATATTTGAGGCTTTTATGGTCGAATATATCTCCACTTTCTCTCCATATAGATAGTGCCTCCGGATCTTTAAGCAAGAAAATGATTGCTTCGCTAACTCTAGATCATGGTAGGATAATTCTCTCATACTCTTTAAGTTGTCATGAGGCATAAGCTATGACTTTCCCACGTTGCATGAGAACACATCCTAACCCTTTGCACGAAGCATCATCAGTAGATAACAAATCCATCCGAACCGGATGGTATTGTCGAACAGTCGAAATGAGTCTCTCTTAAGCTCTTGGAAACTCTTTTCGCATTCCTCGCTCATCACGAATTTTGTATCTTCCGAGTCAATTTGAGTTAAGCGGAGTAGCGATTCGAGAAAATCCTTCCACAAATCTCTAATAATATAACCATTTAAGCCCGAAAGCTACGTCTTGGTTATCGACTTCGGTTGCTCCAACTTTGTATTGCTTCAATCTTGCTAGGGTCGTGAAACTCCATGTTTTGACACCACGTGCCCAAGGAATGCTACTTCCTCAAGCCGTAACTCGTATTTCTTTAACTTGGCATATAGCTTTATTTTCACGAAGCCTTTGGAGTACCAACTTTAAATGGTGCTCATGATCTTTGACTTTTGGAATATATGAGGATGTCATCAATAAAGACAACAACGAACCGATCCAAATATTCCTTGAACACTTCGGTTCATCATATCCATGAAAGCCGCATGAGAGCATTAGTCAATCCAAAAGACATGACTAAGAATTCATAATGCCCGCATCTGCAGGAGTTTCAAGGCGTCTTTGGAATATCCTCGATTCTAATCTTCATTGATGATATCCGAATGAAGATCAATTTTGAAAAGAATTGTGCTCCTCAGAATTATTCAAACAGTCATCAATACGAGGTGGCGGATACCTATTCTTGATAGTGATATGGTTTAATTCTCTCTGAGTCAATACAAAAGTCGCATACTCCTGTCTTTCTTCATTACAAATAAAGCAGGAGCACCCCGAGGAGATGTCTTAGAGCGAATGGCGATGTCCAACAACTCTTATAGTTGGACCTTTAACTCTGAAGTTCAATAGAGCCATTCGATATGGGGTTTTAGAAATGGGCTTTGTACCAGGCTCAAGATTAATAAAGAATTCAACTTCACGTTCTGGGGGTAAACCGGGAAGTTCTTCAGGAAATACTTCAGGAAATTTACTAACAATAGGAATATTATTCAAATCTGACGTGTCTTTATTCAAATCCATAACATGGGCTAAGAAAGCTTG
The DNA here is from genome assembly GCA_020205615.1 of Panax quinquefolius. Taxonomy (NCBI): domain Eukaryota; kingdom Viridiplantae; phylum Streptophyta; class Magnoliopsida; order Apiales; family Araliaceae; genus Panax; species Panax quinquefolius. The sequence continues at coordinate 731,409 of CM035173.1, read as the reverse complement.
ACATTCGTTTTTCAATAAACGAATATCTTTATGACTAGATATGACAGTGATTGATTTTAGTGGTTTAGTTGTTTGAAATCGTACAACAGGTTGGTTATGAATATGAAAACTAACAACCTTACGAAAACAATCAATTTTGACATGATGAGTAGTTAACCAATCAATCCCTAAAATCACATCAAAAGCAAGTATCTTTAAAGAGATAAGGTCAACAGGTAATGTGATGGTGCCAACTTAGATCAAACAAGATTTATAAGCGGTGGATGTGATGAAAGTTTCTCCTAACTGAGTCCGCGAGATAAATCAAAGTCTAATTTCTCCGGAGTTAAGTTTAAACATTGAGCACAAGTAGGAGAGATAAATGAATGGGTAGCACCCAGATCTAGTAAGGTATAAACTTCGCAAGAATTTATGATTAGCTTACCCGTGATCACCTCGTTTGGGTTCTCGTATTTTGACCGACCACGACAAACGCTTCTTCCAGAACCGATTGACTTTGACTTTTACGGGATGACCTTTTGAGTCACCATGTCCGCTGGACTTGGTTTCGCTACCGCATAATCTCGGCGATATATGTCCTTCTTTTCCACAATTATAGCATACCTTGAGCTGTTGTAGGCGGTTTTAATGATATGTCCCTCTTCCGCATTTATAAGATCTGACCGGTGGTCGTTCTCCTCCTTAGAACCGATTCTGCTTTGGTCTTTGATGTCTTTGCATTGTCATTGTTGAATCTTCTCTTTTTAAAATCTCCCCCCGATTCGCTTCTCCAATTTTCATGGCCATGATTACCACCAGAGTGGTTACCATTCTTGTCCGTATTTTTCTCTCTCTGTTGGTTATCGTTGTTCGACGATGGCTTGCCATCACCAGTATGATCCTGGTTGTGGTCCCTCGGTTGAACGCATCGTTATCTCGCATTATAATAATTGAGCCCCATTGACAACATCTCGGTCAGAGAGAAAATTTATGAGAAATGAGATATTGACGTATGCTAGGTTTCAAACCTCTCAGAAACATCTGCATCATACGTTCCTCATTCTCCACCAAATGAGGTGCAAACTTGGATAACTCTGCAAACTTCGCCTCGTACTGGGACACCATCATGTTGTTTTGTTCCAATCTAATAAACTCCACTTCCTTCATATGACGAATACTTTCAGGAAAGTACTCATCATTGAACAGTTTCGAAATATCTCCCAAACACATCTTTGAGTGCAATTTGGATGAGTACGCTTCACCGATTCTACCAAGATGTCGCCTCATTACGGAACATAAAGGTGGCGAATGGAACCTTTTGTTCCTCCGTGCATCCCAAGACATCGAATATCTTGATAATTTGTTTGACCCACGTCTCCACCTTAATCGGATCCGCTTTCCTGCACTGCGGTGGTCTCAACTCTTCGAATCGCCGCTTGCATTTGTGACAAACCGTGCGTTGTTATCATTTCCACCTGTATTTTGTGCACGAGTCTCCCTCGTCTGATTTTGCATGAACTGCAAAAAGCTTCTAAACATCCCGTTGTTCATCATCTGCTCAGTGGTGCCAGCCTGTTGCACGTTCTCCTCGTTGGTGAATAAAGGTGTCTCCAAGGTCTCATTTACTCCACTGTTAACATTCTCAGTCGACATTCTCAAATACTGCCATAAAACAAGGGTTAATTAAAGAAATTAACATATCACATAATATCCCTATATACTGACCAACCAATAAATAAGCTTAGGTAATACACACTAACGAAGGATTTACTCGTCTCTCCCCTTCTAGTTCTATTCCCCGATCTCCGCCAAAGATCATATTCCTAAGCTCTGATACCAACTGTGACACCCCCAAAATAGGTATACATCATCCATTTTGAGTCGTCAATAACATGGTACAGAAACAACTACAACTATATTAATACAATACATAAACTGTGAGTTTAAATACAAATATTGTCATCTAGACAATATTCACACCCAAATAAGTCCTCATTACAATTATTGATTATTTTAGAAAAATAGCGAGGACTACTAAAATAACTTCCTAGGACCTTCATTCCATACCCCGACTAGTACTTGCTACATTATCGCCTCCTGAGAAGAAAAATGGAACAAAAAGGAAAAGGGTGAGCTCAACTAGCCCAGTAAAGAATATTATGACTAAGATAATATAGAACAAATTATCGTTAATCTTCAACAGGGAAAAATCTGATAAAATACAATCGACAACAAGTTTCAGATCAATATTCACAGCGGAAATAATAATTCATAGATGAGTTACGTAGAGAATGAAATCTACTATAATCTATGAATTTAAAAGTCCATCATCATTATTTTATCCATGTAATATCAATCAATATTCATCTTGAATCAAATATTCATCTTTGCACTATAGGCCAAAGATATTTATCAGTTGGTCATGTTCATCTCAACACCTGTTCATCTTTGCACTACGGGCCAAAGATATTCATCAGAAAATTATTAATCTTTGCACTACAAGCCAAAGATATTCAGTAATATCATCATTTAGGACTGAGGATGATGAAAAATATTTTAAAGAAAACGAATCCAGTGAAACAAAAGAACAAATATTAAAGATTCGTACTTTAAACAATCCGGGCTCAAAAATACTTCATAAATAATCATGCTGGAGCAAAATTCAAGAATGATCAAAACATGGATACAATCAAAGCTATTATCCATAATATATATTTTGGAAAAAAAATGAAAATTTAATTTTTCTGTGAATAGTGCCGTATACATGAATAGTAACCCCGACACTAAAAGACATGAATTTCACAAGAAAAATACTATCAATATTCCGGCATAATGATATTGGAAGAAATAATATCATTTTAAAAAAATAATATCCCTTACCTCAAAAAGACGAAGATTTCCGACTAGAATCTTTGGATATAGTCTTGAAGGAACTCAGATCGATAACAACACTCAAAGTATCAAAATACTCACAAGAATAAACCGATAATATAGAGAGAAAACTTCAATTTCTGGTGTGATTTTTAATTCTAACCTAAGCACCCTATTTATAGAAAAATGCTTAGAACACCAAACACTACAAAAAAAGGCTTATCTGCGACCAATAATATCAGCGACCGCATTTCTGGTCATTGATAATAATAGTAGCGACCGCTATCTGCGATCGAGATGAATTCTAGTCTCTAGTTTCTATCCGCGACTGCATGCGGTCGCTGATCGGTCGCTGAGATGAATTTTCCCCCAAAAAATTTGGTGAGAAACCCTGACGCGTTTTTTTTACGACTAAACTTTATCTGAGACCGCATGCGGTCGCTGATATGTCCACATCATTAAAAATCAGCGATCGCATGCGGTCGCTGATTCTCAAAACCTTAATCAGACTCAGGTTCGCGATATCAGTACAGAGAAGAAAAAAAAAAGAGGAAGATACAGACGAGGGAGTAGGGGGGAGAGAGGAGACCACTGCTGCACTACCACACCACCGCCGCACCACCACTGCACCACGCCGTTAACCCCCAATTAATCTCTAAATTAAACTTTTAGTTATCCCTTAATCTCCAGATTCACTTCTCCTCACTTCTCTTTTAATTTGCCAAACATTAGTTCAATTTGAGTTTTGAAATTTAATCTAGGGTTTAATTTGTTATATATTAATCGAGGCTGAATTCAATTTGGGTTTAATATGTTGGAAATTTGGATTTGATATTTACTGTATTGTATACTGCAATTAGTGTTTGATTTGTGCAAATACATATTCTACAATTAAGTTTTAATTTGTACAAATTTGAGTTTGATATGTAATGTATGAATAGAAAAGAATGTATCAATTTTTGGTTTGTTTATGCATGTTTAGGTAAAGTGTGTATATTTGATATATATATATGGAATAGTAACTGTGACAACCCCAAAATAGGTCCATTCCATCCAACCCATTCTGAGTCGCCAAATACATGGTACAGAAACAACTACAACTTTATTATCACAACAATAAAACTGTGAGTTTAAATACAAATATTATCTTCTAGACAATATTTATACTCAAATAAATCCTCATCACATTTATTGATACATTATTTTACAATAATGGTGAGGACTACTAAACAACTCTCTCTAGAACCTTCATTCCATACCCCGACTAAGATTTCGCTACATTCTCGCCTCCCCGAGAAGAAAAATGGAACAACAAGGAAAAGGGTGAGCTCAACTAGCCCCAAGAAGAATGTTATGACTAAGATAATATACAACAAATTATCGTTAGTCTCCAACAGGAAAAATCGATAGAATCAATGTACAACAAGTTTCAGATCAATATTCGTAATTGAAATAATAATTCATGTAAGAGTTACGTAGAGAATGAAATCTACTATAATCTATGAATTTAACAATCCATCATCAATATTTTATCCTCGTAACATCAATCAATATTCATCTCAAATCAAATATTCATCTTTGCACACTACAGCCAAAGATATTCATCAATCCGGTCATGTTCATCTCAACACTGCTCATCTTTGCACTAAAGGCCAAAGATATTCATCACTTCGGTCATGTTCATTTAAACACCGCTCATCTTTGCACTAAAGGCCAAAGATATTCATCACTCTGGCCATGTTCATTTAAACACTGCTCATTTCAGACCATAAAGCCAAAGATATTCTTCAGAAATCATTCATTTTGCACCACTACAGCCAAAGATATTCTTCAGAAATCATTCATTTGCACTAAGCCAAAGATATTCAATACTATCATCATTTAAGACCGAGGATGATGAAAAATACTTTTTAAAGAAACGAATCCAATTGAAACAAAATGACAAGGATTAAGGATTAAGGATTCGTACTTGGTTTTATCCACGTCCAAAAATACCTCAAAAATAATCACAAGTGGTGTAAAATTCAAGAATGATCAAAACATGGATACAATCAAAGCTAGTATCCGTAATAGATATTTTAGATTTAAAAGAAAAATTTTCATTTTTCTATTGAATAGTGTTGATATATTCGTGAATAAGGTCAGATACGTGAATAAAGGCCAGACACGTGAATAGTAAATCTCACACCAAAAGATAGAAATTCCACAAAAAACATTTTCACGCTTCATTAATAGTACTCGTGAATAGTAACTTCGTGAATAAGAACTCATGAATAAGAACTCGTGAATAGTAACCCTGCATGAAAAAGTTCCAAATTTGATAAAAAGTACCAACCAATATTTCAAAGATAATGATATCAAGAATTAATATCATTCGAGAAGAAAATAACATCCCTTACCTCAAAGAATCAAGATTTCTTGGAAGGAAAGGCTCAAGTGATGTGAATGAAACTTCAGATCGAACAAAGAACTCTCAAAGTATCTAAATACTCACAAAATACGCTCAATAATATAGAGAGAAGAGAGAAAACTTTGTTTCGGTGTGATTTTCAATTCTAACTTAATTTCTATTTATAGAAAATGTTAAAATTACCAAGCAGACTTGACCAACACCGATGGCTTTACTCGCTACTATTGCCACCCACCACATTTGAAATAAAATTCAGCACATTTCTTCACCAACCACAAGTGGGGCCCACTCAATTCTAGAATTTTCCACCAAAATCAATTATAAACCTAATTTCCGAATCCGACACCTCTTAAAATTCACAACAAATCATTCGTGCATTTTTAATCGGCTCAAAATTTGTGGACATATACTCAACTTATGTATGTATAACATACCCAAAAATTACTACAATCCAACTATTCGGATTAAAAATTATAACCCCCGCAATATATCTCAAAACCCCTGATTTAATTTTTAATACCTCCAATCCGATAAAATACTGATAAAACACCTCAACAATAATTTCTTCATTTATAACCACATAAATAAATCCATCATTTATATCCACATAAAATAAATATTTCTTTATCATATGAATCAATAATTAATTATTCACAAATAATATTATGTAATCACAATTATGACACAACCAGCCGCTCCTCAGAAAGAGGGGCTTTCCGATAAGGATTTCTCCTCATCGGCGCCGCAATTAGGTGACCAAACCTCTCCTCGATGTAACTTTCTAGACATTGCCAATAATGCTATCTAATAATATTATTCAAATAATATGAATTATTGATCCGATAATGGAGATAATGCGTTGACAATTATTGAACAACAATAATATAAAATATCAACGCAAGCAATTATTGAATCAATAAAATAAAATATTGAGCAAGAATTCATCGTGAAAATTATTGAGTAAAGTGCCATCTCACGCATTTAATCAATAATTCAACAATACATCGCATAATACCGCAAGTGCTACGTGCAAGAACCACGCCAGACATCGTATTTTAACCACCGGTATTCCAACGGCCTTAACTCAGAATAACTACGCCGTTATTTATAACCACCCAAACTTTGTCGTTTTCCTCATCCAATCGCTTTCGTTATGGGCCCACACATGGTCGGTCTACCATTGCATTTAATATTCCCGACAAAGATTTAATATTCCACGCACCAAACGAATATTCCCCAAACAACAATGAATATTTTATAACCACTTGCTTATTTTGAAATATTTTTATGATTTTACCCTAACTATCCACATTAATCAAAACAACCCTTACTATTTCAAAATAATAAATAAAGGAAATTCTTTTTATTTAAAAAAATTTCGGTCTTACAACCTCCCTCCTTATGAAATTTCGTCCTCTAAATCGACGACGACTGGTGTTTCAAAAGGTAAAGATACCTCGCTTTCATTTTCGTTTCCAACTCCTGTGTCATTCCTCAATAAAGATGGTTTCTCCACAAAACTTTAACTTATGGTATGACCTTTCATATAGTAGGACATGCTCCTTCCTATCCAAGATCTTGACAGTACCTCCTCACACGTTAAGTCTCTTGGCTATCTCGTCGGGTTCTAACTCAATAACGTGGTTCGGGTCTTTCACATATTTACGTAACATCGACACGTGAAAAGCGTTATGAATGAACACGCGTCATACTTGGCGGTAAAACGAGTCTATAGGCCACAGTTCCTATTCGATCGAGAATTTCAACTAGATTAATAAATCAAGGTTGAGCTTTTTCTCACCTCACCGATTCTCGCTTTTGAAATAACAACTTCGCACATCCTTCTTCAAATTCATCACTCCGGTGTGTAGCTTGAGCAACTTTAACTTTATCAATTAAAGTCGATTATACTATCATCAGATATCATCACGCTGGGTACCTAGAGTTTTCATCTCCATCTCTATTATTTGTAGTATTATACTGAAATGAGTCTTTGACAATATCAGACTCAGATTTCAGATACGATCTTCTACTCAACACGCCGCCTACCACGCTCGCTTTTCGAGGATGGCATGGTCGTACATGTCGTTGAAATGAGTCTCCTCTCGAGTTCTTCAAGCTCTTCCCACATTCCTTGCTTCCATTCGAATTTTGTATCTCTACGAGTCATTTGCGATAATGGAATAGCGATTCGAGAATATCCTTCAACGAATCTCCGATAATAACCAACTAAGCCTAGAAAGCTACGTATTTCGATTCGACTTAGGTTGCTCTTAATCGTGACTCATATCCCAATCTTGGATAAGACGTCACAATGACACCTATCGCTTTCTTATCGCATCTAATATGACGCCCCCCTGTAGAGAGTCCGGCAGGTGAATTCCACAAAGGAAGTCACAAGATAAAGGCTCAGTACCAAATTTATAGTTGAATTTTTAACTCCTCAAGTTCAATAGAGCCATTCGATATGAGATTTTAGAAATGAGTTTTGTACCGGGTTCAAAGTCGATACAAAATTTAATATCGATCTTTGGGAGTAAGCCAAGAAATTCTTCAGAAATACGTCAGAAAAATCAATACAACAACAAGAATATTATTCAAATCGACGTGTCTTTATTCAAATCCATAACATGGACTAAGAAAATTTGACATCCGTAATAAACGAATGACTTCATGGTTTGATATAAAATGTTTGATTACAATGGTTTGATCGCTTGAGTTCGAATAACAGTTGCTTAGGAATATGAAAACTAACAACCTTACAAAAGCAATCAATTTGGCATGATGAGAGTAGTTAACCTTAAAATCACATCAAAAGCAAATATCTCTATAGAAATAAGGTTAACAGTAATGTGATAGTGCCAACTGAATCAAACAAGATTTCTAAACAACAGATGTAATGAAAGTTTCTCTAACTGATTCTCCATAAATAGTCAAAGTCTAATTTCTCCGTAGTCAAGTTCAAACGCTGAGCGCAAGCAAGAGAGATAAAAGAATGGGTAGAACCCAGATCTAGTAAGGTATAAACTTCGCAAGAATTTATAATTAACTAACTCGCTAACTTCGTTCGGGTTCCTCTCATTTTGATTTGGCCACGCATAAACGCTTCTTCCAGAATCGTTGACTTTTGATTTTTTCGGGACATCCTTTTGAGTCACCATTCTCGCTGGATCGGGTTTCGATATCGCATAATCTCGAGTGATATGTCCTTTCTTTCCACAATTATAGCATACCTTAAACTGCTGCAAGGCTCAATGATATGTCCCTCTTTCCTCAAGATTTGTAACATACGACCGATGGTCTTTCTCCTCCTTCGAACCTAGTTACATCGGCGCCGACGCCTTCACATGGTCGTTGTTGAATCTCCTCTTTTAAAATCTCCTCCCAACTCGCTTCTTCTATTTTCATGGCCATGATTACCACCAGAGTGGTTACCGCTTTGTCCGTATTCTTCTTTCTCCACAAGTTATCGTTATTTAGATGATCGCTATCTTTTGTATGATCCTCGGTTATGGTCCCCGGTTGAACGTATTTCGTTATCTCGCTTCTAACAACCCGAGCCTCGCTTACAACATCCGAATAGAGAAAATTTATGAGAAATGAGATATCGACGTACGCCGGGTTTCAAACCTCTCGTAAACATCCGCGCTATACGCTCCTCATTCTCCACCAAATGAGGTGCAAACCGGATAACTCCGCAAACTTCGCCCGCATTGGGACACCGTAATGTTATTCTCGCTCCAATCTAATAAACTCCACTTCCTTCATACGATTTAATACTTTCGTGGAAGTACTTGTCATTGAACTGCTTTCAAACGTCTCCCACGACACGCCGCCGAGTAAAATGAATGGGTACGCTTCATGATTCCCACCAAGAATCGCCTTCGCCATTTTAACATAAAAGTAGCGAATGGAACTTTCGTTCTTCGTGCATCCCAAGACATCGAATATCTTGGTAATTTGCTTGACCCATGTTTCCGCCATGATCGGATCCGCTTTCCTGCACTCGTGGTCCCAACTTTGAACCTTGCTTGTTGTGACCACCCGTGAATTACTATCATCTCCTCCTCAGATTTTGAACACGAAGTCTCCTCAATCGATTTTGCATGAATCGCAAAAAGCTTCTAAACATCCCCTCATTCATCATCCGCTCAATTGGTGTTATTCACAGGAGGTACATTGTCACTGCTGCACGCGTTCTCCTCGTTGTTAAGCAAGTGCATCTCCATGGTCTCATTTACTCCACTATTAATATTCTCAAACGACATTCTCAAATATCATCATAAAACAAGGGTTAATTAAGGAAATCAATCACATAATATCCCTATATATCGACCAACTAACAAATAAGCTTAGTAGACACACTAGCGAAGGATTTACTCGCTCTCCCTCCTAGTTCTATTCCCCGATCTCCGCCAGAGATCATATCCCTAAGCTCGATAATTAACCGTGACAACCCCAAAATAGGTCCATTCCATCCAACCCATTCTCGAGTCGCCAAATACATGGTATGTAAACAACTACAACTTTATTATCACAACAATAAAATGTGAGTTTAAATACAAATATTATCTTCTAGACAATATTTATACTCAAATAAATCCTCATCACATTTATTGATACATTATTTTACAATAATGGTGAGGACTACTAAACAACTCTCTCTAGAACCTTCATTCCATACCCCGACTAAGACTCGCTACATTCTCGCCTCCCGAGAAGAAAAATGGAACAACAAGGAAAAGGGTGAGCTCAACTAGCCCAAGAAAGAATGTTATGACTAAGATAATATACAACAAATTATCGTTAGTCTCCAACAGGAAAAAATCGATGAATACAATGTACAACAAGTTTCAGATCAATATTCGCAATGAAATAATAATTCATAGAAGAGTTACGTAGAGAATGAAATCTACTATAATCTATGAATTTAATAAATCCATCATCAATATTTTATCCCCAGTAACATCAATCAATATTCATCTCAAATCAAATATTCATCTTTGCACTACTGTGCCAAAGATATTCATCAAATCGGCCATGTTCATCTCAACACTGCTCATCTTTGCACTAAAGGCCAAAGATATTCATCATCGGTTATGTTCATTTAAACACCGCTCATCTTTTGCACTAAAGGCCAAAGATATTCATCGATCTAATCATGTTCATTTAAACACTGCTCATCTTTGCACTACTAAAGCCAAAGATATTCTTCAGAAATCATTCATCTTTGCACTATGTGCCAAAGATATTCTTCAGAAATCATTCATCTTGCACTCACAGCCAAAGATATTCAATACTATCATCATTTAAGACCGAGGATGATGAAAATACTTTTAAAGAAACGAATCCAAAGTGAAACAAAAAAATGACAAGGATTAAGGATTCGTACTTGGTTTTATCCACGCCCAAAAATACCTCAAAAATAATCATAGTGGTGTAAAATTCAAGAATGATCAAAACATGGATACAATCATCAGAGCTAGTATCCGTAATAGATATTTTAGATTTAAAAGAAAAATTTTCATTTTTAGGTGAATAGTGCCAGATTCGTGAATATAGTGTCAGATACGTGAAAAGGCCAGATACGTGAATAGTAACTCCGACACCAAAAGATAGAAATTCCAAAAAACATTTTCACGCTTGAATAATTAATAAGACTCGTGAATAAGAACTCGTGAATAAGAACTCATGAATAAGAACTCGTGAATAAGAACTAATACATGAAAAAGTTCCAAATTTGATAAAAAGTACCAACCAATATTTCAAAGATAATGATATCAAGAATTAATATCATTTGAGAAGAAAATAACATCCCTTACCTCAAAGAATCAAGATTGAAGGAAAGGCTCAAGTGATGCCGAATGAAACTGTACTAAACAAAGAACTCTCAAAGTATCTAAATACTCACAAAATACGCTCAATAATATAGAGAGAAAGAGAAAACTTTGTTTCGGTGTGATTTTCAATTCTAACTTAGCCCTCTATTTATAGAAAATGTTAAATTACCAAGGCATTTTGACTGCCACCGATGGCTTTTACTCGCTACTATTGCCACCCACCACATTTGAAATAAAATTCAGCACATTTCTTCACCAACCACAAGTGGGGCCCACTCAATTCTAGAATTTTCCACCAAAATCAATTATAAACCTAATTTCCGAATCCGACACCTCTTAAAATTCACAACAAATCATTCGTGCATTTTAACGGTTCAAAATTTGTGGATATATACTCAACTTATGTATGTATAACATACCCAAAAATTACCACAATCCAACTATCGGATTAAAAATTATAACCCATGCAATATATCTCAAAACCCCGATTTAATTTTTAATACCTCCAATCCGATAAAATATCGATAAAACACCTCAACATTAATTTCTTCATTTATAACCACATAAATAAATCCATCATTTATATCCACATAAAATAAATATTTCTTTATCATATGAATCAATAATTAATTATTCACAAATAATATTACGTAATCACAATTATGACAACCAAAGCCGCTCCTCAGAAAGAGGGGCTTTCCGATAAGGATTTCTCTCTCATCGTGCGCAATTAAATTAGGTGACCAAACTCTCCTCGATGTAACTTTCTAGACATTCGCCAATAATGCTATCTAATAATATTATTCAAATAATATGAATTATTGATCCGATAATGGAGATAATGTGCGTTGACAATTATTGAACAAATAATAATATAAAATATCAACGCAAAGAATTATTGAATCAATAAAATAAAATATCGAAACAAGAATTCATCGTGGAAAATTATTGAGTAGTGCCATCTTACGTATTTAATCAATAATTCAACAATATTGCTGTAATACCGTGCTACTCTTTATGCAACCACGCCAGACATCGATTTTAACCACCGGGTATTCCAATGCCTTAATTCAGAATAACTACGCCGTTATTTATAACCACCCAAACTTTGTCGTTTTCCTCATCCAATCACTTTCCGTTATGGGGCCCACACATGGTCGCTACTGTCCGCATTTAATATTTCCCGACAAGATTTAATATTCCACGACCAAACGAATATTCCCCGACAACAATGAATATTTTATAACCACTTGCTTATTTTGAAATATTTGCGTATTTTACCCCTAACTATCCACATTAATCAAAACAACCCTTACTATTTCAAAATAATAAATAAAGGAAATTCCTTTTTATTTAAAAAAATTTCGGGGTCTTACAGTAACATTTATCTCCGACGACTATTTCGTAGAAATTAAGTTTCATGCCCTAACACGTATCTCCCTAAACTTTTAGTTTTCCTATTATGTTTTGCAGTAGCAAATTTTGTAGGATTATTTTTTGATTTTATTTCAGTGGACTGGATAGAGAGAAACCTTGACTTCGCTTAGTTTGTAGAATTACATAACTTAAGTTTGAGAGCTATTTAGATCTAGGAATGCATTTTTACTATATCTAGATTGGATCTAGAGCTGTAATTTGGTTTATTAGTGTGTTTTCATGTGCTAGGTGTTTTTGCCTAAGGAGCTTCGCCCGCATGCGGTCGCTGATAGTGGTCGCTGACACGTGGACCACGTCAGCTTTGGTTCTGGACCATGCTGACTCAGTTTAGAGACCGAATTTATCATTTCGGTCCCTCATAGCGGTCGCAGATATGGCGGTCGCAGATGTGCATCTCAAATGATCGATTTTTGTGCGACGATTATCAACGATCGCATAAACAATGTTGATATGTATATCTCGATCGTATGCTGATTGTTGATAAACTTTTTTTTCAGAGTGAAAGCGCGAAAATTTAATAAAATAATAATTTATTTTTCTTAAATCTCCTATGCACACCAATATAGTCTAGACATCAGCCACACCTCAATAACAACCACAAAAATATTTTTCTCAATTAATTCATTTAAAACTCCAAAAAAATAATAATTAATTAATCCGGAACTTCAATAATTCATAATAAATAGCCCTTTTATTAGAAAAATTCGAACCTCATGTCCTTTCCATAGGAAATTTCATTCTCTACAACTTTGCAGAAGAAAGTTTTTTCAAATTCCAAACAGAAATTAATCGAAATTCACAAACGGGCGATTTTACAAGTTATAATCAAATTTTCAGTCAAAAAATAGGGTCCACAAACATGAAAAACATGTTTTAAATATTTTTTAGTAACAAAAATACTCTCCCTCTTCATTTATTCATATATCCCACATTCATTGTAAAAATATCACCATTATAATATTATTATAATATAATAATATATTTAAATGAATTATTTTATCAGAAAAAGATAAAATATTAATTTTCAACAATTGTCACATTAAAAATTTTCTCCATCTATATCTACATAAAATGAATATTTTCCTCATTATATAAATCAATAATTAATTATTCACAAATAATATTACAAAATCACAATACTGACAACCAGACAGTTCCTAAGAAAGAGGGGGTTTTCCAATAAAGATTTTTCCTTACTGGCGCGCAATTAGATGACCAAACCTCTCCTTAGACAGAACTTTCTAGACATTGCCAATATTGCTATCTAATAATATTATTCAAATAATATGAATTATTGATCCGATAATGGAAAATACCGTGTAATGACAATTATTGAAACAACAATAATATAAAATATCAACGCATCAATTATTGAATCAATAAAATATTGAACAATAATTATTGTAATAATTATTGAGTAGTGCCTTCTTACGTAAGAATCAATAATTGGTGCAATATTGTGTGCTAGTATGTTTTAACCACCGAGTATTTCAACAAGATTATCTTCAGAATAACTACGCCTGTTATTTATAAACAACTTATACTTGTCGCTTTCTTCATCCAATCGCTCCAAGTTATGGTACACACAAGATCATGCTACCGTCAGCATTTAATATTCTCCAACAATGAAGAATATCCACGCACAACAATGAATATTTTATAACCACTTGCTTATTTGAAATATTTCAAGATTTTACCCATAACTAACCACATTAATCAAATCAACCCTTACTATTTTAAAATAATAAATAGAGGAAATTAAATTTCATTTATAATAAGTTGGGGTCTTACACTCTTATTTCACTAAAAGAGTTGTATTTATAAATTTTTATATTTTCAAATTATATATTTGTTCATAAATTTATTGAACTAAAGTTTAATACTGGTATCATATGACATGATGATAATAAATTGTTAGAGAGAGATTGTGTAATTTTACATAAACAATGGAACTCAACACATACATATAATTTTATTTAAAACCAAAACACAATCACATCTTCCAAGACTAGCTAGGTTACAACTCCTTCCAAACACAAAATAACAATGAAGCTGATAATTATAATTATTAGTATTTGTTACAATAATATGAATAAAATAAAATTTTATACAGTACCAGTACAGTACCAGTAGTGCATACATGACACCAATTATGTTAAAATAGGATCCGGTTAGTATGAAGTTTATTTTTGATTAATTTGATCAATTGACCAATAAAATATTAACATAAACAGAGCTTTGCCTGCGTTTCAGCACTCTATTGGCCAATTGATTAATTTACCTAAAAATAAACTTCATGCTAATCACTTCGTTTAAGATATGTTAGTACTACATTATTTGTAGTATTAAATAAATTTATTTTTATTTAAATAAACAACCGACCGACCGAACCAAACCCAAACCCCACTGGCTAGTGGCTACTCACACCGATTGGCTTAAATTGCTAGTCCGCAACAAAAATCCGAATCCCAAATCCAAAAGAACATTATCGTCATTTATCGTCGTCGTCGGCGGCGGCAATTACTGAAGTTCTCAAATTCAACCCAACGCTTTGTAATTGGATCATCATCGTAGTCATAAATAAGATTGCTTACCACTACCGGGATTACTCTATTAACTAAAAATCAATCAATGGCGGAATCTGTAGAACAGACTTTCAGATCAAGAGTCGACAAAATATTCGGATCCCTTAATGCATCATCATCCTGGGACCTCACCGACGACAAGGTCGAGAAGAGAGAGTGGAAGCGGTACAAAGAAGACGACGTCGACACCAATAGAGCTGATGAGACTCCTTCTTCACTGGACAATTTGTTCAAAAATGTACAAAGAGGCGCTCCTTTGAATGGTGATGACGAAGATGAATGGAATATCAGATCTTTTATTGGCCTCGATTGCACCCTCGATAATGAGGTATTCATATAATTCATTGGTGTTAATCTGGGCCGGGGTGGGTGGGGTTTTATTTTTGTATGTATGCAGTTTTCATTTATTTTTTTATGGCATAATAAAATTATGTGATCCAGGTAAAGAAAGAAGGAAATTTTCTGTCCATATGTGAAATTTATATGCTTAAAGCCCTTCAATGTTGATGATTAGAGGATTCAAAGTTAATTATAATTTAAATTTAAAATGGCTTATAAAAATGAATATTTTATCCATATAGAACACCTCTTATAAAATTATAAAAATGGGGATTTTATCACTTTTTTATCCAATGCTAAATCGGTGACCTATGTATGTATTGACTATAAATAAAGATTTTTTTTTTGGATTTGATAAAAAAGAGAAACAACTTTACTTACAATTACATATAAATAAAAGTATTTGGCATGTCCAGGCAAGGAAATCCTACCTTACTTGATTATGGTTTCGAATTGGTTGAGTATTAGAGAAATCCACAAACAGTATATGTCGTGATCGAAGGTCCGAAGAGAGGATAAGAAACCAAAGCAACATGCAGAACTCTAGAGAGAGCCTTCTTGTTTCTCTCGAGAGTGGAGAATCAAAAGTCTCAAGTCTAGAAATGAGGGAGCTATTTATAGGAGAGACATCTCTTGGTATGTAGTCATGTGCCAGACACTGGCATGTGACTTCAAGTCACTTATCAGAAATGACCCTGTTGCCTTAAGTGGTGTCCAAGTCTTCCCATCCTGTTAGGCACAAATCTAAATTCCTCGATCATTTCCCAATAGAAACTGCCTCCGTAAGCCTTGTGTCGGGGAACTTACATAAGCTTCTTCAGATCGAATCACGTTTTTGTTCTCGTACATCTTCAAAAGTACAACGACTCAGAGGTTCACCGGTGGAGTTGATGAGTGCATATTATTCATTTATTTCGATTTCTTTATGTTTAGTTTTATTGCATGTTTATGTGTATATGAGCTTATTAAAGTGTTTAATGATTTCATGAAGAATTGGAATTGAAACGAGGAAAATGGGAAAATTGCAGGGTTTTAGCACTAAGTTGGATGCATGGTCTTGGTTTGGAACTTTGATTTTATTGTAGAGCTCTTCCTTAGCTTTTCAAAACATCTTAAATCGTCCCAATCGGAGTTCATATAGAAAAGGTTATGACCTTTTTACCAAACGGACGTTGAATCTCAAAGTTTGAAAGTTACAATTTACATAACAGTCACTTGGAGCCCAATTTTGACCTTGATCCAACCAGAATTTGTCAATTCTTAAATAATGAAAGTTGTAGATCTCGTCGAGCGCTTTGATTTGATAGGTAGCAGGCCCCGTAACTCCTCCCGGACCAAAAGTTATGGTCGTTCTATCGAAGGACGTAGCAGAAAATGGAAATTTGCCCCAACGAATTTGAGCGGGAAATTTGGGAAATCTTGGATTTTTGAAAAGTTTCTAAATGCAACTTTTGGCAAATTCAACATGGAATGGGATTGATATTTCTATTAGATTTAGGATATTTTTAGATTGAGATTTATTTCCAAATTGGATTATATTTTTTTATGGAAACTAGTTGTAATTTGTAAATCCTTTTAGGATTTGGATTTCTAATTCTCATAGGATTTAGGTCTTTGTCTAGCACTATAAATAGAGGATGATAGTCAGGGTTTTATTCATTCAATATTCTATCACCTCTCATCTACATCATTGAAGTGCAGACTTGGAAGACATGAGCTAAGATCTTTATATTCAGTTCTAAGTGATGTTGAACCTTATTTATAATTAATAATTAATTGACTATGTATTATTTATTCATTCTCACATGAAATTCATTCTTGATAACCTGATTTAATTTCTAAATGCTATTTGGCTTAACTGATTTGATTTCTATAGGATTGAGTTGGTTAACGAATATCACATGCTAGATTAAGGAATACTATTACGTGTAATTGATATTGTTCATAATCACAAGTAGTAATTAGTAATACCTGATTGTGGACAAGCTTTTGAGTATTGCTATGATTATCAGAAGACAAGTTAAACAATCCGAGCTTATGTGTTTGTTGCTTGAAATAGTCTAGTTCTTAATGCTACTGTTATATTAAATCTAGAATTATATAATGATTAGAATCTTGTGAAGAACTTGTTTCATTGAGTGACAATCTAAGGGGAGTTTCGGGTAGCGGAGCTCGTTGTTACCTAAGGCTATTAGTTTCATTGAAAGGCAAATAATGTTACACTTGACTAATTCATTGTTGTAAAAAGGTGATACTGAATTGAACTGAAGTTTTTTATTCATTGTTAATTCTTATTAGTTTATTTTTGTTAATTTAGTTAATCAATTCAAAATCTCCTTTTCATTAGAAATCATAGGATAAATATAAAACAAATCACTTTGTGGGATCGATCCTTACTTATTATTGTGCTAATTGTTTGAATTTGTAAAGTGAAAGTAAGGTTAATTTAGGAGTGTAAACGACGGCTCCCAGGAATACCACATAGGAGGTATTCCAAGTGATTGAACCCTAGGGTGGTCGAACCCCAGGAGTGAAACCCTACGTCCAAGCTCACTTCAGTCCGTCTTGCTTTCCCTTGCTTGTTTTGTCCATTTTCTATCCTTTTGATGAGGTTTTGGATCTTTCTAGGGGGTGAACCCTAGGTGGTACTCCTTAGGCAGTCATCTTCTTTTGTTTGGTTTTGTTGATCTCATCTTAGTTTCACTTGCTAACTCAAATCGAATCAGGTATTATCAATCTGACCAAATTAAGGAGGTGCACCCGTAGAGAGACCGAACCCTAGGGACCATTCCCTAGGGAGGCTATCTTCTTTTGCTTGGTTTGTTTATGTCACATTTGTTAAGCTTGGTAATTCGGATCACAACAAGAAAACATTTTCAATTGAACCAAATCAGGAGGTTGAACCTATAGCCAAACCATAGGAGGCGAATTCTAAGGGGTCTTCCAACACTTAAGTTTTTTTTCATTGATCTTGTCCAAACTCTGCTCATATTTCTTTAGGTGATCTAAAGACAAGATCATTGTTTGGACAAATATAAGGTTGAACCCGTAGGGATCGAACCCTAGGGGTCATTTTGACACTTAGCCAATTTTTTGTCTTTTTCGATCTCCCTCGATTCATCCGATTGGGTGCTTCAATCGAGTTATTTGGTTTGCATGCGCCCCTAAGGTTCAATCCTAAGGTGACGAACCCTAGGGGTGTTGAACCCTAGTGGCAACTCTGAATTCGCATTCCAACACTAAGTGAAATTTATAACTTTTTGCTCTGCTTTGACTTTTTTGGGCAATTTGATTCAATCGGGTCACTAAGGGTCCACTCATTGAACACACGCCCCTCTTTCATATCTAAGGGCTCACATCATCATTTTAACTTAGAAGTCAAAAATTAAGTTAACACAAGTGAACTATTATATTTTCTACCTGCATTTCTGTTTTAAAAGCTATTATATTTTATACCTTTATCTGACAAACTATCTGCAGGAAGAGGAAGATGAATACGACAAACTGGCTGAAAGCAAGGAGAATGTTGGTGATCGCTTATATATGCGGGATATCACTGATTATGGACCGTATTTAAACTCTCACAATGTACTACCCGATTCTGTACTGGATGTCCAAAGGGACACTCGTGCTAGTAGGGATGATTTACGAATTATGCTGAAAGAAGCTGAAAGAACGGCTCAAAAAATTGATTCGTACCAGACTCGTGAGATATCCATAATGAATGCTGAGGAGCCTCATGTTATACTATCTGAAGATGGTGTTAAACTGAAGTCTATATTGAAAAGGAAAAACAATGTGACAATTAGGTCATCAAAACGTGTCAGGTTTGACCCTGCTTGTGATGATAATAGCGAATGCAAATCAGAAGAACATCAAGACTCCTTTACAGGTTCTTCATTTGGTGACTCTTTCTTGGAAGAAAATGTACCAAGGGTTCCAGATTATCTGATGAATCCTTCCAAGTACGTACGCTATAGTTTTGATTCGCCTAGTGACATTGGTGAAGATTCCAACAACCGAGCTTGTGAAAACTTGATTGAGCCAATCAAAGGGGATGCATCTCTTGATCCTCCAAAATCAGTGATGTTTATACCAAGGAAGAAAACAAATGACGCCGATACAATATTTAATAGCAGTGAGGTAAAGGAAGATCACAGAGATGGTCATAAGAAGTATGTGAAGCAACCAGGATTTGCTGTTGGCATTGCAGCTGAGGAAGCCCAGCAGAGTGAATTTCGTGTGATGGGAGATGGCGAGTCAGTAACGGATACTACTTGTAGAAGTACAGGATTCCGGAAATCTGGTCGCCGTTATCGTACCAAACTGAATTTGGAAGATGGTGCCTCTTGACGTTCTAAGCAGTAGGTCGAGCAGGATTCACTTTTGGCATAGAAGCTGATTGTCTTCAGAAAGTGGATAAACCTGGTGGGGATCAACCAAATTAATGTTTGAAGTGGCTGTTGTTATTCTAGTTGAGCTATATTTCCAAAAATATAAATGGCAAACTTAAAATCAAATAGCTGTAGGGATCAACGGTTGTACATTTAACAAGGAGACCAGGATCTATGTCTAGTGATGTGGTGGAAATTATTGCGTTACTAATTTTGTAAAGAAATCATATACTAATTAGCTTCTCAACGTGCCTTTAACATTTGGCTAATTTTGTTCTTATAGTTGCCCTTGTTTATACATGTGGTGTTTGTTGTCTATAGAAGGTAGTCAAGACAACAAATGTCTAGAGAGAACATATCTCAGTTATTTGAGAGGCTGTAGATGGGCGTCACAGTGAAAATCTCATGTCGTAAGGAAGGAGCTGCCTTAAGTTAGTTTAGCAGCCGGGCGTTGGTTGTTGAAACTAGTCTTCTCTTTACACAGGATTGCATTATATGTTGTAGCGTGAGCACCAAACTTTATTTGGTTCTTCATGTAATTCCTTTCGCTGTCAACATTTTGTCATTGTGGCAGCTTAAAATTGCAGTGGTGTCAATATCGTATTCCTACTGCACTACATGCAGGACAAATTGTGATTTTCACTGCTGCCTCTTAATTATCTCACAAAAGTTTTCCCAACTCCCAGGCAGCCAAGAAATAAAAACACAGCTCTTATCAATGAAAATTTTCATGACAAAGAATCAGCGATACTAGCACTTTAAGATTGAGGTTCATATAATTACTGATCAAATTACAAATAGCATATTACAACCTGTAAATGGATAAACTGTGCAGACAATACAAACCTGAGGTTAATAACTCAAAGTATATGAATAGGTAAATAAATAATAAAAAAGAAAAAGAAAAAAAAGCCAAGAAAGCTGGTACTCCCTGAGTTCCAAGCTTTATTATCTGTGTATAAACCTATGATGTCAACAAGCCGCTAATGAAATTTTTTTTAGAAGCAATCCATTTTGAATGCGGTCTTGAGAGAAATAAATCTTTTTAACCACTTCAATTCAGGAAGAACTTCTGTTATGTACATTGCAATCTGAGGAGCTTGTCACTACAACTTATCTGCAATTCTACCCAAAGCATCTGCAAGCTTACTAAGAACAGCAATAAGGCTATTTCCATGATCTTTCCTCTGCTCCCTATCCAACTGAAAATTCGTGTTCTGAACTTCAAGTTGGGAGCTCAGCATTCTGCCATTCCTCTCCAATGTTTTGATCAACTGATTTTGTAAATATGTCTCCTCATCTCCATCTGTTGCAAGTCTTTTTCGTTTCTGTCCTTCCTGAGTCGTAGTTCCTACCTCCGGGTTTGAGGGGGATTGTTTCACATGACTTGCGCCTGAAAAAAAAAAAACTTTCTTAGTACAAAGTGTCGCATTAAAATATATGAACCTTCTCGCCAAAGGGTACTACTCTGTCCCTGATAGCTTTCCTGTCCCTGATAAGAGAGCCAGAAGAAGGGCTGCCACCATAACCTAGCAAATACTCAAAACAACTACTAGACATCCCGACTGACAGAAAATACATTGCAGGAATTTTAAAATCACTCAAGTAAGCTTTCTTGGATATTTCAACATTTCTGCTATTCTAGCTTACGTGACAGTTTGGAAAATGTTACGGTTGAACAATTACGACACATAGCTCCCTATAAACATTTCACAATAGAAGTTTTCATAAATAACATTTCATGTATCAACCAACTATATACAAAAACATTGCGCCTGTGAGTTACTTGTACCATGCAGACTAAACAGGTTTAAGGAAAGGAGATGTGGATCATTCCTTGGTTATTTAAAAAACAGGAAATGACCTGGTCAAAACCACATATCTTATAAATATTAATAAACCTGTGATATTACTTATGGTCCACTGTTGATAAACTTGAGAAAAGGTGCTGAAACTGCACACCTTTTCTGGAAATACCCTAGTTAGATCAAGATATGGTAATGGGTGCCCATACGACTATGTGATAGTTTGGATCACTAATAACGTAAAATGAGCTAGTGACGAAGACATGTATATTTTAAGTTATCAGTCACATCTTAAGACAGAATTCCTGAATATGATCATTAACCTTTTATACTGATCTGAAATCCAAAACGAGTCATGAACTGAATGAAAGCCCAGAAGCAATCTTGTTGACCACGCTGAGTGGACACTTGCGTCAAAGGTAGGGTGCATGAATTTTCCACATAAGCCGTGCACATCTAAAGTCCAATTCAAAGTAGGAACTAACAAATAATGAATAATGGATCATAAAACAAGTAGCATTTGTTGCAGGACTTCTTATTGATTCCAGTCTCACAAATAATGAAGAAGTAATCGAGTGTTAGCATGAGAAGTAGTAGCTAAGAGGCATTGAAGAATCTTCAGTAGAAGTACCTCTAAACTCTAAAGTATTCATCAAAACTCCCTTTGCTTTATAGCATAGAGCAAAATAGGTAATCAAAATTACTCGACAGAAAGTAAGATTTTCCATGACAAAACATAATTGTTTTGCATAGAATAAAGACGTGCAAATCTATTCACACTATGTGAAAATTCTTGACATACTAATGAATAGAAAACCAATTAAGGGTGCCTTAATTCTTGTTAAAATAATCTTATAACCCAAAACATTTACCTCTATCAGAAATGGGGAATAATACATAGAATTGGTTTCATATGAGTTATCATGTAATCAACTAAGCATAGAAGCTTATACTCTTACGTCGCAGTGATGCATTGTTAAACTACTCAGTTACAAGTCACCTAAGGCCTCAAACAAAATTACCTTGAGCTGAACACTCTTCAGGTTGATATTGTTTTTCTGTAAAATAAAGAAATCAAAAGAAAAAATGAAAATCAGGGACAGCTTCACAAGTGCTGTAATAATTAAACGTAACACTAAACCAAAACGTTACCCCATAAAACAATCTGGAAAAGAGTACAGTAGAAACACAATTAACAACAACGATAATTAACAAGCTATATGGCTTTATCTCAAAAAGTCCCTTTCTAAAAATGTACACGTATTTGAAGGAGTATATTTATAACAATCCGGCCACACTCGAGCCAGGATCGAGTCTTAAATTTACTGTCATAAGAATATCATTCCACATGTCCCCAAAAGGTCATGATGTTGGTACTCTTGGTAGTACGCTCAAGTCTTAAATACAATATAATACATTCCACATGTCCGATTGATGCGAAACTGGGGAATCACAATTTAGGAGAACTTGTCAAATCACAACCCACAATCGAAGTCCACAGTCTACAGAATCACAATCCTTGGGGCATGTGTGGGCACTAGACCAACCAGATCACAAAGGGTCACTAATATCATATGTAACAAGCTGGCTCGAATCAAGCCCAAATGAAGCCTTCCCAATAGAAACCCATCACATGCCCAAGTAAAAGGTAATTACTTTGGTACTCTTGATAGTAACTTAAACATTCCACATGTTCCAACGTGGTAGTAGAGTATCACAATATTAACTTTCTATGTATACCAATCAAAATAAACTTCCTAGGTAATACCTTTGCTAACCTAAGAAGTACATGTATCATGTAGATGCTAACATTGGATCGAACATGTATCATATAGCTGCTAACATTGGATCAGTATAAATTCGATAACTTTATCTATCAATTCAACAAATGTCAATATACCAAGTAATATATACACAAGGAGTAGATGTAATATGTCCGTCTTTATCCGAGCCAACCACTTACCTAAAATAGGAATAGGAATAGGAACTGGAGCAGGAACCGTCGTGGTGGGAGCCTCCTTTTGCTTCCCCGGACTCCCAACCATATCGTCTTGACCCGATTGTTCAAAATCAGAGAACAGCCCATCATCAGCAGCTGCGGTCCGCCCACTATCAAACACAGCCTCCTCTACCTCAAGCACTAGTTCTTCACCGACAGTGGACGGCGCCAGAGCTAAAGCCAACGCTGTTGGAGTCTCCGATGAATCCAAGATATCATAGACTTCTCTGTCAAAGAATCCGGGCAACTTTTTCTCTCTCCTCAAGTCGTTTCTCATCACCCAAAACGACTCCGTTTCCTCCAAAATCTGAGACTCCCACTCTTTAATCTTCTTGAAGTCTCCGGCCAGATTGCTCCATCTCTTCCGGCACTGGACTGGTCCCCGGTTCACACCGTGGCGTTTGCAGTAGGAAGAAACAGATGCCCACTTGGGTTCGACCTGGCCCGACCCAAAAGCCAGGCCTGCGGTCCGACCCCTTCGAACCCGATTTTCTGCGCCTCTCTTGCCTTGTATGAGAACGAGAATCTCTTGTCTCGTCCATCGGGGCAATCTCGGGGCCCGATTGGCTTCATCGCCGGCATCGACAGAGGGTTGACGTCCGTGAAGGACGACGTCAAGGTCGCCGTCAAGAGGTGTTGGAGCGAGACTCAACCGCTCTAACGCCATACACTAGTAGTACTACTCCGTGTAAAAGGGGGGCACGTGACTTAACGGGTGGGCGTGAAAAAAACGGCGTTAATAGGGACAAGTCCGTTTATAGGGGAGAAGGGTGTCATATCTCCTTTCTCCGTAAAAGGAGAGAGGTGGGAGGCTAAGAGGGGGGAGAGAGAGAAGAAACGTTGTGTAATTTGGGTGGGACTAAAATTTGTTTTTACCATGGATGCTAAACACATTTTAATATGTCAAAATGATTAACTTATTTTTAATATATATGTAAAATAACTGCATCGTAAAAAAAAAATTATTGTTTACGATTAAGTACAGTGATATATATATATATATATATATATATATATATATATAATTGTAAATACGTCAAGATTCTTTAAATTGTTTGCTCAATAAAGATATTTTAATTACTTTGTATATTTAAATTTGAATTATAGTGTAATTTATTTAGTTTTTGTGTACTTAAATTTGAATTCTAATGCACCCGAAGCACTGAGTTGTAAATGGTAATTGAAAAATTCGTATTCGTCCGCATCCGTCGTATTAAAAAAAAAACAAATATATCCGTATTTAATTTAAAGGTATTAAGTAAATAAAATGAATACTGAGATATGATATATAGGCGTATTCGTATTCGTTTAACATCCGTAGTAGAATATATTTAATGAATATTCAAATCCGATATTTATTAGCGCCTTTAGTAAGTCCTATATTAGCTTCGGAATTAAGCGTAAAACACTAACGAGTTATATCATAGTCGGACTGAGAATTTCAAAAACGTTTCTCAATATTATTGACATTCTAAATTATTTCAAGATTATATAATCTCATTTTCTAAATCAAAATTCTATTTCGATACTTGATATGAGTTTAAAAATAAAAGAGTAATATTTTCATTTAAATGGAAGTCTTAAATAAAGCATAATATATTTTAAAACAATACATTTAAGAATTCGAGTAGTTACTAAGACATACGTTAAAGTAAACGATAATTTGAAAATACTAAATAGTTCGAAAAATCACTTACAATACGTAATTTTAAAATACTAAATGTTGGGTCATGATATTTTAGGCATTGCCAAAAAGGCTTGGGCCGAGCTACTTGGTTCATCTACCGGGTCATTTCAGTTGGGTCCTCTTTGTTGGGTCGAGTCGGTGGGCTGACCTAACAGATATTTAAATATCTACATCTTTAACCGGTAATGATGACAAAGATAATGGTTGACTGATATCTTACATTGCATTAATGAGGATTGGACAGTCGGCCAGCGGTGGACAAAGGGGATGGGATTAACAGGAAAGCTACCTGCAGTAGGTGGTGTCAGGATGGTCGGTTGCACACAAAACCGGGTCTTGTAGTATATCATAACGAGGAGGTCGTCCATAAACTGGTAACTGATAATTTTCACTCTCTCAATACACTAGATATTTTATCCTCCATTGTTAACCTTGTGATCGTCTGTACTGACTCTCACGCCTGAGCTATCCCCCGACGGTCGAAGCCGTCAAGCTTTTGGTGTTAATTGTGTTTAGTGTGCAGGATCAGGATGTCTTACGTGATTGGGACGTGGCAGAAGATCTTGGCGTTAACATTGGCGCTAGAAGGAGGGTTGTGTTCTAGTGTCTTTAAGTTTTCAATCACAATCTTTTCAGTTCTTATACGTTAGAAGATGGTGAAGAGTAGAATTGTCACACCGGAGAGACAGCCGATGGTTGTGAGTTCGTCTTTGCAGCGTATTTCTGCCAAGGATCATTGGGGTCCTTCAAAGAGTTCTCACGACAGCACGGTTTCCAAGCATGAAGTAGGGGGTTCTCGTTCGAGAGCCCACGGCGAAGCCCGAAGATGGTTGGTCTTTGCTGCTGACAAGGAACATGATCATGGTCGAAGGGGAGTAGAAGGCACCCTGCCTAGAACTCGGCACTGAAGTGGTCAGGACGACAAGGCTGCCAAGTTGGTGAAGATGGCAGACGAAGCAAATAAAGCTTTGGAGGTTCTCTTGAAGCGGAGCGAGGATATAGCTGTGCATGTGTTTCAGATTGTAGAGCTGAAGGACGAGGCGTCCAATTATGTGCAGATCCTTCGGATGGCAGAGCTGAAGGACGAGGCATCCAATTATGTCCAGTCTGAAAGACGTAGTAAAACAGTCTATACACTTTGAAAATATGTCTCGATGCAGTCCTCAGGATCAAAGAAGACCCAGAAGCTGATCCGAAGAGGGTACCTCACCTTAGGGGTTCTTGGGGTTATGGCACAAGCAGTTCAAGAGGATGTTCACCAGAGAGTATGGAGAAGGCATTCCGTCTTGAGTGTTCTCGTAGCAGCGGAAGGGCTCAACATCGAAGCAGATCAAGAAGCCATACTCTTGAGAGGCCGAGGAAGGCACTCTACCCTATCGGTTCTCGGGATTATGGTCGAAGCAGACGAACCACAGTGACAAAAATTTCCACCGAAGTAGATCCAGAAATCACACTCCCGAGAATCCACTGAGGGCACATCGCCTTGTGGGTACTTGTCTTCGGAGAAATCCATCTAAAGCTGCAGGTTAGGATGGAACAGACCGGACAGTTCAGAAGAAGCTTTGAGGAGGTTTATGTCCCAATCAGCAGAAGCAGAGCTCATGGATGCTGTGTGCAGACAGATATTTTACTTCGGATAATCGGCAAAGAAAGTTATCAAAGTTTAGATTCAAAGATAAAAGATTCACTTTTTCACAATTGATCTTCTTCCTATTGGTCCTAAATTCACAATGGTGTAAGGAGGTCGGGGTGGACTCGCTGACCATTCGATGATAGCCTTGTCGGTATGAGTGTCCTTATGAATTTGTCTTACCGCGAGTGGTAAACAAATTCCATGGTCCTTTTAATATTATTTTACCGCGAGTGGTAAACAATATGCACCGAAGTAAGGAGGATGGGGTGGACTCGCTGACCATTCGATGATAGCCTCATCGGTAGGAGTGTCCTTATGGGTTTGTTATACCCTGCGTGGTAGACAAACTCCATGGTCCTTTTAATATTGTTTCACCGCGAGTGGTAAACA
Organism: Panax quinquefolius; assembly: GCA_020205615.1. Lineage (NCBI taxonomy): Eukaryota > Viridiplantae > Streptophyta > Magnoliopsida > Apiales > Araliaceae > Panax > Panax quinquefolius. The sequence goes on along the minus strand of CM035173.1, from coordinate 704,040 downwards.
ATATGCACCGAAGTAAGGAGGTTCGGTCGGACTCGCTGGCCATTCGACGGTAGCCTTATTGTTAGGTGTGTCCTTTTGAATTTGTTTTACCGCGAGTGGTAAACAAATTCCACGGTCCTTATATATTTGTTATACCCCGCATGGTAGACAAATGTCCTTATATCTTTGTTATACCCCGCATGGTAGACAAATGTTCTTATATCTTTGTTTTTCCCCGAGTGGTAAACAAGATCCCGATGGTGCAAGGAGGATCAGCCAAATTCACCTTATACATGACCTGTCTCACACTTCGGTAAAGATAAGTATGCATTACTTTATTTTGTTCAAGTGTTGAGTTCGGATTATATTATCATTGTTCTTAACTGTTATATAATTTGCTTGATTATTGACTAACGGTTTAAGATAAGAGGCACTTGTACAGTTTCAAATTTGATTGATGCTGAATTATTGACAAGAAATGTTCACCCAGAAGTAATAAAGCATGAAGTTGATATTTCATTAATATTAACTGTAAGACCCCAGCTTTTATAAATAAAGATGAATTTTCTATAAATATTATTTTTTGAATATTACGGAATAAATTTGATATAATGTTATAATTCAGGTAATATTTATAAATTTTGCAAAGTAAGCAAGTTGTTATAAAATATTCGTTTGGTCTGGGAATATTCTTTTGTTTGGGAATATTAAATACGATTTTACTCAATCATTTGGTGGATCCCACAACCAAGTATTGTCGTAGTTAGAAAACGAAAAAATTATTTTCTATAAAAATAACTGGCGCAGAGGTGTTACCAAGTAAAACTGTTGAACTACCCGGTAGTAAAAGTGCGAAGAATACGCCAGAGTCAGTATAGAAAGACACGATATATGATTATTGATGCTTACGTGAGAAGTCACTCAAATTTATGCTTCAATTATTGCTCTGAGAATTCACTGATCATATCTCTTATATTATTGATTCAATTATTGTCACAAGATATCATCGTATAATATGTTATAGTATTAAATTATTAATTGAGACGACAAGTTATAAATGATTAATAATTGTTGAAAGATTAAATATGTGTTGATTAAAAATAAATGATTTGTGGTAATATTTATTCAATCCTTGATGTATATAAAGAGTCCATTATGAGACGTTTGTGGTAAGTTTGATTATTTTATATAAATATATGTCATCATCTAAGAGTCCATTAAATCAATAGTAATTACCTTTGCATGAATAGTAATTACCTTTGTGAATAGTAATTACCTTCGTCAATATAGTATTTACCTTCGTCGATAGTAATTACCTTTGTGAATAGTAATTACCTTCGTTAATAGTATTTACCTTCGTCAATAGTAATTACCTTCTTCAATACTAATTACCTTCTTCAACTAGTAATTACCTTCGTCAATAGTAATTTTCCTTCGCAAATAGTAGTTGTCCCTTGATATTACCAAGAGTTAAGCGCTCTTCTTGATTGTTCCAAGGGTTAATTACCCCTTCATGAAATAGTAGTTGTCTCTTCAATATTACCAAGAGTCATTTTGACCCTTCGTTAAGACCAAGAGCCACCCTCGCTTTTTCTATAAATGAAAGCTCATTCCTTCATTATTTCTTACTTAATTCAATTTGAAACTCAGAGAGAAAAACTATAGAGAAAGAAGAAAAGTATTTTGCTACTTCACTTTTCTAATATTCAAATTTCTTCTAAGGTAAGGGATATTATTTGTTGTGCATCGTAAGTGGGTGTTATTCTTTCTTATTCATGAAGAGAACTTACATTATTTCATTCATTATTATTTCATTGGAATAACTTTTGTAAAAAGTGGCATACCCTATACATAACTCAGATATCAGATACCCTATACTTGGTGAAATCCTTATATTATTCCATTCTTATTTATCTTGTTGGAATAACTCAGATACGCGGAATCCCCTATACTTGGTGATCTTTTTTCACATTTCTATTCTTTATTATTACATTGGAATAACTTTTGTAAAAAGTGGCATACCCTATATACATGACCGTATATACGGAATACCCTATACTTGGTGAAATCCTTATATTATTCCATTTTTATTTATTACATTGGAATAACTTTTGTATACGCGGAATCCCCTATACTTGGTGACATTCTTCTATTATTTTATTATTAGATTTGGAACATCATGTATCAGGCTTTACGCCTGGGACCGGTTAAAATCTTTATTATTCTCGTCTTTATTATTCTATTGAAATATCCTCGTCATGTGTGTTTACACAGGGACTGGTTCCGCTTTTTATTATTCTCGTATTTATTATTTACATTGGAATAACTTCGTCTATCATCTGGCACCGCATGCGTACGGTGATTTCTTTTGTTATTTCATTCGCTATTATACTCGGTTGGTTAAAATTTTGACTTATATACTCCATGAATTTAGTGGAATATCCTCGATATTTTGCGCTTCATTCAAGAATTTTAATGAAAATATTTTTTTCCGAGCATTCTTGAATTTTACTCTACAAAGCAAAGATCATGTTGACAATTTGGACGTTATTAGTTCTGAATAAATTAATTCGTGAACTTGTTTTATTGAATTATTATGTCACCGTCATCATCCTCATGTTATATTATGTTATCTTTTGGCTTACGTGCATAGATGAACTTAGTATGATTATGACCGAGGGATCATTCGGTATAATCATGGCTTGATATAAATGATGTGACAAAAGTCCTCGGTGGCACATGTAATGCAGTTGATGGATAGTTTTTGGTATGATTATGACCGGGATGATTCGGTATAGTAATGACCATTGATAATTTGATGAAAATCCTTGACCGTGGGTACGTGGATGATTAGATATTGTGGTTTATTCATTAAACCGAGTCTTAGTGATAAAAATTGATGAAAACCTTTTAAAACCTAAAAGATAGTAGACTTTTATTTTCTACTTGACTCTTTTAATGGATCGATATTTCACCGCAGCTTAAACCGGTTTGTCATTGTATTTTATCGGTTTAACATTGTTCAAGACTATTGATAATTTATTCGCATTATCTTAGTTATAATATTTCTTCTTGGGCTAGTTGAGCTCACCCTTTCTTTCACCGTTTCTCTTGTGAAATGAGAATATATTTGGGGACGAAAGGGGAAAAGAGTGATGGTCCCGAAGATAGCATTAGTAGTCCTCACTATTCGTTAAATAAGGTGACAATAAATGTAATGAGGACTCTTGACTATGGATATTGTCTAAATGACAATATTCCTATTAGAACTCTCGTTTATGTATTGTCGTATGTTTACTACATGATGTATAATTAAGTTTGTATTTGAATTTATGTACCATGTAAGTGGCGACCCAAGATGGGTGACGTATACCTAATTTTGGGGGCGTCACATTAACTGTTCACAAAAAGTTAGGATTTTTACAGAAAGTTCTACAGCTAAAGGTAAAGGGGAGGTCATCTTCAGGATTCTTTCTTGTCATCATCGCTGTCTGAAGAGTCTAGAAGAGATGGATCTACCTTAGCCTGAGCTTTTTCTTGCCTTTACTTTGGCAAATTTCATATCCTTTGGCATACATATGGACGATCTCATCGTTCATTTCGTGATTTTCTCAGATTACGCTTTTGTATCTTGCCCGAATTTCCTTGCGAAGGTCTTCGGTCAATGGCGGACCCAAATTCCTAAGGGCCCGAGGCTCTTTGAGCTCTTCTTCAAGCTTCTGACGATGTACCACGAGTTATGAAGGATCCGGACTCGATATCAAATCCCTGATATATCAATGATGACCCGACTTCAGAATGGCGTTATCCCTTCGGGCGGCATTCTCTTCGGTATCCTCTTCAGCATTCTCTTCGGTATCCTCTTCGGCTTCTTTGTATTTGAGATAGAGGCACCCGAAGATAGCGTTTGCCTGCAGACGACCATTATTAGTCAATCAGTTCAAATTGATGGGTAGTGATGTAAATGAGTAAAGTCAAAACTATCAAATTCCTTTAGTTCGGTATTTTAGTCCTTCGTCCATCAGGTCCATGATGGAGCTGTTGCCAAACCGATGATCATCGGTATCACGAACGCATGTTATTAAAGGTCGACATGGGAATTTCTCATTAGATTCTGGCAAGGAGTGAGGGATCTTCTCGATATGCGCTCTACTTGTTCTTCGGGCTCTTTGTCAGAGGTACTTGTGGCTCTTCGGCAGTTGAAGGAGTTATTCAGTAAGCCATATTTTGGGCCTTTATTGATCTTAGTATAAATCCTTTTGCCCTGGACCGATGCCATTTATACTCTTTCCCGATACCATTTATACTCTTTCCCGATGCCATTTATACTCTTTCATTAAACATCCTGTTTAATAAAAGACTGGGGGGCAATGTTGGGTCATGATATTTTAGGCATTACCAAAAAGGCTTGGGTCGAGCTACTTGGTTCATCTACCGGGTCATTTCAGTTGGGTCCTCTTTGTTGGGTCGGGTCGGTGGGCTGACCTAACAAATATTTAAATATCTACATTTTTGACCGGTAATGATGACAAAGATAATGGTTGACTGATATCTTATATTGCATTAATGAGGATTGGACAGTCGGCTAGCGGTGGACAAAGGGGATGGGATTAACAGGAAAGCTACCTGCAGTAGGTGGTGTCAGGATGGTCGGTTGCACACAAAATCGGGTCTTGTAGTATATCATAGCGAGAAGGTAGTCCATAAACTGGTAACTGATAATTTTCTCTCTCTCAATACATTAGATATTTTATCCTCCATTGTTAACTCTTGATCATCAGTATTGACTCTCACGCTCGAAATTTATCCCGACACGGCCAAGCCGTCAAGCTTTTGGTGTTGATTGTGTTTATTGTGCAGGATCATGACGTCTTACGTGATTGGGACGTGACAGAAGATCTTGGCGTTAATACTAAATAATTCAAAAAATCACTTATAATATATAATTTCAAAAATACTAAATAATTTAGAGAGCCGCTTACTATATACAATTGTCCAAAAGATTAATCCGCAACCCTCCTCTGCATAATTAGAGTTTTAATAATTAACATAAATCATAAACATCAAATTTCCAAATCTGTCCAAATATAATCAAGACTTCCCGAATCAGACATAAAACTATCAATTTATCAATTTTTGAACATTAGTATAAATTGCATAAAATTTGTTATGAAAAATCCGTATCAGCAATCTCTTAAATTCCATAACAAATAAGATACTTAACTTCAACGATTCAAAATTGATGGACATGTTCCCAACTTATAGAACTACAACATGTTCAAAATTGAGAACGATCAAATGGTTGGATTAAGAGTTATTGACCACGCAACATATTGCCAAAATAATAGAAAACATATTTTCAGATTTAAGTTTCTTACCTTCAATGGAGTTTTTTTTTTCTTTGCTAATTTCCATCTATTTTCACTTTCAAATCTCCCAAGAAAAATCTCGAAATATTCAAAACACCAAATCAATATATACTAATTAAAATTAAAGAAAGAGTAGAAAGAGCTCTTACCAAATATCTAGTTTCCATTTTCAAATTCTTCTCCACCCACCTTTCTCTCTTCTTCTTTTGCTAAACGTAGATAGTCTGGAATAATTTTAATTGTGTTGTCTAGTTTCTTTAAATTTTGAAAATAATAAAAATCTAGTAATTAGGACTATATTTTATATAGTCAAATCATTGTATTAATTAAAATTAAATAAATATATAAAAGTCTGAATTTAAATATTATAAATTAATTTTAAAAAATCAAAGAAACTTATATTGTAGAAGGAATGGGGTATTAAATTATTTGTTAATAAAACATGTGCACCATATTGAGAGAGAGAGAGATTGAATGGAGTATTGCTTAAACATATAGCACAAGTTCATGTGTGTGAAAATGTTAAAAATGTCATTAATAAAATTTCTTTTAAAATAATAAAATACGTATAAATTGTCATTAATAAGTAACCCTTTAATTTTATGTTGAGCATGTATTTTGATACTCCGTAGTTAGTATAATGGTAAATACTAGTCCAGTTGTTGAAAGAAAGTTTCTTTACTTGGCTTAAAACCCTTTCTCTGTCTCACTCTTTTGAGGCAGGGAGACAAAAAGGTAAGGAGATGGGTTATGCTGCGCATGCTAGTAGTAATTGCTAACCCATTTATTTTTTGAGTCTTTTTAATCTTATCTTCTCCTTTTCTCCCTCTCCCTCTCCCTCTCCCTCTCCCTCTCCCTCGTTCATTCAAACTTTTATTAATAATATCTTTGGTATTAGCTATACTCTCACTAATAATTCGCATATTATATTAATTTGTAAGCTCCAAAATTGAGTGGTAACATTTCTATCTTCTTTTCGGTTATAATTGACAATTATATTATAAAAATTATTAAATTATACAATGAAATTATTATTTTCATATGAAAAGCGATCATTTATAGATCTTATAGTTATAGCGGACGGTTTCATTTATTCTTATACATCTATAACAATATTTTTATTATAAAAATAATAAAAAGTGTTGTGTATTTAACAATTTCTTTATATTATATGCGATGGCATGCACGTGAATTAATGAGAATAGAAAGAAAGAAAGGGGCACTTAAATAAGTACTACTCCAAATAAATTAGTAATTAGTGATGGATGGATGGATCCCATTCTCCATTAACTCCTACTACTACAATGATACAACTATTTAGTCTATTTCAAATGAATGCTTTAATTTTCTTCTACTCAATGAATGGTGGTCAACTAATTATTATTGTAAGGCTTAAATATAATTTATTACCCTACATTTATATTCTATTTCGATAATTAAACTATTAATTTTTTCAATTAAATGATTAAACTATTAATTTTTTTCACTTTCATTGATCTACTACTCTGGCGTCAAAAATTACTTGGCGTGACCTGGCGTTGAAGTAAGGCGATATGCAGCTGATGTGTCTTAACAAAATAATTTCTTCATCGTTTTGTTAAATTAAAATATTAAAATAGGGATAAATTTGACAAATCATTTTTTATTCTCAATTAAAACAAAACAAAACTAAAATAAGTCAAATCTCCTTCTTTCAATCAGATCTGCGTTGATAAAGAATCATCTTCCTCCTCGGCTTTCTTGATCGAGTCCGACTCTGAGTTGCCGTTCGAATCGGTGGCAGTTACTTCCGGTGGCTCGGGAGCATCCGGCTCCAAATCCTCATGTTTGCGTTTGTGATTCTAAGGGGCGGGACTCGCCGCACCCATAACCTTCGAGAGAGAGGGGCACGAGATGCAATAACCGGAATCCATGGCTATTGCTCTATGTTTTCCTTTTTCTCTTTTGGTGTTGTATTATTAGGATTATTATCATTTCTTAGCACATCTATTTTGAAGTTGATTGTTTAAACTCTCATTTACCAGGTTACCAGAAAGGTTCAAAAGATGGCTGCCAAAGAAAACAAAGTCCAGAAGCCAACAGCAAGAGAGTGAACTAGTCTCCTTGAAAATTCAGGATGAGCAATAGCGCTTCGGAAATTTTCTTCCATCTTCCACCCTGCAAGAGGTTAAATCTTCTACTTAATTTCCATTATATGAACCAGATTTACAATTCAATATGGAAATTGTTTATATAAAAGGTATCTAATCGTGCCCCTCTTATCCAAAATTTCTGGCCTCATCAGTCCATTTGTGTTCTAATATATCTTTTGTATATTTTCTAGGAGCTAGTTCTGATCTTTTAAAGGTAAACTTGCTGTGAAAGACATTGATTTTTCGGATCCATCAAAATCAACTGTAGTTTTAATTTTCCCTCACCTGAAAATGTGGTTCCGTTGGTAAAATCGATTGATGCTACCAAAGTGAAGCTTTACAAATTGTAAAATTCCAAATTTTACGAGTAAAAATTTAAATTTCTCGAATTTTTTTTTTGAATATTATGGTGTGGATTTAATATAATGTTATAGTTGTGGGTAATATTTATAAATTTTGTAAAGTATGTAAGTTGTTATATTATATTCGATTGGTGGGGAATCTTAACGTATTGGGAAATATTAAATACGATAACACAATCGTTAATTGAATACATATTTGAATTATTATCGGATTGAAAACGACAAAAATATTTTTATGAAAATAAATGCGGAAATTTTAAGATTAATCTTGTTGAACTACTTCGGTAGTAAAAAATGACGATGTCTGGCATTAGTTCGTAGAAATTTGTAAAGACCCAAACTTTTATAAATAAAGATGAATTTTCTATAAATATTATTTTTGAATATTATGGAATAATTTGATATAATGTTATAATTGTGGGTAGTATTTATAAATTTTCAGAAAGTATGCAGTGTTTATATTATATTCGATTGGTGGGGAATATTCGGTTTAGCGGGGAATATTCAGTATAACTACTCAATCAATCGTTGGTGGACCCATTGTATGTAATTATTGTCGGATTGAGAAAACGACAAAAATATTTTATTGAAATAACGGCGGAAGTTTTCTGGTTGATCTTTGTTGAACTACTTCGGTAGTAAAAGACGATGTAAGAATGTGGTTGCGTAAGAAGACATTACCGGTATTGATTATTGATGCTTTATGTGAGAAATTCACTCGGTTTGATTCCATTATTATCGATTAATAATATGAATTATTATAGCGATAATGACGTTTTATTTTTATTCATTATTATTAGCGTAATAAAAGCGAAGCATCTTTTATATATAATGAGAATCACTTTATTAAAGTTATTACATAAATAAAATATATTATATTTTATTTACGTAGTATTTTTGCGTAGTGTTTCAGTAGTAAAATATTTTTATATAAATAGAATATATTATATTTTATTTAAAAGATTTTCTTTAAATATGGACCGTCGGATTAAAGTAAATCAATCCTGAATGCTTACGTGTATTAATTACTTATCATTTATTTTCCTATAAATAGAAGTTCATTCTTCATTATTTTCTTACGAATTATTTCAAAAAGCTGAGAAAGCTATAGAGAAAGAAGAAAAGTGATTACGCTACTTCACTTTGCCAATATTGATTCTTCAAGGTAGGGAATATTTTTCATTTATCTTAAGTAAAGTGTTATTCTTTTGTATTCATGAGAGAAGCTAACTTTTGTTATTAATTCTTATTTATTACATTGAAATAACTCGTATACGCGGAATCACTATCTTGGTGATCTTCTTCTTTTATTCCATTCTTCTATTATTACATTTGGACATCATCGTATACGTATGCTTTTCTGGCGGATCCTTGATTCGTCTTTATTATTATTACATTGGAACATCGCATCGTGTGTTTTCATTGGGACCTGGTTAAATCTTTTTATTATTCTGTTGGAACATCGCATGCATGTGTTTTGGGGACTGCAGTTCCGTCTTTATCATTCTGTTGGAATATCTATGTCATGTGTGTTTTACATGGGATCTGATCCATCTTTATTATTCTGTTGGAACATCGCAGCCGATTGTGAATTTCAATTCGACCCGGTTAAGATTATTATTATTACATTGGAATAACGCATCATCGCCAATCTGCATTTGTCGTGGTGATTTCTTTTGTTATTCCATTCTTTATTATACTGGGTTGGTTAAAAGCTTTGACTTCTATATCTTTCATGAAATTAGTAGAATATCCTCGATATTTGCGTTTCATCCAAAGATCTTTCGTGGAAATATTCTTACGATCATTCTTGAATTTTCTTCTAAAAGCGATGTCGTGCCGACAGTTTGGATGTTATTAGTTCCTGAATAACTTAGTTCTTGAAACTTTGTTTTATTGAATTCTTATATCATTGTCATCATCGCCGTGTTTATATTTTTTTAAAAAGTAAATACGTGAAAGATTAGGCGTGGATGAACTTTGGTATGATTATAATGAGGGATTATTCGATTATGAATCAGCTAGTAGTAATGTTACAAATGATGTGGTAAAAAAAGTCGCCGATTGGTAGTAGTGCATTGATGGACCGATTGTTGGCATGATCGTGATTATTAATGAATACCTAACTATTCTTGGCCGTAGTGCGGGAATAATTGTGGTCGTGATCTTAAAGAATATATCCTAGTAGTAGCGAGGGGTGATTCGATGATGTGGATTATTTATTAAAGTTCGAGATCTCAAATTATATAAATGATGAAAAACCTTTTAAATCATAAAAGATAGTAGATTTTATTTTCTCGACTTTTTTTAATGGATTCATTGTTCATTGCAGATTAAAACGATGTTTATTATATTTTATCGGTTTTTAATATTGAACGCTATTGATAATTTATTCTGCATTATCTTAGTCATAATATTTCTTCTTTGAAATTTAGTTGAAATTCACCTCTTTCTTTCATTTTATTCTCTCTGAGGAAATGAGAGCATAAATTTGGAGACAGTCGAGGAGCGGAATAATGGTCAGGAGGATAAGATTAGTAGCAGTCCTCACTATGTGTGAAATAGTGTGATAATAATTGTAATGGAATTTCCTTTTGAGTTTGTATAATATCTAAGAAACAATATTTGTATTCAAATTTCATGATTTTACGTCAGATTGCATACTACGCTTATATTAAGTAAGTTGTATTTAAATTACATGCACTACGATGTCGATTACCCAAGATGGGTGATGTATACCTAATTTTAAGGCGTCACGGTTAGTATCGTAACTTGGGATATGATCTACATTAAGATGTGAGAATAAGTCTTGGAGGAGAGGCGAGGAATCGCCCGTTAGTATGGCCTCCAAGTTTATGTCTTTATTTATTTGGTCGGTCGAATATAAAGATAATTATTACGTGTCAATTAATCTTTTGTTTTGTGGCGAGATCTGAAAATGACATCCGAGAATGTTGAGAATAAGAATGGAGCAGAAGCGATCGTTGATTCACCATGCATATCAATAATCGAGGATAATGTAAATCGCGGAAGCATGACAATCCTCATACGAAACAATAACATTGACCAAATGATGAATGATCAAATGTTAGGAGGCTTTATATGAATTTACGCAACAGCAATGAGCGAGAAGCGACTCGCCCAAAACGTAGGTGGAAACACGAGAAAGCTACCGGCCACCGCATTAAACAATTCAAGGATTTGGGACCACCGGAGTTTTAAGGAGAGCTAAAAACCACTTCCGGCGGAAGCGTGGATCATGAGACACAAGATATTTGATGTCTTGGGATCTTTCGAGGAGCAAAAGGTTCCTTCTTCGCGCTTTATGTTGCGTGGAAGCGGATTCTTTGGTGGGAATCGGTAAAAGCGTCAACTCGGCTTCAGCATCTTGAAGATATCTTGGGAGAAGTTCCAGGGGAGGTACATTCAACGACAAATACTTTCCGAAAGTATTCGCCATAATGAAGGAGGTGGAGTTTATCAAGTTAGAATAAAACAATATGACCCAGGTAATCATGATACGAGGCAAAATTTGCGGAGTTATCACGGTTTGCGTCCCCACAGTGGATAATGAAGAGAGAATGGCACGAATATTTTAAGAGGTTTGAAGTCGGAGATACGTCAACATCTTATTTTCATAAACCGTGTTTGTATTCGGATGTTGTAAATAGGCTTCCGATTAGTGGAGCGCGATAACGAGTCAACGAACTAAAAGAGCGGTAAATTTAAGAAAATTATAATACCAACGTAGAGTAGTCATCGTGAGCGGTGACAACAAGCGTGGAGGAATCAATGGGCCAGAATCTGAACCACTTCGGTGGTAATCGAGTAATAAAACAATAAGAATGGACATTTCAAAAGCGGAGATTCAAATGATGATGGAAAGCGTCAAGACCAAAGAGACCGTTGTTAAGGAAGGAGAAAGACCACCTATCATATGCTTCAAATGCACGGAAGAGGACACATCGATCCGAATCGTCTTTATCGCCAGTCAAAGCATGTTATAATTGTAGAAGAGAAGGTCACTTAGCTCGATTTTTATTGCCGTTCTAGAAGACAAATTCAACTAGGATGGAGGCACCAAAGCGTCAGTCCCGAAAAAGTCAAAGCCATTAGTCTGCAAGAGGAGGCGTTTGTTGTGACCTCCCAGAGAGAAGCGAGGAACCCGAATGAGGTCATCACGGGTAAGTTTTATCATAAACTACAATGAAGTCTATACTTTATTTGATCACAGGTTCTACCCATTCTTTTATTTCTCTACTTGCTTTTCATCGATTAAATTTGACTCAGGAGAAATTAGACTTTGACTTATCTGTGGAAACTCCGTTGGGAGAAACCTTCATTACATCCATTGTTTGTAAGTCTTGTTTGGTTCAAATCGGTGCACCTCACATTACTGTCGATCTTATTTCATTAAAAATACTTGCGTTTGGCGTGATTCTGTGGATTGATTGGTTAACTACTTATCATGCAAAATTGATTATTTTCGTAAGGTTGTTAAATTTTCATATTCCTAATCAACCTATTATCTTAATTCAAACGACAAAACATTAAAATCAATCACGGTATCTCTTAAGCCATAAATTTATTCGTTTATTGAAAAAGCGGATGTCAAGATTTCTTAGCTCACGTCACGATTTAAACAAAAATACGCCGGTTTTGAGCGATATTTCTATTGTTAATAAATTTCCGACGTATTCCCAGAAGAACTTCCTGGCCTACCCCAGGCGTGAAATTGAATTTTGTATCGACCTTCAAACCCAGACAAAACCTATTTCAAAGCCCCATATCGAATGGCTCTATTGAACTTCGGGGAGTTAAAGACCCAATGCGCAGGAATTGTTAGACATTGGCTTTATTCGTCCTAGTACTTCTCCTCGGGGTGCTCTGCTTCATTCGCGTGAAGAAGAAAGATGGGAGTATCGCGACTTTGTATTGATTATCGGGAGTTGAATCACGTCACCATCAAAAAATAGGTATCCATTGCCACGTATTGATGACTGTTTGACCCGATTTGCAAGAGCCAAATTCTTTTCAAAGATTGATCTTCGTTAGGATATCACCAATTGAAGATTAGAAAGCCACGACATTCGAAAAAGACTTTCGCCGAACTCCCGAGACGGGCATTATGAATTCTAGTCGTGTCCTTTGGATTGACTAATGCTCATCGCCGCCTTCATGGATATGATGAACCAAGAGTATTGAGGAATATTTAGATCACTTTGTGGTCGTCTTTATTGATGACATCCTTATTTATTCCAAAATAGTGAAGATCATGAGCAACACTTGAGGTCGACACTCCAAAAGCTTCGTGAATATAAGCTTTATGCCGAGTTGAAGAAATGCGAGTTACGGCGAAGAAGTAGCATTCCTTGGGCACGTGGTATCAAGTCATGGAATATCTGTTGACCCAAGTAAAGATTGAAGCTATTCAAAGCGGGAACAACCTAAATCGATGGATCAAAGTCGTAGCTTTCTCGGTTTAATTGGTTATTATCGGAGATTCGTGGAAGGATTTTCTCGAATCGCTACTCCATCGACTCGGTGACTCGAAAAGATCAAAGTTTGGTTGGAGCGAAGAATGTGAGAAGAGTTTTCAAGAACTCGAGAGAGAGACTTATTTCAAAGACTGTTCGACAATACCATCCGGCTCGGAGGATTTGTCATCTCTGGTGATCTTGGCAAAAGGTTGGGATGTGTTCTCATGCAACATGGAAAAGTTATAGCTTTATGCCTCATGACAACTCAAAGAATATGAGAGGAATTATCCTACCTCGTGATCCGGAGTTAGTAAATTTATTATCTTGCACTTAAAATTTGAGGCATTACTTGTATGGGGAGAAAGTGGAAATCTTTACGGATCATAAAAGCCTCAAATATTTCTTCACTCAAAAGGAACTCAACATGCGACAACGACGTTGGATTGAACTATTGAAAGATTATGATCATATCATCCAATACCATCCCGGAAGCGAGCGTGGTAGTAATGGCGCGATGAGTAGAAGATCGTATGCAAATCGAGTGTGTTATTGTCAACGTATGAAGGCCCATTTTTGTGTGACTTGCAAAGGATGGAGATAGAGTTAAAGACTCTGGGGACGCATTATGTGATGATAGCGAATATACTGAGTAGAACAGGCTTTAATCGATAAAGTTAAAGTCGCTTTCAAGCTACGGACACGGAGGCGATGCGTATGAGGAAGAAAGTACAAGAGGGTGCTATCGCAGGAAGCAAGAATCGATGAAGAAAGAATACTTGAGTCAACTCGGACTTTGTGTTCTAACGAATTACGATTTAAAGAATAATATCATGATGGGTAGCGCATAACACACCATTTGCAATCCATCACAGGAGTACCAAAATGTATCATGATATTCGGCCATACATTTTGGTGGGAAATGATATGAAGAGAGAGAGATATTTGTTTATCTCAAGGTGTCTAACTTGTCAACGAAAGTTAAAAGCGGAGCATTAAGTACCAAAAAGTCCATCAGAACCACTTGAAATTCCGAATGGAAGTGGGAGCACATTATCATGGATTTCATTCACGGTCTTCCTAAGGTTCTCAAGGCATTGATGCGATTTGGGTCATTGTTGATAAATTGACCAAGTCCGCTCATTTTTACCGAATCGAGAAACTTATACACTTGAACGTCTTTGCTTTCGTATGTACATAAACGAGATTGTAAGATCAGTATGGTATCTGCAGTATCCATAGTTTACGATCGAGACCCAAGATTCACTTCACGATTTTGGGTTAGTTTGCAAAAAGCTATGGGCGCAGACTTACGATTTAGCTCTGGCGATATCATCCTCGGAGACGGATGACGGACAATCGGAGAGGACTATTCAAACTCTTGAAGATCTATTAAGACTCGTGTCCTTGATTTCAAGGGAGTTGGGACAAGTTCTTACCATTGGTGGAGTTTTCTACAACAATAGTTATCAGCGAGTATTGGCATGGCTCCATTGAGCGTTGTATGGAAGAAAGTGTCGTTCTCGATTATCTTTGGGATGAGGTGGGTGAAAGCAACGTTGTTGGGGATAGGAGTTGGTAAGTATGACTACGGAAAAGATTCAAACAATCCACAACGTATAAAAACCTCACAAAATCGATAAAAGAGTTATCGCGATCTTCATCGAAAGGACGTGGAATTCGATATAGGAGATCGTGTGTTGTTAAGAGTTGCTTCCATGGAAAGGAGTTACAAGATTTGAAAAGAGAGGAAAACTTAATCCTCGATTCATCGGTCCATTTTAATCCTCGATCGAATAGGAGCTGTGGCTATAGACTCGCTTTCTGCCAAATATGTCTCGTGTTCATAACGTTTTCACATATCCATGTTACGTAAATATGTGAAAGACCCGAACCATATTATTGAGTTAGAAGCCGGACGAAATAGCGGAAGATTTGGCGTATGAAGAGGTTCATGTTCAAATTTTGGATAAGAAGGAACATATTCTACGCTCCAAGGTTATACCTCAAGTCAAAGTTTTGTGGAGGAACCAACGATGTTGAGGAAATGACTTGGGAGTTAGAATCGAAATGAAATCAAGGTATCCTTACCTCTTCGACATACCAGTATTCTACCCTAATTTCGAGGCGAAATTTCGTAAGAAGGGAGGTTGTTAAGACCCTGACTTTTATAAATAAAGATGAATTTTCTATAAATATTATTTTTGAATATTATGGAATAATTTGATATAATGTTATAGTTGTGGGTAATATTTATAAATTTTGCAAAATATGCACAGTGGTTATATTATATTCGATTGGTGGGGAATATTCGGTTTAGCGGGGAATATTAAATGACAACTACTCAATCATTGGTGGACCCCACAATGTAATTATTGTCGGATTGAGAAAACGACAAAAAAAATATTTTATTGAAATAACGGCGGAAGTTTTTTGTTGATAATGTTGAACTACCTAGAAGAAAGTAAAAGAAATACGATGTCGTGTGGTTAAGTAGTAGCTTACAAGTATTGATTATCGATGCTTATGTGAGAAGTCACCGGTTTGATTCCATTATTGTCGATTAATAATATGAATTATTATAGCGATAATGGACGTTTTGTTTTATTCGTATTATTAACGTAATAAAAATGAAACATCTTTTTATATAAAGCAGAATACTTTATTATAGTTTATTCTATAAATAAAATATATTATATTTTATTATGATAATAGTGTTTCAGATAGTGTTTTTGCATAGTAAAATATTTTTATATAAATAGAATATATTATATTTTATTTAAAAATTTTGCTTTAAATATGGACCGAGTCGGATTAAAAGTAAATCAATCTGGATAGTTCATGGATTAATTACTTATGCATTCTATTTTCCTATAAATAGAAGCTCATTCCTTCATTATTTTCTTACGAATTCAATTGAAACTACAGAGAGAAACTATAGAAAGAAAGAAGAAAAGTATTCGCTTACTTCACTTCGATATTATTCTTCTTCAAGGTAGGGAATATTTTTTGTTGTACCGTAAGGGTGTTATTCTTTTGTATTCATGAAGAGAACTTCTTTTGTTATTCCATTCTTATTTATTCTCATTGAAATAACTCAGTATAATGCTGAATCCCCTATACTTGGTGATCTTCTTCTTTTATTCCATTCTTCTATTATTCATTGGAACATCTGCATGCATGTGTTTTACAGGACCTAGTTAAAATCTTTATTATTATTACATTCATTGGAACATCTCATGCGTGTGTTTTACAGGACCGGGTTTAAAATCTTTATTATTACATTGGAACATCCATGCATGTGTTTTACAGGATTCTGGTTAAAATCTTTATCATTCTGTTGGAATATCCTATCGTGTGTGTTTTACAGGATCCGGTTCCATCTTTATTATTCATTGGAACATCCAGCCGGTGTGAATTTCACACGACTGGTTCCGTTATTATTATTCTTACATTGGAATAACTGCATCATGCAATCTGCACGCGTGGTGATTTCTTTTGTTATTCCATTCTTTATTATACCCAGGTTAGTTAAAACTTTGACTTTATACTCCATGAAATTAGTAGAATATCCTCGATATTTGCGTTTCATCCAAAGATCTTTTCATGAAAATATTCTTACGATCATTCTTGAATTTTACTCTACAAAGCAGGTATTATGTTGACAGTTTGGATGTTATTAGTTCTGAATAAATTAATTCTTGAACTTGTTTTATTGAATTCTTATATCATTGTCATCATCCTCATGTTTATATTTTTTTAAAGTCAAATACGTGGCCTGTAGAGCGTGGATGGACTTGGTATGATTATAATGAGGGATTATTGATTGTAATCATGGTAGTAATGTTACAAATGATGTGGTAAAAGTCCTCGGTGGTAGTAGTGCATTGATGGACAATTTGTTAGCATGATCATGACCATTAATGAATACATAACTATTATTTCGCCCGTAGTGCGGGAATAATTGTGGTCGTGATACTTAAAGAATATCCTCGGTAGTAGTAGCGGGGGTGATTCGATGATGTAGATTATTTATTAAAGTGAGTCTCAAATTTATAATGATGATGAAAAACCTTTTAAATCATAAAAGATAGTAGATTTTATTTTCTCTTGACTCTTTTAATGGATCATTGTTCCAAATCGCGCAGATTAAACTTGATGTTTATTATATTTTATCGGTTTAACAATGTTGAAGGCTATTGATAATTTATTACGCATTATCTTAGTCATAATATTTCTTCTTTGGGCTAGTTGAGCTCACCCTTTCTTTCTTTCACCTATTCTTGAGAAAATGAGAACATAATTGGGACGAGTCGGGGAGCGAGTAATGGTCCGGAGGATAAGATTAGTAGTCCTCACTATTACGTGAAATAGTGTGATAATAATTGTAATGAGGACTCCTTTTGAGTTTGTATAATATCTAGTAGACAATATTTGTATTCAAACTCACGGTTTATGTCGTATTATACTTACATGCAGTTATATTAGTAAGTCAGATTTAAATTACGTACCATGTATCGACTACCCAAGATGGGTGATGTATACCTAATTTTGGGGGCGTCAAGAGTATTACCGGTATTGATTATTGATGTTTACGTGAGAAGTCACTCAGTTTTGTTCAATTATTGCTTCAGTAATTATTGTAAAGTATCTCACGTTATTTGATTCAATTATTGTCGATATTTTATATATTATTAAATCAATAATTAAGATGACAGAGTTATTAATATTATTATTTGTAATATTAACGATGTCTAAAAGTTCTGTCAAGGAGAGGTTTGGTCACCTAATTACGCTCCAATAGGGAGAAATCCTTATTGAAAAGCCTCCTCTTTCTTGGGAACAACCTGATCGATTAATAGTTTGAATTATAATAATGATGATGAAGTTCGTTTTATTAGTATTATTAATGTAATAAAAGCAGAAAAGCTTTTTATATAAAATAGAATACTTTTATAAAGTTATTTATTTTATTAGACAATAATTAAAATATATTATATTTTATTATCGTAGTGTTTTGTATAGTAAATTTTTTTATATAAAACAAAATACTTTTATAAAGTTATTTGTTTTATTAGATAATAATTAGAATATATTATATTTTATTATGCATAGTGTTTGCAGAGTGCTTTGCATAGTATTTCAGATAGTAAAATCTTTTTTATATAAAACAAAATACTTTTATAAAGTTATTCGTTTTATTAGATTATAAATAGAATATATTATATTTTATTTAAAAAGATTTTGTTTTATTAGAATATTTTATTAAATCAATCTGACCGTCTGCTTAAAATTGAATCGATACTGGACCGAGTTCATGAATTAATTCTTATTCAATCCATTCTTCTATAAATAGAAGCTCATTCCGTCATTATTTCTTTACAAATTCTTTGAAACTCTAGAGAAGCGTAGAGAATTATTCTTCTATAATCTCGAGCGTATTTTACGTTTTAAGAAAGCTTTGGCGTAGTCAAGTTTCTTCAAGTATATCCCCGCCTCTACCCATTCCAGAGTACTTTCTTTATAAGGTAAGGGATATTATTTTGTGTCTTAGTAAGAGGTATTATTTCTTTCGTATTCATGAAGAGAACACATTATTTCATTCTTTATTATTTTGTTAAAATAACTCGTATCTGAGGGACTACCCTATACTTGGTGAAATTCTTACATTATTCCATTCCTTATTATTCTATTGGAATAACTTGTATATCAAGCAATCTGCATACATGGTGAAATTCTTCTATTATTCCGTTCTTTATTATTACGTCGGAATATCACGTCACGGCCGCGTTTTACGCGTGACCGGTTCCATTATTTATTATTCATTGGAATAACACATGCATCGATCTATATATATCGTGGTGAATTCTGTTGTTATTCCATTCTTTATTATTACGCCGAGAATATCACATTTATGCGTTCTACGCGTGACCGAATTCCGTTATTTATTATTACATTGGAACATCTTGTTGCATTTAAATTTACCGACTGGTTCCGTTATTTATTATTCATTGGAATATCACATGCGTGCGTTTACGTATGACTGGTTCCGTTGTTTATTATTCTGTTAGAATAACCCGTCATCTTGATTACTATCGCATGCACGGTGATTTCTTTTTTATTCCATTCTTTATTATACTCGGTTGGTTAAAGTTTTGACTTCTATACTCCATGAAATTAGTGGAATATCCTCGATCTTTTACGCTTCATCCAAAGATTTTTTCTTGAAATATTCTTCCGAGCATTCTTGAATTTTACTCTACAAAAAAGTATCATGTTGACAATTTGGACGTTATTAGTTCTGGATAAATTAATTCTTGAACTTGTTTTATTGAATTATTATGTCATTGTCATCATCCTCATGTTTATATTATGTTAAAAGTCATTTTGTAAGCTCAGTAGTGCATAGATGGACTTGGTATGATTATGATTGAGGGGATTATTCGGTATAATCATGACCGTAATGTTACAAATGAGCGTGGAAAAAGTCCCTCGTTGGCCCGTAGTGCATTGATGGACGATTTTTTGGTATGATTATGGCTATGGATTCTCTTCTTGGCAAGTGCAAAAGATAAATTATTTTATGGCATGATCGGGGATCAATTAATGAATACACGAATATCCTGGCCCGTAGTGCATGGATAATTTATGGTCGTGATACTAATGAATATCCTCGGTAGTAGTAGTGGGGATGATGTGAATTATTTATTGTCGAGTCTCGGTGATAAGAGTGATGAAAAACCTTTTTAAATTATAAAAGATAGTAGATTTTATTCTCTACTTGACTCTTTTAATGGATTGCTTGTTTCGCTGCAGTTAAACTTGATGTCTATTGTATTTTATCAGTTTAACATTGTTGAAGACTAATGATAATTTATTACGCATTATCTTAGTCATAATATTTCTTCTTGGGCTAGTTGAGTTCACCCTTTCTTCTTCGCTTGCTTTCTTGAGGAAATGAGAATATAAATGGGGACGAGTCGGGAGCGGATTGACGATTCGGATGATAACATTAGTAGTCCTCACTATTACATTAAATAGTGTGATAGTAATTATAATGAGGACTCAATTGAGTGTGGATATTATGCAGATGACAATATTTGTATTAAAATTCACAACATTATGTTTTGTCGTATTTTACACTAATTGTTGTATAATTAAGTTGTATTTGAATTTTGTATCATGTATTTGGCGACTCAAGATGGGTGATGTATACCTATTTTGGGGCGTCACACGATCAGCAGAAAAGCTCAAGCTTGGGAGCGGTGCTTTCAACGAGATCCGAAGCGGATGCGTTTATCGAGATCTTGAACATTCATGTAGATCCCGCTTGAAGATCAACCCTCATAAAAATGTCTCCACCCAAAATGCTCCTCATTGCCCATTCCCTATGAAATGTATATGATTTTTCTGTAAGACCCCGAATTTTATGAAATAAAGTTATTCAATTTTCCTATTTAGTAAATGGTTAAATTGATAAAAAATTAAAGTTAAGGGTGATAAATGTAAAATTTTCAAAATACGCAAAGTGATTATAAAATACTCATTGTTGTTGGGGAATATTCGTTTGGAATATTGGAATATTAAATACGACAAGTATGACCATTTCATGGGCCCCATAATAGAATAAGCATTCGAATGAAGAAAGCGATAAGTATAAGTTGTTTATAAAAAGCGGCGTAGTTATTTACCTTTAATCTTTGTTAGAATACCTTGGGTGGTTAAAACACACAAGAAGACACTCAGTATTGCATTAAATTATTGATTTTTTTGCGTAAGAAGGCACTTTACTTTCAATAATTATTACGATAATTCTTGTTTAATATTTTATTTTATTGATTCAATAATTGTTGCGTTGATATTTTATATTATTGTTGTTTCAATAATTGTCACGACACATTATTTTCCATTATCGGATCAATAATTCATATTATTTGAATAATATTATTAGATAGCATTATTGAAAATGTCTAGAAAGTTACATCGAGGAGAGGTTTGGTCACCTAATTGCTTGCGCCAAGAAGGAGAAATCCTTATCGAAAAGCCCCTCTTTCCTCGAACTTTGGTTGTCATTATTGTGATTCTGTAATATTATTTGTGAATAATTAATTATTGATTTATATGATAAGGAAATATTTATTTGATGTAGATATAAATGATGGATTTATTTATGTGGTTATAAATGAAGGAATTAATGTTGAAGTGTTTTATCAGTATTTTGTCGGATTGGAGGTATTAAAAGATCAAATCGGTGTTTTTAAAGCTCTATGCGTGAGTTATAATTTTAATCGTAGTTGGATCGTTGTGATTTTTGGATATGTTATACATATATAAGTTGAGTATATGTCCACAAATTTTGAACCGTTAAAAATTGACGTATGATTTGTTATGAATTTTAAAAGGTGTTGAAAATCGTCCATTTGTGGATTTCGGATATTTTCTGTCTGGAATTTGGAAAAACTTAAAACTACAAAGTTGTAGAGAATTCGATTTCATGTGGAATAAACATAAAATTCGTATTTTTATGATAAACAAGCTATTTTCTATGAATTATTGAAGTTTTGGAAAATAAAATAATTTTTATTAAATTGTGGGTGAGACCCACGTTTGTTTTAAACACGTGGGTTGCCAAAAAATTTCAGATTTGGCATGCTTGTTGGCTGGTTTTGGTAGGTGGCATGGAAGGAAGAAATAAATATTAATATTTTATTAATTTAGTCTCCTATGGCGTTCTAGCATTTTCCTATAAATAGGCGCTTAAGTTAAAATTGAAAATCACACCAGAAACAAGTTTTTTTTCTCTCTATATTGTCGAGCGTATTTTAGTGAGTATTTAGATACTTTAAGAGTTTACATTAGGTCTGAAGTTTCATTCGCTTTACATAGATGTTCCGTCGAAAAATCTGCTCTTTTGAGGTAAGGGATTTTAAGGGTTGTTATGTTTTTCATGTTTCGTAATTTTTCTGACCTTCAAAAATTCTGGAAAAATTTAAAATGATAATTTGATGAATTTTCTTGATTGTGTCCAAAAATGGCGATTTTTTGATGTATAGATTAGGAGTTATGAATTTTATGGGAAAAGACTATTTTAAAAGTAAACCCTTATAACTCCTTGTGGTTAACTTCAAAATTGGTGAAATTTTTATTGAAAGTACATGTATATAATAGCAGTATACTCTGTAAATTTTGGAAGTTTTGGACAAAAGTACAATTTATGATAAATGTCTAAATATTCGACAGTTTTGGCCATATGAAAAATAGTAAATGAATTTTAAAAATTTCAGAAAAAATATATGTTCAATATGTGACTATATTATGCTAAATCCCATAAAATAAAATTTGTTCGTACTGCTTTGGTATTTTTCATGAAAATGGACTAGTTATTAGTAAATGAATTAAATATGTTATGTGAAGTAACAAAATTAGAAAATAGGATTTTGTGGCTTGAAAATCCTATATAAGGTATGTGCAGACTTTTGATGAGGGTTTTGGTTATTGGTGATGAAATCTTATGAGTTTGGCATTTTAGGATGATTAAATGCATTAATTAATAAAGTGTAAACAATTAAAATAAATTGTTTATAAGTTTAAGAAATGATTAAGATATTGTGATAATATTAATAATATTAGATTATGAGATTATTAGTGATTTATAACATTTGGATTAAGGTGTTATGAAATCATTAATTTATGAATCTTACTTTTGAAATTAAATGCAGTTGTTGATCGTATTTTTTTTATTATCATATATATCATTTTTATAATCCCGGTGATAAAATTTCTCTTTGACTTAAGTGTAAAGATGGGTAGATTATTGGTATGGTCGTTACTATGGGTTCTCTTTGGCCAGTAGTGCAAAGTTGAATCGTTAACTGATATAATCATAACCATTGAATTTACAATTGAATATTTTTAGCTTAAGTGCAAAGGTGAATTGATCAACATGATTATAATTATTGCTTATATAAATTCTAAACGGAAAAAAACACTTTTTCACCACTATGGTTATAGTGTTTTAAGCAATTAGTCACTGTGCTTTTAAAATATTCAATTAGCCCACTGTACTTTTTAAAAATTAAAAATTAGACCATTCCGTCCAATTTTCGTCACAGACGTTAAGAAATCAGTCAAGTTTTCCTACGTGGCTTTTTGAAAAAACACAACAAAACACATTATTTCTTACCTAGCTTAAAAAAAGACACCTAAATGTTGACTCATCTTTACTTTTTTCTTTCTTCTCTTTCACCTTTCCTCTTCCTGACCACCATTTCATCTCTCCTATTTCTCACAGACAATTTAGGAAGGAAAAAACAAAAATACACAGACAATTGATTAAAATGAGAGTCGGAATGAAGTTGTTATCTGAAGGCCTTAGTGGCAATTGCTAAGCAAAACAAATCTAGGGTCTCTCCAAGGATTGTTACTTGTCTAGATCTGAGTCTCACAAGAGTGATTACAGATCTAATCGATCACAAATCTCACCGAAAGAGCGTGGTGTTGACGTTGAAGTTGATGATCGACGGCGGATCCAACCACAGATCTCTCTCTACTTCTTCAACAGAAGCCTTTGTTGCTCGTATAGGATGAGTAGTGAATCGATCATTTTCTCTTACGGTGTTCATTTATTTTATTAATTTTGTATGTGTGTGTGTATAGTTAGATTTATGTGAATATTAAGATTCATGGACATGGAAATAAGATGATTCATGTATATATGCGCATAATAATGGTAGACAACGGTGATGGAAGAACCGAGGAAAGCCGAGGAAGAATGGTGATGGAAGAAAGCTGATTAAGCGAGTCTTGATTTTTTTTTGTTTAAGTAATTTATCAATTTATTTAATTGGTGTAATGGTTTAGTTTTTAATTTACTAAATTTGTTTGATTGTTATAATTGTTAAATAAAGTATATATTAGGATAAAAATATTTTACTTTTAAAATACTTTTCATTTTACAATGTATTTTAAATTCATTTTCCTTATCTATTTTCCTTATTTTAATATTATTTTTATTATTTGGAATTAATTTTAAAAATAAAATAATTATTAAAAGAAATGAAAAGATAAAAGGAAAAGAATAAAAGAATAAAAATAATACAAATATATATATCAAAATTATATAGAAAATGAATTAAAATATTTATCTTAATTTTATTATTTTAATTATTTCTTTGCCACATAAGTAATGATTTTTATTTTATTTTTTTGTTGAAATTAATGTAATGTTGTAATAGATCTCATTGATACAAAATTTTGATATATTATTTAGGATTAACTTTTAAAATAAAAATAATTATTAAAAGAAAGGAAAAGATAAAAATATTTTTATTTTAAAATTTTATAAGTATTTTAAATTATAAAAGTATTTTTATTTTTTATTTTTAAAATAAAACATACATATTATAAATATTATAATATTAATTTTTATTAATATTATACATATTATAAATATTTAGGTAAAGAAAAAGAAAGAAAATAAAACATAAAAATACTTTTAAAACCACAGTGGGCCAATTGTTTTTTTTTTTAAAGTGCAGTGGCTCAATAGTATTAAGATTTTGGCTGACTGGCTTGCCACATCAGAAAATAATTATTTTTTGATTTTTTTTATAATACCACGTGTGTAATTATTTAACGTCCGTCCAATTTCTTGGACGGAATGGCTTGATTGTACATTTTTAAAAAGCATAGTGGGTCAATTGAATATTTTAAAAGCTCAGTGGCTAATTGCTTAAAACACTATAACCATAGTGGGGTAAAAGTGCTTTTTGCCAATTCTGAAATGATTATTTATTTCTTTGAGATATTAATATCTTTGGCATGTAGTGCAAAGATGAATTATTGATGAATATCTTTGGCCAGTAGTGCAAAGATGACCTGTTGTTGAATATCTTCCGCTTGTAGGGCAAAGATGACCTGTTGTTGAATATCTTTGGCCCGTAGTGCAAAGATGACCTGTTGTTGAATATCTTTGGCCCGTAGTGTAAAGATGACCTATTTTTGAATATCTATGGCCCGTAGTGGAAAGATGACTTGTTGATTTTCATCTTTGGCCCGTAGTGCAAAGATGAATTTATTAGCATGATTATGAACAAGAACTGTGATTTGGTATAACCATGATCTTTGATGTTTCAGTTAAAGACAGGTGATGAAAATTATCTTCGTCCTAGATGAGAAGAATATTTATAATCGCAATTATGATTATGAGTTATTCATATGATTATGGAAAGGAACTGTTGATTGATGTTACAGGGATAAAACATTGTTGGTGGACTTTTAATGTGGAGAAGATAATAGACTTTATAGTCTATTTGACTCTTCTAATGGATCGCTCATTCATTCGTATAACTATGGTTGAAAGGTTTTATCATCTACCATATGTTCTAAATCTCTGATTTATTACTGATGAAGGCTATTGATAATTTAATTATCTTTAGCCATAATATTCCTTACTGAGCTAGTTGTGCTCACCCTTTTGCTTCACAATTCCTTTCAGGTAACAAGAGTGTAGGTATTTGTAGTCGGCGGGGTAATAGGGAAATAGAGCGGTGGTCTATAGCTGTTGAGGTTCTCCCTAAATAGTATGGAAATAATTTTATTGAGAACTTTAGATGAGTGTGTCGTATTGTATACGTCATTTGATATTTAATTTTGGTGATCCAAATAGGGTGAGGTGAACCCATCTTTGGAAGGGTGTTTTGCCACTATCATACAAGATGTCTAATGACCTACGAGTTATCATAAGACAAGGTTGTGCACATCCATTTGCTGAGTATATCTACGAGCACTACCTATATGATCTTGGAGTTTGGTTGAAACATAATGTTCAATTGCAGACGGTGGAGATAGTTATATATCAAGAAAAGACTCACCATTGGAAGGAACATGATAGTAATCTTCTCGTTTTTCTTTGGGGTCTATTGGATCAACCAAGGATAATTCTCTGGACATATGATATCTATCATAACTTAGATTCATGGCCTCCTATGTACGAAGGTTTCCTTGAGCATTTCCCAAAGATTTTAATTTTTAAAACAATTATTGACTGTACCTTTATGTAAGGTATCATTGTGAGGTGTTGTCCACGGTTGGGACATGAGTCGCAGTTGGTATATATATTTGTATCAAAACTCATAGCATATGTGTTTTTGTAATAATAAAGTTGTAGTTATTTTCTGTACCATGTATTTGGCGACTCAGAATAGGTTGGATGGATTGGACCTATTTTGGGGGCGTCACATTTTCGATCTGAGATGGTATAAATTTTGGTTGCAGATCTTGATCTTCAATATTTGGCTAAAAGGAATTTTTGATGATTTTAGATTTTGTTGTTTTCGATTTTTTGTTGTTTTTGATCTAAAGATGGTATAGATTTTAGATAATTTTGTTGTTTTTATTTAGTTTAAATGATTAATATAAGTGATTTAACGAATTTTCCCTTAATGTATAATAAATGCGTAAATTGATATGAAAATAATTTTTTATTTACATCATCAAATTGGTGATGGCTCACTTGAAGGCCACGTCGCCAATTTACGACGTATGGCTCTAATTTATTGCAATTGAAAAAAATTGATAGTTCAATCACCTAATTAAAAAATTAAAACTTTGATCCCGAAGTGGAATATGACCTATAGTTTAGGGTAGTAATTCATATATAAGCCTTATTGTAATACGATGATATTTAATCGGATCTTTTTTTTCTTTCATTTCCTTTCTTTCTTCTTTCTTTCTTTTCCTCCTATTTTTTCAACAATGATTGAGAATGTTATGTAGTCATTGATGATTGGGATGATTTAATTTCCCCTAATTTCTCATTTTATTATCTTTATATGGATTCTTTCGTGGTATATATATATATATAGGCCGGATCAGGTCTAGATTCTCGGACAGGCTTAAAATTCGAACCTTTTTTTTTACTTTTTTTTAAACAACTAAAAAAAAATATTAAACTTGAATTTTTACATAATCTGATATTTTGGGTGTGATTTGGATACATATAACAAAATATGTCCGCATGCACTATTTTTTATATATATCTTCTATATGAACATGTTTTGTTATATGTATCCAAATCACACCAAAACAACATATTATGTAAAATTCAAGTTCCATAATTTTTTAGTTGTTTTTTTAAAAAAAAGCAAAAAAAAGTCCGAATTTTGGCAGTGTCCGGAGTCGGAGTTTGATCCAGAACTAAGGTAAAATGTGTGTGTGTGTGTGTATATATATATATATATATATATATATATATAGCATGAGGATCAGTTTTTACCCACTTATCTTACTCACCGTCTCACCGCGCCTAATGACGGACTCGGTGACGGTTGATTATATACAATGAAGTGTTGTCATACTTTTAGCGACGGACTGACATATATGGCGTCGCTAAAAGTATAGGCGATAGTTGTATAACCAAACCCGTCACGTCCGTCCGTCATGCGGGGTGTAGTACGAAGTAGATAAGATAAGGGTTTCAGAATCGATCTAGGACATATATATATATATATATATATATATATATATATATGTGGGGAAATGGTTGTACACAGCTTTATAAACTTTTTTTTACATATTATATCAAAATGACGTTGTATTGACACATTTGTTCTAAAATGAAAACACAGATCCATGCTCTCCGCTCCCAAATCGATCGCACATAAGGGCTCTACTCTTCTCTCCGCCCAAACATGGTTCCATTTACTCTGATTCTCTACTATTCTCTCCTCTATTTTTTTCGATTCTCACTCTCCTAGGGTTTAAGTCCTTTCATTTATGTTCATTTTTAACTCCGAATATGACCAATTGCTTCAATTAGGAAAAATTTTGCCCAAATTTTTGCTTCAATTCGTCCAAACTTTGCTTCAATTCAAACTGCAAAGAGGTGTTAGAGCGAGAGGCTGCTGGCGCCGTACCAACGGGTAAGCTCACTCTTCCGTATTTTCTTCAATTTTGATTATGGAGTTTGCCTTATATTTCTTCCCCTTCTTCTTTTTTTTAAATATAGTGGTACGAGATTTAGGATTTTGTATATATATATTATATATTGTTAGAAATTGCACTTTATTCTATATTTTGGAGACTTAATTATTATCAAGTTTGGGTTTGAATAAAATCTATTAATGAACATAATTTGGCAAAAAGCACTTTTTGGCCACTGTGATTATAGTGTTTTAAGCAATTATCCACTGTGCTTTTAAAATATTCAATTAGCCCACTGAACTTTTTAAAAATATGCAATCAACCCATTACGTCCAAATTGAGTAGCAGACGTTAAAAAATATCCTACGTGGCTTTTTTGAAAAAAAATAAATATTACGTGTATTTACTGACTGGGCGACTTTTCTTACGTGGCTTTTTTGAAAAATAATAAATATTACGTGGCTTTTTTAAAAAAAATAAATATCCTGCGTGGCTTTTTTTCCTTTTATCTCTTTTCCAAATAATATAAATAATATACCAAAATTATATATATATATATATAAATATAATATTAATAATGTAATCAAGGTGCTTTTTCTTATATATATATAATATTAATAAAAATTAATATTATAATAGTAATAAAAGTTAATATTATAATATTTACTGAAGCACTTTTATAATATGTATAATATTAATAAAAATTAATATTATAATATATATATTTTATTTTAAAATAAAAATAAAAATACTTTTATATTTTAAAATACTTATAAAATTTTTTAAAATAAAAATATTTTTATATTTTTATTTCTTTCTTTTCTTTACTTAAATATTTATAATATGTATAATATTAATAAAATTAATATTATAATATTTATAATTAATATGTATGTTTTTTTGAAAATAAAATAAAATACTTTTATGTTTTAAAATACTTATAAAATTTTTAAAATAAAAATATTTTTATATTTTAATTTCTTTCTTTTTCTTTACTTAAATATTTATAATATGTATAATATTAATAAAATTAATATTGTAATATTTATAATTAATATGTATGTTTTTTTTTGAAAAATAAAATAAAAATACATTTATGTTTTAAAATACTTATAAAATTTTTAAAATAAAAATATTTTTATATTTTAATTTCTTTCTTTTTCTTTACTTAAATACTTATAATATGTATAATATTAATAACAATTAATATTATAATATTTATAATTAATATGTATGCTCTTTTTGAAAATAAAAATAAAAATACTTTTATGTTTTAAAATACTTATAAAATTTTTAAAAATAAAAATATTTTTATATTTTATTTCTTTTTCTTTACCTAAATATTTATAATATGTATAATATTAATAAAAATTAATACTATAATATTTATAATATGTATGTTTTATTTTAAAATAAAAATAAAAATACTTTTATATTTTAAAATACTTATTCATAATATGTATGTTTTATCCTCACCCCAATTCGAATGGTGGCAATATGGGCACCATGAAATCCTAAGATAACACCCTAATTAGACCACATTTATACATTACCCCCCAAAAAATTGAACCATATTAAATCCGAGCTAGGGCAAAATCATAAAATAGAAAGAAAAAAAAATAAAATTCACCCTAATTCGGATCTTCTTAGTCTTCATTCTCCCAATCTTCACTTTCACCTTTGTATCTAACTGAATCTTCAACGGCAAACTCTTCTTCTTCTTGGCATCCCTCGTCGTCACCTGTACTCGTCGATCTCTTCGAGATCATCGGCTCCGGTGACCGCCTCCTCTACTCCGGACTCTCCAACCTATCCGACCGGACCATCGGCTTCCGGACTGGTCGAAGACACTGAAGGAGGACTATAGGGAGAATCGGAGAACATGAACAGAAAGGTCTCAGCCATTCTTGTGGAGAAGTTGAACAACCGATTTTGTGGAGATTAATATTAATACTAAAATATATATCGACTTTTTACAAATTTGATCTCAAAAAGCCATTCAGCAAATACACGTTATTTTTATTTTTTTTCAAAACGCCACGTAAGCAACCCAAGCAGATTTTTTAACGTTTGTTACTCAATTTGGACGGAATGGGTTGATTGCATATTTTTAAAAAGTTCAGTGGGCTAATTGAATATTTTAAAAGTACACTGGCTAATTGCTTAAAACACTATAACCACAGTGGTGAAAAAGTATTTTTTGCCGACATAATTTAAATAAATATAAAGGTGTAATTCATTTTCCTAATTGTGGAGAATAAGAGAGAACTTAATTTGATTTGTGTTTATAGAGAGATATTTAGTAAGGTGCAAAGTTGTTTGAGAAAACTATTTTTTTGTCCTATTTAATAGAAAAGACTACTAGTTACTTTATAAGTACAAATGGTGTAGTCTTATTTTATTTTGGAACAAAGGAAAATAGTGAGAATTATTCAAATTCTATTTAATTATTAATTATTACTAATGTGTAACTTACATAATTAGTACTAATAAGTGTAGTTAAATGTAATTCAATAGTTATAATGTATAACTTGAGGTATATCATCTACAATCCAAATTTAGTCCATAAAATAAAATCTTAAAGAATCTTCCCAACACTTTTAAATAATTAAAATCTCATTGAATATTTTTACTTCACAATATTATGTCACTAATTAGAATAAATTTTAGATTAATTAACATTTTATGTGACAATGTTCTTATAAATATTACTTCCACATAAAATAAGTTATTTTACATTTTATGTATTCATTATTCATATAAAGATTGATTTAACATAAGACTATTTAAGAATACCCACATAAGAAAAAAGTACTTATTTTACGAAATTACATAAAATCTAAAATCCAAAAATTATTTAACATAAGCCGTTAAAATTATATATGTGTATTTTTCAAGTATAACGTGTAACACTTGACTCTAAATAGTATAAAACTTATTATATAAAATTGTAGCACAACTTACTATATTGTACAAATTTATTTACATATAAATCATAAAATATAAAAATTATATTTACTTTTAAAAATTAATTAATTAATCACAAACAAAATTAATTTATGTAGAAAGCAAATAAAATTCACACACATTAATTAGTATATCCTCAAGTGTTTTCTTGTCTCAACTTAGACATGAAATATCATAAACAATATATCTTTTGAAAATTATAAATATAGAATTCAAGACAATTCTCATAATAATATGAAATACTTGAGCTTCACTATAGTTATAAAAATCAAAAAATAAAATATTTATCTTAATTATAATATACAAAATTCATATAATCACATTAAAATTTACTACTTCTTGGACAAGAAGTACACATAAAAATAAATCAACATATACCAATTGAGATTATCCCAAAAATATTATGAATAACATTTCAAAGTGTTTTCTCAACTTCATAATCATATTGTATACAAGATTTACACAACCAAATCTACTTCTACAATATCTTTTCTAACTATTAGTTAATGATTAATTTATTATTCAAAAACAAAATAATTTATCTCAAAATTCATACATACAAATACCAAATAACATTACACACTAAATATTACCTCAACTTTATATGCATAATTTTGTTCGAAAAGAACATAAATTTAATGTATTCTAAAAATAAATTAATTTACAACTAATTTATTATACATAAAAACAAGTAAATTTCTCAAATTTTACTACCACTTTCTCATAATAAATTAATCTCAATAAGTGTATAAGAAAATAATTGTCTCAAATTTCATACATATGTACACACATAATAATATTTTATCTACTCATAAAATATTATAACCAAAATATATATGCACAAAATTAAATTTATTCCATTATGAACAAAAATTTAATTACTTTTCTTATCCCACAAAATTAATTAAATAATTTATTACAACAATATTTAAGTAAAATAATACTCAAGCATACAATAACGCCTATACAAAATATATATACTTTCAAGATTTTAGATGAGAATATAAACTATTTTACATTTTAGCACCGATTATGATATTACTACAACTCATGTTTTCAATAAATTTTATTGAGGGATTATATTGTGAATAAACAAGAAGGTTATTTCTTTTCGATTGAGAGGTTAAAGTGCAAAATAGTTATGTACTTGTGGTTTAAACTCAGAACTAGTATTTCACTTTTTTTTTGTATTTATCGGATATAAAATTATTTATATATTTACATTAAAAATATAATTGTATAAACTATAATGTGATAGTTTGTATTTATATTAATGATATGTTGATCATTTTAATTAGTGTTGGGATGTAATTATTTAGGTTTGGCCAAAGTGTAGCCCAATTTATTTAATGGTCTGGATCTGGTGTTGGTCCATATACATTTATTTTGACAGCTTTCTCAAATAGTGGAAAAGTTCTTATTAAAGTAAGTTTGTGTTTTCTTATTTGGTGGGATAAGAAAATCTAATTTGGGAAGGAATCGACCAGTCATTAATTGCAGTTATAAGATGATTTTAAAAAGGACTCGTATTTCTAATTGGATTCGGGTAGACATGACATCTATAAATACAAAAATAAGCAAGGGTTTGGGATGAAACATAATAAGGGACAATAGAGAAAAGAGAGATAATACGAAGTGTGAGGAGGATGAAGAGAGGAACAAACGATTTGTACTCTCCATATTATTTTTATAGTGAATTTCTGAGATCTCTCTCCGTGATTTTTTTCTAATTGGGTTTTCACGTAAAATTTTTGTGTTATAATTTTATTTTTATGTGTCATTATTTTATTTCACATACACACTAAAACAATTGCATATACTCCATTGTAAACATCTTTTTAGCTCGTTATTTGGTGATTTGGCTAACGATCAGATTTTGGCGTTAATATTGACACTAGAAGGAGTGCTCTTTAGTGCTACATAGTTTTTCAATCACACAAGAGTTTAGTTGGAATCATGGTGACTAGTAAAGTGAAGACGGACTCGACACGAGATCAATCCATGACTGATCCCCCTTTTCAACCAAGGGTTTTTAACCAAAGATAGGTTGAGATCATCCTTAAGTGCCTCGCAAAGACTTAGGTCCCATGCCAATTATGTGGCCCCACCGAACGAGAAGTGTAAGACCCCGAATTTTATGAAATAAATTATTCAATTTTTCTTATAATTATTATTTAGTAAATGGTTAAATTGATAAAAAAAGAGAGTTAAGGATGATATATATAAAATTTTCAAAATACGCAAGTGGTTATAAAATACTCATTTCTATTGGGGAATATTTGTTTGGTCGTGGAATATTCTTGTTGTCGGGGAATATTAAATGCCAATAGCCAAAACAACCATTGTGGGCCCCATAATGTAATAGTAATCGCTGGATGAAGAAAGCGACAAGTTTGAGTTTTTATAAATAACGGCGTAGTTTTTACCGAATTAACATCGTTGGAATACGGTGGTTAAATCTGATGTCTGGCTGTGGTCGCATTGCGTAGAACACTCAGTGCACGATGATTTTGAATTATTGATTCTTACGTAAAGGCCTGCACTATTCAATAATTATTACAAAGAATTATCGCTCAATATTTTATTTTATTAATTCAATAATTGTTGCATTGATATTTTATATTATTGTTGTTTCAATAATTGTCACTACACGAGTATTTTCCAATATCGGATCAATAATTCATATTATTTGAATAATATTATTAGATAGATTATTGACAATGTACAGAAAGTTACATCGATGAGAGGTTTGGTCACCTAATCGGCGTCACAAGAAAGAGAAATCCTTATTGAAAAACCCCTCTTCCACAGAACCTGCTGGTCATCATAATTGAGATTCTCAGTAATATTATTTGTGAATAATTAATTATTAATGTGACGCCCCCAAAATTAGGTATACGTCACCCATCTTGGGTCGCCACTTACATGGTACATAAATTCAAATACAACTTCTTAATATAAGCGTCTATGTACAATACGATATAAAGCGTGAGTTTGAATACAAATATTATCTACTAGATATTATACAAACTCAAAAGGAGTCCTCATTACAACTATTATCACACTATTTCACGTAATAGTGAGGACTACTAATGCTATCCTCGGACCATTACTCCGTTCCTCGACTTCGTCCCATTTATGTTCTCATTTCAAGAAGAGAAAAGGTGAAAGAAAGGGTGAGCTCAACTAGCCCAAGAAGAAATATTATGACTAAGATAATGCGTAATAAATTATCATTAGCCTTCAACAATGTTAACCGATAAAATACAATAGACAACAAGTTTAAGCTCATAGATTGAATAAGCAATCCATTAAAAGAGTCAAGTAGAAAATAAAATCTACTATCTTTTATGATTTAAAAGGTTTTTCATCATCTTTATATATAGTGAGACTCACTTTTAATGAATAAACCACAATATCTAATCATCCTCGTATTCACGGCCAAGGATTTTCATCAAATTATCAATGGTCGTGACTATACCAAATCACCCCCGGTCATAATCATACCAAAAACTATCCATCACCGCATTACATGTGCCACCGAGGACTTTTGTCACATCATTTATATCAAGCCATGATTATACCGAATGATCCTCGGTCATAATCATACTAAGTTCATCTACGCACGTAAGCCAAAGATAACATAATATAACATGAGGATGATGATAATGACATAATAATTCAATAAAACAAGTTCAAGAATTATTTAATCCAGTGAATTATTAACGCCCAAATTGTCAACATGATCATTGTTTTGTAGAGTAAAATTCAAGAATAATCGGAAGAATATTTCCATGAAAAGATATGGATGAAACGCAAATATCAAAGATATTCTACTAATTTCATGGAGTATAAGTCAAAGTTTTAACCATTTGGGTATAATAAAGAATGGAATAACAAAAGAAATCACCGTGCATGCAGATTGCCAGATAGACAAAGTTATTCCAATAGAATAATAATAACGGAACCGTGTCGTGAAATTCACAACCGACAGGATGATCCAAATGTAATAATAAATCTTTGAATAATAAACAATGGAACCGAGTTCGAAAGTGTAAAACACACGAGATGTGATATTCCAATGTAATAATAAATGCGGAATAATAAACAATGGAACCGTGTCAAAGGTGTAAAAACATGTACAGGATATTCCAGCAGAATAATAAAGAATGGAATAATGAAGAAGATCACCAAGTATAGGGATTCAGCGTATACTGAGTTATTCAATGTAATAAATAAGAATGGAATAATATAAGGATTTCACCAAGTATAGGGTATCTGCCGTGATATATAGGTTATGTATAGGGTATGCCACTTTTACGGAGTTATTCCAATGTAATAATAATGAATGGAATAATGAAGTTCTCTTTATGAATAAGAAGAATAACACCCACTTACGGGTACAACAAATAATATCCTTACTAGTAAAAGACATGGATATCAAAGCGGTGAAGTACCGAATACTCTTCTTTCTCTCTATAGATTTTCTCTCTATAGCTTCTCTATAATTTCTCTAGAGTTTCAAATTGAATTCGTAAGAAAATAATGAAGGAATGAGCTTCATTTATAGGAAAATAGAATGCATAGTAATAAATCCATGAGCGGTCAGATTGATTTACTTTAATCTGACGGTCCATATTTAAAGCAAAATCTTTTAAATAAAATATAATATATTCTATTTATATAAAAACATTTTACTATGCAAACACTATGCAAGACTATGCAAAACACTACGCAACACTATGCATAATAAAATATAATATATTTATTTATGTAATAACTTTAATAAAGTATTCTATTTTATATAAAAGATGTTTCATTTTATTACGTTAATAATACTGAATAAAACAAAACGTCATTATCGCTATAATAATTCATATTATTAATCGACAATAATGGAATCAAAC
Source organism: Panax quinquefolius (assembly GCA_020205615.1). Classification (NCBI taxonomy): domain Eukaryota; kingdom Viridiplantae; phylum Streptophyta; class Magnoliopsida; order Apiales; family Araliaceae; genus Panax; species Panax quinquefolius. Next base: position 667,925 of record CM035173.1, on the reverse strand, counting down.
CGAGTGACTTTCACATAAGTATCAATAATCAATACCAGGTGCTACTATGCAACCACACGTATTCGTACTTTTACTACCGAAAGTAGTTCAACAAAGATTAACCAGTAAAACTTCCGCCGTTATTTCAATAAAATATTTTGTCGTTTTCTCAATCAAATAATAATTATGTTGTGCGGTCCACCAATGATTGAGTAGTGCATACGAATATTTCCTGCTAAACCTAATATTCCCAGACCAATCGAATATAATATAACCACTGCATACTTTACAAAATTTATAAATACTACCCACAACTATAATATTATCTCAAATTCACACCATAATATTAAAAATTATTTCGACAAAATTTAAATCTTTATTGATAAAATCTGGGGTCTCACAATCTCCCATCCTTATGGAATTTAAGCCCTCGAAATTAGGGTACGATACTGGTATGATAAAGAGGTGAGGATACCTTGAATACCTTTATCGTTAAAAATATTAAATTCATCTTCTAATCCGCCAAAGATATTCATTAACAATTCATCTTTGCACTACAAAGCTAAAGATATATAACTATAAAACCAATAATCTTTGAGGCGCGACTTAATAAGATATCACGACCACGAATTATCCATGCATTTGGCCAAGGATATTCGTGTTTTCAATTACTGGTAATGATTATACCGAATAATCCTTGGTCATAATCATACCAAGTATATCAATGCACTACTACTAAAGATGACTTTTACCACATCCATGAATTAATATTTCATTCTTTGAGACTCAAATTTCAATAATTAATCCATATCATCGAATCATCCCCGCACTACGGTGCCAAGGATATTCATTAGTATCACGAACACGAATTATCCATGCACTACTGCCAAAGATAATCGTGTATTCATTAAGTATCACGAGCACAAATTATCCATGCACTACTACCAAAGATAATCGTGTATTTATTAGTATCACGACCACAAATTATCCATGCACTAAGGCCAAAGATAATCGTGTATTCATTAGTATCACGACCACAAATTATCCATGCACTACGCCAAAGATAATCGTGTATTCATTAGTATCACGACCACAAATTATCCATGCACTACTACCAAAGATAATCGTGTATTCATTAAGATCACGACCACAAATTATCCATGCACTACTACCAAAGATAATCGTGTATTCATTAGTATCACGACCACAAATTATCCATGCACTACGTATTCATTAGTATCACGACCACAAATTATCCATGACTACGGCTAAAGATAATCGTGTATTCATTAGTATCACGACCACAATTATCCCATGCACCACGTGCCAAAGATAATCGTGTTTTCAATTACGGTTATGATTATACCGAACAATCCTTGGTCATAATCATACCAAGTCCATCTACGCACTACATGAAGCGAGATGACTTTCAACATAACATAAACATGAGGATAATGATATAAAGAATCAATCAAATGAGATAAAGGATAAATATTAAACATTTATAATATAATTTATCCAGATTCAAGAATATCCCCATGTTATCAATCACTTAATAATCTTATAATCTAATATCATTAATATTATAACAATATTTTAATCACTTAAATTTATAAACAATTTATCTCAATTGTTTACGCTTTACCATATAATGCATTTAATCATTCAAAATGCCATACTCATAAGATATCATCACCAATTATCAAATCCCTCAAAACAAAATATGATATACTCTATATAGGATTCTCTAGCCATAAAATCCTATTTTCAACTTTCATACTTCACATAACATATTTAACTCATATGTTCGTAATTAAACTATTTTCATGAAAATACCAAATCAGTCCCAAAAATATTTCTTTTCTGGGATTTAGCATAATATAGTCCCATAATGAAAATATATTTTCTCGGAATTTTAAAATTCATTTACTATTTTTCAAAAATCAATTTCTAATTAATTCTTTAAGAAATTAGCTACCTCAAGTTTAACTTCAAAAATTCCCAAATCTTGACAGGACCTTACACATGTTAACGTGAGCTTCCAATTTAAATTTCATGGCCATCGGAGTTATAGAACTCCGGTTATAGCGTTTTTCGTCGGAAAAACCTATATATTGAAATAGTCATAACTTGCTCATTTTAAGTCAGAATGAGCTCATTTTTGGACAGGAGGTACTTTATACCATATACTTTCATGTCCCAAAAGGAAAGAATTTTTCTCATAATTTAAGTGGCCGAAACAGCCCCTCTAAAATCATGGCAGCAGCTTTTTCGGTTTTTACAGCTTTGCACTCCTTTTCTAAAATCAGTCCCACACAAAAATCTACAACACCTTTTCCAGTAATTCCACTTGGATTAGTTAGGTAACTCATAGATCTAACTCTAGGACTTGACCACACTCAAAAATTCAAAATATAATAAGAGATTTGGTTAATTGAATTTCATGTTACGTTTTTCACCAAAATCTGATTTTCAACTCTTTGTGATTTCTAAGAAACTTTCATGTTTTCACATACCAACCAACATAACTCATCATAACACTTACTAATACCACTAATACCCATGATTTTCATTAGTCCAATGCTTTTATTATGACTTTCATCATAATCCACGTAAATGCATCATTTTAGTTCAAGAAACATTTGAGGGTTTAAGAAATGGGTTTTTGTCTTTGGGGTCAATACAAAATTCGATTTCACGCCTAGGGTAGGCTAGAAAGTCTTCAAGAATACGCCAAGAAATTTATTAATGATAGAAATATCATTCAAAACCGTGACTCTCATCCAAAACTTAGATAATACATCACATTGATACCAATCTGTGACTTCTATCCCTTAACCTAGATAAGACCTCACAATGATACCTATAAACTTGCCATCTTCATTCACGATGTCGCTTACAGAAGTCCGCTTCGGCATTCCACACAAGGAAGTCAACAACGAAAGGTTCGGGGCTCTTTACTTATGGCTTGATATGACAATAATTGACTTTAGTAGTTTGGTTACTTGAATTCGCATAACAAAGGTTGGTTATGAATATAAAAGCTAACAACCTTATGAAAAGAATAATGAGTAGTTAATCAATCGTTTTCAAAAATTACCTCAAAGGCAAGTATTTTCAAAGAGATAATATCGACAGTAACGTGAAAGTGTTTATTTGAATCAAACAAGATTTAAAAAGCGATTGGAGGTAACGAAGGCTCTTACTAACGAGGTTTCAACCAACAAGTCAAAGTCTAACTTCTCCTGAGTCAAATTTAAACGTTGAACGCAAAGCAAGTGAGATAAAAGAATGGGTAGAACCGATATCTAATAAGGTATAGACTTCGCAAGAATTTATAATTAACTAACCTGCGTGCTAACTTCGCTCGAGTCACTTGCTTTTTAAGAAGTCATGAAAAACGCCTTCATGAAACCACCGACTTTGTTTTGTCCGTATCCGCCTTTGGTGCCACCGTCCCCAATTGGACTTGACTTTGGTGCATGACAAAATCGAGCTAAATGACCTTCTATTCTTGAAATTTCCACTTCTACTATCTTCGCCATGATTACCACCAAGTGGTTACCATTCTCGCATGATAATTTCTCCCACGATGGTCATCATTGTTCGATGGTCGATTATCACAGATGATTATTATCGTGTTGTTGGTCATTACCTTTTGGTTGAGCTGACTCATTATCGCGCTCCAATAACCGAGCCCTATTCACAACATCTAAATACAAACACTGTCACAAAACAAGGGTTAATTAACATATCACATTTTATCCCTATACTCTGACCGACCAATTAAATACCAAATAAACTTAGGTATGTCATACTAGCGAAAGAATTCCCCGTCTCTCCCCTCCTAGTTCTTATCTCACATTTCAGCCAGGGATCATATCCCTAAGCTCTGATACCAACTGTGACGCCCCCAAAATTAGGTATACGTCACCCATCTTGGGTCGCCACTTACATAGTACATAAATTCAAATACAACTTACTAATATAATCGGCGGTACAATACGACATATAAATCGTGAGTTTGAATACAAATATTGTCTACTAGATAATATACAAACTCAAAAGGAGTCCTCATTACAACTATTATCACACTATTTCACAGAATAGTGAGGACTACTAATGCTATCCTCGGACCATTACTCGTTCCTCGACTGTCCAAATTTATGTTCTCATTTTTCAAGAGAACAAGTGAAAGAAAGGGTGAGCTCAACTAGCCCAAAGAAGAAATATTATGACTAAGATAATGCGTAATAAATTATCATTAGCCTTCAACAAGTGTTAAACCGATAAAATACAATAGACAACAAGTTTAATCTGCAATGAATAAGCAATCCATTAAAAGAGTCAAGAGAAAATAAAATCTACTATCTTTTATGATTTAAAAGGTTTTTCATCATTGTTATATTGAGACTCAAACTTTAATGAATAAACCACAATATCTAATCATCCACGTACACCACGGCCAAGGATTTTCATCAAATTATCAATGGTCATGATTATACCAAATCACCCCCGGTCATAATCATACCAAAAACTATCCATCATCTGCATTACAGAAGCCACAATCGAGGACTTTTTGTCACATCATTTATATCAAGCCATGATTATACCGAATGATCCCTGGTCATAATCATACTAAGTTCATCTATGCACGTAAGCCAAAGATAACATAATATAACATGAGGATGATGACAATGACATAATAATTCAATAAAACAAGTTCAAGAATTATTTAATCCAGAATTATTAACGCCCAAATTGTCAACATGATACTGTTTTGTAGAGTAAAATTCAAGAATAATCAGAAGAATATTTCCATGAAAAGATACTGGATGAAACGCAAATATCAAAGATATTCTACTAATTTCATGGAGTATAGAAGTCAAAGTTTTAACCAACTAGGTATAATAAAGAATGGAATAACAAAAGAAATCACCATGCATGCGGTACTTCGCATGGACAGGTTATTCCAATAGAATAATAATAACTAACCGTGTCGGGTGAAATTCACATCGGCAGGATGATCTAATGTAATAATAAATCTTTGAATAATAAATATGGAACTAATGGAACATGATTCACCAAGATAACGCCCCCAAAATTAGGTATACATCACCCATCTGGGTCGCCACTTACATGGCATGTAATTTAAAAACAACTTATTAACATAATCTGTCAGGTATAATTTACATAAACCGTGAGTTTAAATACAAATATCGCCTACTAGATATTATACAAACTCAAAAAAAAAGTCCTCATTACAATTATTATCACACTATTTTACGTAATAGTGAGGACTACTAATGCTATCTTCAGACCATCACTGCTTCCCGACTCGTCCCCAAATTTATATTATCATTTCAAGAGAATAAAGGAAAGAAAGGGTGAGCTCAACTAGCCCAAAGAAGAAATATTATGACTAAGATAATGCGTAATAAATTATCAATAGTCTTCAATAATGTTAAACCGATAAAAAATACAATAGACAACCAGCTTTAATCGCAAATGAATACGTAATCCATTAAAAGAGTCAAGTAGAAAATAAAGTCTACTATCTTTTAGGTTTTAAAAGGTTTTTCATCATCGCTTATAGCCGAGACTCGCCTTTTAATAAATATTTCACATCATCGAATCACCCCGCACTACGGCCAAGGATATTCTTTAAGATCACGACCACAATTATTCATGCACTACGCCAAGAATATTTGTGTATTCATTAATGGTCATGATCATGCCAACAATCGCCCATCAATGCACTACTACTACTAATCGAGGATTTTTATCACATCATTTGTAACATTACTACCATGATTACACAATCAATAGTCTCTCGGTCATAATCATACCAAGTCCATCTACGCACTACAGCCATGTAGATGACTTTTAAAAAAAAAATATAAACACGAGGATGATGACAATGATATAAGAATTCAATAAAACAAGTTCAAGAATTATTTTATCCAGAATTATTAACGCCCAAATTATCAACATGATATCGCTTTTTAGAGTAAAATTCAAGAATGATCGTAAGAATATTTTCATGAAAGATATCGATGAAACGCAAATATCAAGGATATTCTACTAATTTCATGGAGTATAGAAGTCAAAGTTTTAACCAACCGGGTATAATAAAGAATGGAATAACAAAAGAAATCACCATGCACGCGATAGATCGCATGCAAAAGTTATTCCAAATGTAATAATAAATAACTAACTGTGTCGTGAAATTACACCGGCTGTGATGTTCCAATGTAATAATAAAGATGGAACTGCATCCTGTAAAACACATGATAGATATTCCAATGTAATAATAAAGATTTTAACTGTGTCCGTAAAAAACACATGCATGTGATGTTCCAAGAGTAATAATAAAGATTTTAACCGTGTCCTGTAAAACACATGCATGTGATGTTCCAATGTAATAATAATAAAGATTTTAACCAGTCCTGTAAAACACACACGCATGTGATGTTCCAAATGTAATAATAGAAGAATGTCACCAAGTATATAGGTAAACCACTTATACAAAAGTTATTCCAATGTAATAATAAGCAATGGAATAACAACAGCTTCTCTTCATTAATAAGAAAGAATAACACCCCTTACATTTGGTAGAGATTGAATACGCAGAAGCAGTAGTAAGAATAAAATACTCTTCTTCTTTCTTCTTATTCTCTCTATACTTTTCTCTCTATAGCTTGAATGAATTCGTGAAAAATAATGAAGCCTCAGCCTCTATTTATAGAAGATTTCTAGCTTAAAGACCGCCGTGTGAAAAGGCAAAGTGGCTCGCGAAAATCGGTTCGACGCTCAGTAATGTGAAACGACAAGTGGTTCGACGCTCAGAATGTGAAACGACAAGTGGTTCGGACGTCTGTAAAGGTAATTACTATTAACGGAAGGTAAATACTATCGATTTAAGGTAAATACTATTCACAAGGGTAATTACTATCGACGAAGGTAATTACTATCGACGAAGGTAAATACTATTCACAAGGGTAATTACTATCGACGAAGGTAATTACTATCGATTTAAGGTAAATACTATTCACAAGGGTAATTACTATCGATTTAAGGTAATTACTATCGACGAAGGTAAATATTATTCACAAGGTAATTACTATCGACGAAGAGACTCTTAGATGATGATGACATACGAGCCCCCATAAAATAATCAAACTTACCACAAATCATTTTTTTTTTTCATCAACACATATTTAATCTTTCAACAATTATTAATCATTTATAACTTGTCGCCTCAATTATTGATTTAATACTATAACATATTATACGTGATGATACCGTGACAATAATGAATCAATAATATAAGAGATATGATGCAAAGAATTATCGTAGTAATAATCGAGCATACCGAAAGTGACTTCTCACGTAAAGATCAATAATCAATACCGCAGTGCTACTACGCAACTACGCCAGACATCGCATTTTTACCACCGGTAGTTCAACAGCTTTAACCAGAATACCTCCGCCGTTATTTTTATAAAATATTTTTGTCGCTTTTTCAATCCGATAATAATTTCGCTTGTGGGGTCCACCAATGATTGAGCCATGTATTTAATATTCCCTAACAAAAAAGAATATTCCCCACCAAACTAATATTTTATAACAACTCAGATACTTTGCAAAATTTATAAATATTACCCACAACTATAACATTATATCAAATTTATTCCATAATATTCAAAAATAATATTTATAGAAAAATTCATCTTTATTTATAAAAGTCGGGTCTTACAACCTCCCTTCTTATGAAATTTCGCCTCAAATTAGGGTACGTACACTGGTATGTCAAGAGGTAAGGATACCTTGATTTCATTTTCGATTCTAACTCCCAAGTCATTTCTCAACATCGTGGTTCCTCCACAAAACTTCGATTTGAGGTATAACTCGAGCGTAGAATATGTTCCTTCTTATCCAAAATTTGAACAGAACCTCTTCATACGCCAAATCTTCCGCTATTTCGTCCTGCTTCTAACTCAATAATATGGTTCGGTCTTTCACATATTTACGTAATATAGATATGTGAAAAACGTTATGAACACGTAGACATATTTCAGCAGTTAAAGTTAGTCTATAGGCCACGCTCCTACTCGATCGAGGATTAAAATGGACCGATGAATCGAGGGTTAAGTTTTTTTCTCTCTTTCCAAATCTTGTAACTCCTTTCCATGGAGCAACTCTTAACAACACACGATCTCCTATATCGAATTCCACGCCCTTTCGATGAAGATCAAGATAACTCTTTTGTCGATTTTGTGAGGTTTTTATACGCTGTCGGATCGTTTCAATCTTTTCCGTAGTCATACGCATCAACTCCCGGGTCCCAACAACGCTGCTTCACCCACCTCATCCCAAAGATAATCGAGAAACTACACTTTCTTCCATACAACGCTCGAATGGAGCCATGCCAATACTTGCTTGATAATCATTGTTGTAGGAAAACTCCACCAATGGTAAGAACTTGTCCCAACTCCCTTGAAATCAAGGACACAGTAGTCTTAATAGATCTTCAAGAGTTTGAATAGTCCTCTCCGATCGTCCGTCCATTCGAGGATGATATGCCGAAGCTAAATCGTAAAGTCCGCGCTCATAGCTTTTTGCAAACTAACCCAAAATCGTGAAGTGAATCTTGGGTCTCGATCGTAAACTATGGATACCTAAGATACCATGCGCCTTACAATCTCGCTTATGTACATAACGAGCAAGACGCTCAAGTGTATAAGTTTTCAGACGCAGAAGAAATGAGCAGACTTGGTCAATCTATCAACAATGACCCAAATCGCATCAATGCCTCGAGAAACCTTAGAAGACCGCAGAACTAAATCCATGGTAATGTGCTCCCACTTCCATTCTCGAATTTCAAGTGGTTGCAATGGACCTTTTGGTACTTGATGCTCCGCTTAACTCGTTGACAAGTTAGACACCTCGAGATAAAAAACGCTATCTCTCTCTTCATATTGCTTCCACCAAAATGTACGATTTAATATCATGATACATTTTGGTACTCCTGTGATGGATTGCAAATGGTGTGTTGTGTGCTCCATCATGATATTATACTTTAAATCGTGGTCGTTAGAACACAAAGTCCGGAGTCGACTCAAGTATTCCTTCTTCATCGATTCTTGCTTCCTAAGATAAGACCTTCAGACTTTCTTCCTCATACGATCGCCCCGTGTCCAGAGCTGAAAGCAGCCTTTAACTTTATCAATTAAAGTCTGGTTCTACTCAGATACTCGCTTATCATCACACGCGCGCCCCGAGTCTTTAATTCTATCTCCATCCTTTGTAAGTCACACAAATGGGCCTTTCATGCGTTGACAATATCGCACTCAGATTTGCAGATATGATTTTCTACTCAACGCGCCTACCACCACGCTCTTTTCCGTGATGGTATCGATGGTATGATCATAATCTTTCACAGCCAAGCCAACGCCGTTGTCGTGATGTCGAGTTCCTTTTGAGTGAAGAAATATTCGAGGCTTTTACGATCCGTAAAGATCTCCACTTTCTCCCCATACAAGTAATGCCTCCAAATTTTAAGTGCAAGAAGATAACAACCGCTAACTCTAGATCATGAGTAGGATAATTCCTCTCATATTCTTTTGAGTTGTCGCGAGGCATAAAGCTATTACTTTTCCATGTTGCATGAGAACACATCCCAACCTTTTGCTCAAGCATCATCAGAGATGACAAATCCTCCGAGCCGATGGTATCACGTAACAAAATAAATAAGTCTCCTCGAAGTTCTGAAAACTCTTCTCACATTCTTCGCTTCCAACCGAACTTTCAGATCTTTCCGAGTCACCGAAGTAACGGAATAGCGATTCGAGAAAATCCTTCCATTTAATCTCCGATAATAACCAAATAAACCGAGAAAGCTACGATTTCGGCCATCGATTTAGGTTGTTCTAGCCAATAGCTTCAATTTTGTCGGGTCAACAGATATTCCATGACTTGATACCACGTGCCCAAGGAATGCTACTTCTTCAAGCCGTAACTCGTGATTTCTTCAACTCGCATAAAGCTTATATTCACGGCTTTTGGAGTGTCACCTCAAGTGTTGCTTTCATGATCTTCACGCTTTGGAATAAATAAGGATGTCATCAATAAAGACGACCACAAAGTGATCTAAATATTCCTTGAATACTCTGGCTCATCATATCCATGAAGGCAAAGAGGAGCATTAGTCAATCCAAAGGATATGACTAGAATTCATAATGCCCGCATCGAAGTTTCAAAGCCGCCTTTCGAATGTCACGGTTCTAATCTTCAATGGTGATATCCTAATCTAAGATCAATCTTTGAAAAGAATTTGGCTCCTTGCAATCGGGTCAAACAGTCATCAATACGCGGGCAATGGATACCTATATTTTGATGGTGACATGATTCAACTCCCGATAATCAATACAAAGTCGATACTCCCATCTTTCTTCTTCACGTAATAGTAACAGAGCACCCCAAGGAGAAGTACTAGACTAATAAAGCCAATGTCTAACAATTCTCGCATTGGGTCTTTAACTCCTCAAGTTCAATAGAGCTATTCGACATGGGCTTTGAAATAGGTTTTGTACCGTGTTCAAGGTCGATACAAAATTCAATTTCACGCCCGGGGTAGGCCAGAAGTTCTTCTGGGAATACGCCAGAAATTTATTAACAATAGAATATCGCTTAAAACCGACGATTTTTATTTAAATCGTGATATGAGCTAAGAAAGCTTGACATCCGCTTTTCAATAAACGAATAGCTTTATGGCTTCGAGATGACCGTGATTGATTTTAATGGTTTGGTCGTTTGAATTCAAGATAATAGGTTGATTAGAATATGAAAGCTAACAACCTTATTTAAAACAATCAATTTTTGCATGATAAGTAGTTAACCAATCAATCCCTAGTAATCACGCCAAATGCAAGTATTTTTAATGAAATAAGATCGATGTAATGTGAGGGTACCGATTTGAACCAAACAAGACTTATAAAAGTGGATGTAATGAAGGTTTCTCCCAACTGAGTTTCCACAGATAAGTCAAAGTCTAATTTCTCCTGAGTCAAATTTAATCGATGAGCGCAAAGTAGAGAAATAAAAGAATGGGTAGAACCCAGATCAAATAAAGTATAGACTTCATTAGAGTTTATGATAAGCTTACCCGTGATGACCTCATTCGGATTCCTTGCTTCTTTGGGAGGTCACAACAAACGCCTCCTCAGACTAACGGTTTTGAATTTTCCGGGACGGCCTTTGGTGTTTCCATCCTAGCTGAATTTGTCTTCAGAAACGCACAAAATCGAGCTGTTGACCTTTCTTCCACAATTATAACACGCTTTGACTCGCATGACGCAGCTTTGATCGATGTGTCCTCTCCTCCGCATTTGAAGCATATACGATAGTGGTCTTTTCCTTCCTTAACAACGGGTGCCGGTGCCGACGCTCTTTCCATCATTGTTGAATCTCCTTTTCGAAATGTCCATTCTTATTGTTTTGGCCCCGATTACCACCAAGTGGTTACCATATCCGCCCGTTGATTCCTCCACGCTTGTTGTCACCGCTCGATGACTATTCTCACCGGTATTATAATTTTGCTTACCGCTTCTCTTTTAGTCAGGTTGACTCATTATTATCGCTCCACTAATCGAGCCCTATTTACAACATCCAATACAAACACGCTTTATGAGAAATAAGATGTCGACGATTCCCGCTTCAAACTCTCTTAAAACATTCGCGCCATTCTCTCTTCATTATCCACCAAGTGGGATTAAACCGTGATAACTCCGCAAATTTTTTGCCTCAGATCACGACACCTGGCCATATTGTTTTGTTCCAACTTGATAAACTCCACCTCCTTCATGTGGCGTAATACTTTCGTGAAAGTATTTGTCGTTGAATGTACCCCCGAACTTCTCCCAAGATATCTTCAAGACAAAGAAGTCGAGTACGCTTTTACCGATTCCCACCAAGAATCCGCCCTCCGCAAGAACATAAAGGCAAGAAAGGGAACCTTTTGCTCTCTGAGCATCCCAAGACATCAAATATCTTGGTAACTGCTTTATCCATGCTTCCGCCGTAAGTGGTTTTGCTCTCCTTAAACTCCGGTGGTCCCAGCCTTAAATTGTTTAAGCGGTGACCGCCGAGAGTTTTCCGTGTTTCCACCCACGCTTTTGGATGTGAGTCGCTCGCTCTCGTCATTGTCAGATAAATCAGATAAAGCCTCAACATTTGATCATCATTTGGTCGGTTGTTGTTGTTTGTATGAGGATTGTCGCCTCGATGCATTATTATCCCGATTATCGATATGGTGAATCAACAATCGTCAAGGCCCATCGCTATTCTCAACATTCTCGATGTCATTTTCAGACATCGCCACAAAACAAAAGGTTAATTGACATGTAACAAATTATCCTATATCTTCCGACCAACCAATAAAATATCACATAAACTTAGTAGTCATACTAATAAGGTATTCCCTGCCTCCCTCCTAGTACTATTCTCACATCTTAGCTGTGGATCATATCCCTAAGCTCGATAATCAACCGTGACGCCCCCAAAATTAGGTATACATCACCCATCTGGGTCGACACTTACATGGTATGTAATTTAAAAACAACTTATTAACATAACTGTCAGGTATAATACGATATAAACCGTGAGTTTAAATACAAATATCGCCTACTAGATATTATACAAACTCAAAAAAAAGTCCTCATTACATATATTATTATCACACTATTTTACGTAATAGTGAGGACTACTAATGCTATCTTCAGACCATCACTGCTTCCCGACTCGCCCCAAATTTATATTATCATTTCCTCAAGAGAACAAAGGAAAGAAAGGGTGAGCTCAACTAGCCCAAAGAAGAAATATTACGACTAAGATAATGCGTAATAAATTATCAATAGTCTTCAAATAATGTTAAACCGATAAAATACAATAGATAAACCAGCTTTAATGCAGCAATGAATACGCAATCCATTAAAAGAGTCAAGTAGAAAATAAAGTCTACTATCTTTTAGGTTTTAAAAGGTTTTTCATCATCGCTATAAATTGAGACTCAATTTTAATAAATATTTCACATCATCGAATCACCCCCCGCACTACGGCCAAGGATATTCTTTAAGATCACCACCACAATTATTCACGCACCACGGCCAAGAATATTTTGTATTCATTAATGGTCATGATCATGCCAACAATCGGCCCATCAATGCACTACTACCATCGAGGATTTTTATCACATCATTTGTAACATTACTGGCCATGATTACAATCGAATAGTCTCTCGGTCATAATCATACCAAGTCCATCTATGCACTATGTGCCATGTGATGACTTTCAAAAAAAATATAAACACGAGGATGATGACAATGATATAAGAATTCAATAAAACAAGTTCAAGAATTATTTTATCCAGAATTATTAACGCCCAAATTATCAACATGATACATTTTGTAGAGTAAAATTCAAGAATGATCAAGAATATTTTCATGAAAAGATATCGGATGAAACGCAAATATCAAGGATATTCTACTAATTTCATGGAGTATAAGTCAAAGTTTTAACCAACCGGGTATAATAAAGAATGGAATAACAAAAGAAATCACCATGCACGCGATAGATCGCATGCATGTGTTATTCCAATGTAATAATAAATAACTAACCAGTCGTGAAATTCACACCGGCTGTGATGTTCCAATGTAATAATAAAGATGGAACCAGATCCGTGTAAAACACATGATAGATATTCCAATGTAATAATAAAGATTTAAACCAGTCCGTAAAAACAACACATGCATGTGATGTTCCAACAGTAATAATAATAAAGATTTTAACCAGTCCTGTAAAACACATGCATGTGATGTTCCAATGTAATAATAATAAAGATTTTAACCAGTCCTGTAAAACACATGCATGTGATGTTCCAATGTAATAATAGAAGAATGTCACCAAGTATAGGTAAACCACTTATATACAAAGTTATTCCAATGTAATAATAAGCAATGGAATAACAACAGCTTTCTTCATTAATAAGAAAGAATAACACCCCTTACATTTGGTAGAGATTGAATATCGCAAAGAAGCAGTAAGAATAAAAATACTCTTCTTCTTTTCTCTTATTCTCTATACTTTTTCTCTCTATAGCTTGAATGAATTCGTGAAAAATAATGAAGCCCCAGCCTCTATTTATAGAAGATTTCTAGCTTAAGACCGCCGTGAAAAGTGTGAAAAGGCAAGTGGCTCGACGAATCGGTTCGACGCTCAGAATGTGAAAACCACAAGTGGTTGATCGAGAATGTGAATGTGAAACGCACAAGTGGTTCGACGTCGGTAAAGGTAATTACTATTAACGTAAAGGTAAATACTATTCACAAGGTAAATACTATCGACGAAGGTAAATACTATTCACAAGGGTAAATACTATAAGGGTAATTACTATCGAAGGTAATTACTATCGACGTAAGGTAAATACTATTCACAAGGGTAATTACTATCGACGAAGGTAATTACTATCGACGAAGGTAAATACTATTCACAAAGGTAATTACTATCGATTTAAGAGACTCTTAGATGATGACATATGAGCCCCCATAAAATAATCAAACTTACCACAAATCATTTTTTTTTTCATCAACACATATTTAATCTTTCAACAATTATTAATCATTTATAACTTGTCGCCTCAATTATTGATTTAATACTATAACATATTATATATGATGATATCGTGACAATAATTGAATCAATAATATAAGAGATATGATGCAAAGAATTATCGAAAGTAATAATCGAGCATATGAAAGTGACTTCTCACGAAAAGCATCAATAATCAATACCGTGTGCTACTACGCAACCACGCCAGACATCGCATTTCTTTTACCACCGGTAGTTCAACAGCTTTTAATTCAGAATACTCTCCGCCGTTATTTTTATAAAATATTTTTTTGTCGTTTTTTTCAATCCGATAATAATTTCGTCAGGGGTCCACCAATGATTGAGCCATTGCATTTAATATTCCCTAACAAAAAGAATATTCCCACCAAACTAATATTTTATAACAACTCAGATACTTTGCAAAATTTATAAATATTACCCACAACTATAACATTATATCAAATTTATTCCATAATATTCAAAATAATATTTATAGAAAAATTCATCTTTATTTATAAAAGTATTTACTTTAATCGACGATCCATAATTAAAGCAAAATCTTTTAAATAAAATATAATATATTCTATTTATATAAAAACATTTTACTATGCAAATACTATGCAACACTATGCAAAAACACAATACAAAATACTATGCAACACTATGCATAATAAAATATAATATATTCTATTTATGAATAACTTTAATAAAGTATTCTATTTTATATAAAAGATGTTTCGCTTTTATTACGTTAATAATACTGAATAAAACAAAACGTCATTATCGCTATAATAATTCATATTATTAATCGACAATAATGGAATCAAACTAAGTGACTTCTCACATAAGCATCAATAATCAATACCGTAATGCTACTTACGCAACCACACGTGACATCGCATTTCTTTTACTATGAAAGTAGTTCAACAAGATCAACAGTAAAACTTCCGCCGTTATTTCAATAAAATATTTTTGTCGTTTTTTCAATCCGACAATAATTATGTTATGGGGTCCACCAATGATTGAGTCATTTATTTAATATTCCCCGCTAAACCTAATATTACCCCACCAATCGAATATAATATAACCACTTGCATACTTTGCAAAATTTATAAATACTACCCACAACTATAATATTATCTCAAATTCACACCATAATATTGAAAAATTATTTCGACAAAATTTAAATCTTTATTGATAAAATCTGGGGTCTCACAATTAATTTATATGATAAGGAAATATTTATTTGATGTGGATATAAATGATGGATTTATTTATGTGGTTATAAATGAAGGAATTAATGTTGAGGTGTTTTATCAAGATTTTGTCGATTGGAGGTATTAAAACTTAAATCTGTTCTTAAAGTTTTATTGCGTGAGTTGTAATTTTAATCAAATAGTTGGATCGTTGTGATTTTTGGATATGTTATACATATATGAGTTGAGTATATGTCCACAAATTTTGAACCGTTGAAAATTAACGCATGATTTGTTATGAATTTTAAAAGGTGTTGAAACGGTGTTAAAAATCGTCCGTTTATGGATTTCGGATATTTTCTATTTGGAATTTGGAAAAACTCAAAGCTACAAAGTTGTAGAGAATTCGATTTCGTCTGGAATAGATATAAAATTCGTATTTTTCTAAAAAGCGAGCTATTTTCTATGAATTATTGAAGTTTTAGAAAATAAAATAATTTTTATTAAAATTGGGTGGGACCCACTTTTTGGTTGGTGTAGTAAACATGTGCTAAAATTAATTTTCAAGTGTGGTGGCTGTTGATTTCTCAAATATGGCTGCGTAGGAAAAAGGAGAAAATAATAATATATTTTATTAATTTAGTCTCCTTTGTCGTTCTAGCATTTTCCTATAAATAGGCGCTTAAGTTAGAATTAAAAATCACACCAGAAACATAAGTTTTCTCTCTTTCTCTCTCTATATTATCGAGCATATTTTGTGAGTATTTTGATACTTTGAGAGTTGCTAATGAGTTCAAGTTTCCTTCAAATCATACATCCGATATTAGGTAGAAACGCTTTTCTTTTGAGGTAAGAGATTTTAAGGATTATTATGTTTATCATGTTTCGTAATTTTTCTGACCTTTAAAAATTCTGGAAAAATTTAAAATGATAATTTGATGAGTTTCCTTGATTGTGTCCAAAAATGGCAATTTTTGGATGTATATATCAGGAGTTATGGATTTTATGAGAAAAGACTATTTTAAAAGTAACCCTTATAACTCCTTGTGGTTAACTCTAAAATTGGTAAAATTTTTATTGGGAGTACATCTATATAACATCAGTATATTTTGTAAATTTTGGAATTTTTGGACAAAAGTACAATTTATGATAAATGTCTAAATATTCGGAAGTTTTGACCATGTGAAATATAGTAAATGAATTTTAAAAATTTTGAGAAAAATATATGTTTAATATGAGACTATATTATGCTAAATCCTAGAAAAAAAATATTTTTGGAACTGATTTGGTATTTTTCATGAAAATGGACTAGTTATGAATAAATAAATTAAATATGTTATGTGAAGTAACAAAATTGAAAAATAGGATTTTATGGCTTGGGAATCCTATATATGGTATATGCAGATTTTTGATAAGGTTGTTGGTTATTGGTGATGAAATCTTATGAGTTTGACATTTTAGTATGATTAAATGCATTAATTAGTAAAGTGTAAACAATTAAAATAAATTGTTTATAAGTTTAAGAAATGATTAAAATATTGTGGTAGTATTAATAATATTAGAATTATGAGATTATTAAGTGATTTATAATATTTGGATTAAGGTGTTATGAAATTATTGATTTATGAATCTTACTCTTGAAATTAAATGCAGTTGTTGATCGTATTGTTTTTATTATCATATATAACATTTTATAATCCCTTGATGAAATTTCTCTTTGACTTAAGTGTAAAGATGGGTAGATTATTGGTATGATCGTGACTATGGGTTCTCTTTGGCGAAGGTCAAAAGATGAATTGTTGACCGGTATGATCGTGACCATTGAATTTACAATTGAATATTTTTAGCTTAAGTGCAAAGGTGAATCGATCAACATGGTTATAATTATTATTTATATAAATTCGAAATGATTATATATTTATTTGAGATATGAATATCTTTGGCCCGTAGCAGAAAGACGACTGTTGTTGAATATCTTTGGCTAAGTAGAGCAAAAGATGACTGTTATTGAATATCTTTGGCATGTAGTGTAAAAGATGAACTGTTAATGAATATCTTTGGTCCAGTAGTGAAAAATGAACTTATTAGAATGATTATGAGCGTAAACCGTGATTTGGTATAACCATGATCTTTGATGTTTCGTAAAGACATGTGATGAAAAATATCTTCGTCTTGGATGAAGAGAAAATTAGAACTACAATTATGATTATGAGTTATTCATACGACCGTGAAACAGGATCTCATTGATTAATGTTACTGTGGTTAAAGCATTGTTGGTGAACTTTTAACATGAAGAAGATAATAGACTTTTACGGTCTATTCGACTCTTCTAATGGATCGCTTCATTCATTCACGCAACTATGGTTGAAAAATTTTATCATCTACCATATGTTCTAAATCTCGATTTGACATCGATGAAGGCTATTGATAATTTAATTATCTTTAGTTATGATATTCATTATGGGCTAGTTGTGGTTTCACCCCTTTTGCTTCACAATTCCTTTCGTGTAATAAAAGTGTATCCGGTCGTTTGCCGGGGATATGAGGGGAATAGTGTGGTGGTCCGAGACTATCAAAGTTTCTCAACACATTATAAAAGCGGCATGACATACAATATATAATTGTATTGAGGACCTAAGATGTGTGTGTCGATATTATACGTCACTTAATAATTGATTTTAGTGAACAACAATAGGGTGAGGTGAACCCAACTTTGGAAGGGTGTTTTGCCAATTATCATACAAGAGATGTCTAATGACATACAATCTCGTGTTATCATAAGAAAGGGTTGTGCACATCCACTTTGAGTATATCTACGAGCACTACCTATATGATCTTGGAGTTGGGTTGAAACATAATGTTCAATCGCATGAAGGTGGAGATAGTTATATGTCAAGAGAAGACTCACCATTGGAAGGAACATGATAGTAATCTTCTCATTTTTCTTTTGGGGTCTATTGGATCAACCAAGGATAATTCTCTGGACATATGATATCTATCATAACTTAGATTCATGGCCTCCTATGTAAGAAGGTTTCCTTGAGCACTTTCCAAAGATTTTAATTTCTAAAACAGATTCTAGATTGTACCTTTATGTAAGGTATCTTTGTGAGTCTTGTCCATAGTTGGGACATGAGTCACAGTTGGTATTAAAAATCACAATCTATGTGTTGTTGTATTTTGCACGACAATTGTAGTAATAAAGTTATAGTTATTTTCTTTACTATGTATTTGGCGACTCAAAATAAGTTGGATGGATTGGACCTATTTTGGGGGCGTCACAAGAAGGCAGATGTTGTTCGCCGTCAACTATTCTCAACGGCTAGGAAGGAAGTAAAACCCAACGAACACGTCGAGGACAATCTGTCCTGAACACAGACCCAAGGGGACTAGACTCTAGGCGAGATAACCACGATAAAAGGACGTTAATCTTGGCCAAAAAAATGCACAGGAGAATGATGACGCCATGAAACTTTACTCCTTCAACGAAAAAGATATTGACCCTCAAATGATACTTTTGATAGACGAAGAGGATGGTGCTTCTAGCCATAACTGAAGGTAGGAGCGTTTGCCAGGGAGTCAGTCTAGGACACATCGTCGTGACGATTCTAGGTAGATTAAGAGCAAGCATTGAAGTCGTTCTCGGGAAATTAGCACGCACCAAAGCCGCTCACAGGAGAGAAACAGGCCCCGAGGCCGTTCACACGAAAGCAACAGGCACCGAAGTCGCTCACGGGAAGCAAGTTTAGAAGGTGGAGGGAGGTCCGAACGGAGAAGATAGGAGGCCTCTCCGGACCAAAGAAATCGGGACAAGCGAAAGTCGTCCCCTTGAAGGAGAGAAATCGAAGTGTTAGTCCGAAGATTGGTGAACTTAGAACATAAGCTTGCATATTTTAACCCAAACAAGGGGACCTCAGTCAATTCATCATCGCCATTCTCCCCGGAGATAAATCGAGAACGGGCCGTTCCGAATATGAAGGCTGCATATATGGAAAGTTTTGATGGATCCGAAGACCCCTATGAACATAACCACCCTTATGACCGGCTGACGAACTATTATGACTACTCTGATACTGCCAAGTGTCAAATGTTCATTACAAATTTGAAAAAGGATTATTGGCAGTGGATGACATAATTAGTTTCGAACTTGGGAGTTATCGTTAGCACTCCTAAATTAATACCTTACTTCTGCTCTTTTAACACAAGTATTAGTATAATAACAAGTAAAGGCCGATCCCACGGAAAATTTATTGTTTTGTATTTATCCTCTGAATAACTAAATTATCAAGAATAAATTAATAAGAATTAACAATGAATAAAAAGCTTCAGTTCTTTAGTTAAGTATCACATGTTCACAATCAAGTTTTACAGTATTCACCCTTTAATGAGATTAATAACCCTAGATAACCGCGATAGCTAATTATCTAAAATTCTCTTTATGTGTAAATCTAATGCGACGATCGCCAATAAGAGATTCTAACTATTATATAACCTAAAAATATCAATCTAGATTTAATACAATAAAA
The DNA here is from genome assembly GCA_020205615.1 of Panax quinquefolius. Taxonomy (NCBI): domain Eukaryota; kingdom Viridiplantae; phylum Streptophyta; class Magnoliopsida; order Apiales; family Araliaceae; genus Panax; species Panax quinquefolius. Next base: position 647,557 of record CM035173.1, on the reverse strand, counting down.
GCATGAAGAATGAAAATTAGGTTATTCTATCATCTGCTAGATAATGAGAATAAATCGCATGCACGAAGGAATAAATAAAGTAAACTTAATCAAACCGTTAATTATGAATAAGGTTCAACATCCCTTCAGAACTGAATATAAAGAATTTAGCTCATGTATTTATAATGCCAGACAAAGTCTTAATCCTATGAGAAATAGAAATTCAAATCTTAATGGAAGTTACAAATCATAACCCTAGTTTACATAAAAAAATAGAAATTATTTTGGAAATAAATCTTAGTTTAAAGAAATCCTAAGTCTAATAGAAATATCAATCCCAATCCAAGTAGAAACCTGCCAAAATCTGCTTTGAGAAACTTTCCAAAAAGATAAGATTTCCAAAATTTTTCAAAACTAAATCACAGTGATTCATTTAATGCCTTCATGAGTGCTGCCGAGGTGAATTCGATGAGAAAGAAAAGGGTCAGGCGAGTTCATTGGTGCTTTGGGGTGGAATTTATAGAGAAGAATCCGTCGAGGCGGATCCCCTAGGCCAAACCAATCCACCGGCCATTGTTCTCTTCAACTCAGCTCCAAATCGTCCCGAATCATCACTTAAGCTCCATTTCAACCTAAATTCAATAAAACAACTTATTAAGCACATGTACACAACAAATCATGCAATACAATATGTTAGTTCTCGAAGGCACAATAGTTATCTAGAAGAGGGGGTTGAATAGATATTTAAAACCTTTTTTTTTACTAAGACAGTTTTGATAATGATTTATACACAGCAAAATTAAAGTTTCTTTGAACTCTCTTTTAGATAGAGTTAATGAGAGTGATCAGTTATAACAGTTATAGCAGTTATATCAAGAATAAAATAGACACAATTTTTTTTAAGTGGTTCAGAGAATTTAAAGCTCTTAGTCCACTCTTCTAATCCTCGAGTAGGAAATCCACTAAGGATGTCTTTTACACTTTCTGAATCTCGCAGATTCCTTCTAGACCAGCAGTCTAGGCATTTCTTAGTTCATTCTTGAACTTTTCAAGTCCAGCAAACTTGGTTCTTCACAGTTCACTTAGAACTCTTCAAGTCCTTCTGACTTGGAACTCTTACTTCAGTTGATTGGTAGTTGTTGAGTTCGTGATTGATGCTAATCAGTTGCAGTTAAGCACTTGTTCGAAAGAACTTAGTAGCTGAGCAAGCTTCCTCTTTTTCTCAGATCGTAGAGTTGAGCGTTGAGTGTTCTTGTGCATTTTTGTTCAATACTTGCTTAGCTTTATCATCTGCATATGTTCTGCATATATGTGATCCTTGAAATGTATCAGTTGAAGCCATTTGTTGAAGAATTAAATGCGTTTGATATTTTTGAACTTTGATGGAGACTTTTCTACACACCTTCTGAATTGCATTCGCTCATCGACACGTAGATCGCTTTTCACCTAACACCTGAAAAGGTGTTTTTTCTCTGTCCTATGGTCCTTTCCTTAGCCTCTTGAATACGTTCCTTTTTTTGAATACTAAGGATATCTTTTTTACCGTTGGGACTGGTGAGGACTTCAATGTTTTAAAACCATTCCACATTTGTTAGAATTTGTCTCTAAACAAAAATAGGGCTCGATGCTTCTGACACAAGGTAGATGATGCTCTACGATCCATATCGTGGTGTCTTGTCACATTGGTGCTTGGTCTGAAGAGAACACTACGATCTCTCTCAAGGATTTGCACACTACGATCTTCACTTGCTCGTCTTGCAGAATCTACGTTTCCGAAAGCATACTACGATCTCTGAGTTAGCTTCGGCGAATGTCTGGACCACTCTACGATTTCTGGAGAGGCCCTTCAAGGAAGATACACTACAATCTTCTAAGCTCTACGATCCTGCCTTGGCTTCAGCAATCTGTTGATTAGCTCGATAGACTGCGATTCTTGTTGAAGCCTATCTATTCTTTCAAGTCATAGATCAACCTAACATCTTTGATCTCTTTATCTATACATTCGTTTATAGAATGATGAAAATTAATAGCTAAGATCAACCTAACAATTTTGATCTATCACTAAGTCCTTGTACATATATTCCTCGAAGGACTTTACATATAATCATGAGCATTTACTTTAAACATCAAATCAAAATATGAATTCTTTCAACACAATAAACGTAAAGGAATCAAAATCAATGAATATTATGCACTTATCAGAAATCAATCTCGTCTTGGAAAGAACTCTAAGACAAGTTCCATATCCAGTTCGAAAGCAATAAGAGGAGAGGAAAGCCGATCGAGTCCTTGGTCCAGATAAATCAATATTAAAAAGAAACCTTGAGCCAGTATGTTAAAAGGTTTCAAGGTTAAAAAACATCGCACTCGTAAACGCATACGATCTTTTACTCAACGCGTCAGCTACCACATTCTCTCTTCCACAATGATATTGAATGGTATGGTCGTAATCTTCAACAGCTCGAGCCAACGTCTTTGGCGCATTATACATTCGTCTTGGTTGAAGAAATATTTGAGGGTTTAAGAAATGGGTTTTGTACTGGGGTCAATACAAAATTCGATTTCACACTCTGGGGTAGGCCAGGAAGTTCTTCGAGAATACGTCAGGAAATTTATTAACGATAGAAATATCATTTAAAAACTGTGACTCTCATCCAAGACTTGGATAACACATGAAATGAAGGTTTCTACTAATGAATTTTAAACTAATAAGTCAAAGTCTAATAAGGTATAGAATTCGCAAGAATTTATAATTAACTAACCCGTGCTAACTTCGTTCGGGTTACTCGTTTTTTGAGAAGTCACGAAAAATGCTTTTCCTGAAACCACCGACTTTTCTTTGTCAGTATCCGCCTTTGGTGCCACCATCCCAGCTGGACTTGACTTTGGTGCACGAAAAAATTGGGCTAGGTGACCTTCTTTTCCATAATTGTAACATGCTTTGGACTGCATCACGCAATTTGGACTGATATGTCACTCTCCTCCGCATTTAAAACATACAATTGGTGGTCGTTTTCCTTCCTTGAAAACGGGTGTTGGTGCTGTTGTCTTTCCATCGTTGTTGAACCTTCTCTTCTTGAAATTTCCACTCCTATTATCTTGTTCATGATTACCACCTAAGTGGTTACCATTCTTGGCATGATAATATCCCCCACGATGTTTATCATTGTTTCGATGGTCGTTGCCACCGGTACGATTATTATCGTGTTGTTGGTCGTTGCCTTTTGGTTGTGCTGACTCATTATCGCGCTCCAATAACTGAGCTCTATTCACAACATCTGAATATAAACAAAGTTTGTGAGAAATGAGGTATTGACGTATTTCGGGTTTCAAACCTCTTAGAAACTTTCGTGTCATTCGCTCCTCGTTATCGATCAAATGGGATGCAAATCAGGATAACTCCGTAAATTTAGCCTCGTATTGCGACATGGTCATATTGTTTTGCTCCAACTTGATGAATTCCACCTCCTTCATGTGACGAATACTTTCAGAAAAGTACTTGTCGTTGAACAACTCTTGGAACTTCTCCCAAGACATCTTGAGTGCGGCCAGTCGGGTATGCTTTTTCTGATTCCCACACGATGTAATGCTTCTTCACTTGAAAGATAAAGGTGGAAAAGGGAACCTTTACTCCTTGGAGCATCCCAAGATATCAAATATCTTGGTGATCTCGCTTTAACCACGCTCTCTCGCTTTAAGTGGTTCTCGCTTTCCCAAAAAACTCGTGGTCCCAGCCTCGAATCCTGCTTAGCGGTGACCGATCGTGGGTTGCCAGTGTTTCCACCGCATTTTGAACAGAGTCTCTCTAGCTTCGATGTTGCATGAATTGCATAAAGCCTCCGAACATCTCATCGCTCATCATCGATCGGTGTTATTGTTTACACGAGGATTATTGTCTTCCCGCCGCACATTATCCACAGGTATTGATCGTTGGTGACTCAAGCGGTCTCATGTGCTTCATTCTTGATCTCAACATTTTAGGATGCCATTTTCAAACACTTTGTCACAAAACAAGAGTTAATTGACATATCACATATTATCCCTATACTCTGACCAACTAATTAAATACCAAATAAACTTAGGTAGGTCATACTAGCGAAGGAATTCCCCGTCTCTCCCCTCCTAGTTCTTGTCTCACATCTCAGCCAGGGATCATATCCCTAAGCTTTGATACCAACTATGACGCCACCAAAACAGGTATACATCAGCCATCTTGAGTCGCCAGATACATGGTACAAAAATTCAAATACAACTTAATTATACAGCAGTCGTGTAAAATACGACAAAACATAGCTGAGAGTTTAAACAAGAATATTATCATCTAGACAATATCCACACTCAATGGTGTCCTCATTACGATTAAAGAATGGAACCAGGTCATGCGTAATCCACATGCATGTGATGTTCCAGCGTAATAATAAAGAATGGAATAACAATAGAATTCACCGTGCATGCGATAGATCCATGCAGAAAGTTATTCCAACAGAATAATAAAGAATGGAATAACAGAAGAATTTAACCATGTATGCGGTACTTCGCATAGACAGATTATTCCAACATAATAATAAAGAATGGAATAACAACTCTTATGAGTATTGAAAGAAAATAACTCTCTTCATGAATACGCAAGAATAATACCCCTTACCTTAGAAGAAAACTGGATACTGGAATAATGAGGTAGCAGACTTCTCTTCTTCTTTCTCTTTATAATAATTGCTCTATAGCTTTAGTGAATTGGTGAAAAATAATGAAGGAATGAGCTTCTATTTATAGGAAAATATAGTTTCGATAATTGCACGTTTTGGGGCTCGAAATATTACAGTATAATACCTTCCTCTTTTCCTTTATTTTTAATTTAGTCCTGCAAGTATTATCAAACTTGCACCACCTCCCCTAATAGTAAATAATGTGAATCAATAGTTATGATCATGTGAAAATACGAATTAAAGTATAGTACCTCCATCTATACCTCTATTTTTAACTTAGTCATGCAAGTATTATCAATCTTACACCACTTCCCCTAATAGTACATGAATGTGAATCAATAGTACACACATGTGAATAAATAGTTATAATCATGTGAATTAATAGCAATTAATTGCTCATTTATCCGTAGAATTACCCGACTGGTCAGTATAACTTCCAGACATCAATTAATATCGAAATAAATGTCGATTTCCACTAACACTAATAATTCCAACACAATAGAACTATCAATTTCATCTTTAATCAACATGAACTTATTCATCATTAATATTATAATTCACAATATTTAACAACCATGTCGTTCCTAGGAAAGAGGGGGCTTTCCGATAAGGATTTCTTCTTATTGGCGCGCAATTAGATAACCAAACATCTCCTTGACAGAACTTCTAGACATTCTAAATATTGTAATTTAATAATATGAATAACTTTGTCGTCTCAATTATTGATTTAATAATATATCATATTATGAAGATGAAACTTTGACAATAATCGAATCAATAATATGAGAGATATGATGCAGCAATTACTGTAGCAATAGTTGAGTATAACTGAGTGACTTCTCACGTAAGCATCAATAATCAATACCGTGTGCTACTATGCAACCACGCGTATTACAATACTTTTACTACCGGGTAGTTCAACATTTTTAACGGTAACACTTTCGCCGTTATTTTTATAAAATGATAATTCTGTCGTTTTCTTACTACGACAATACTTTCGTTGTGAGGTCCACCAATGATTGTGCCGTTGTACGGATATTTCTCGACAAAAAGAATATTCCCCGACCAATTGAATATTATATAACAACTTGTATACTTTACAAAATTAATAAATATTACCCACAACTATAACATTATATCAAATCCACACCATAATATTAAAAAAAATATATTTTGAGAAATTTAAATTTTTATTCATAAAATCTGGGGTCTCACAATCTCCCCTCCTTATGAAATTTTGCCCTTGAAATTTACGTACGTACCTAGTATGCCGAAGAGGTGAGGATACCTTGAATACCTTTATCGTCGAAAACATTACACGTTGCATACGTGGATTCCCGATGTCCTCCGATTGCCTCTGAATGCACATCAGTCCCTAAAATAGCCATTTTAGGCCTTGATACCGACCTCAAATCTCAAAATATAAAGAATAAAAGTTTTAGATCTACTTTTTATCTTTCTGAATCATCCTAAATCACCTTAATCAGAGTTTGTATGAAAAATTATGCCCAATTTACTAAAGGATGTCCGGACAGATTTTGGCTTAACACTTAACCAGTGCCTAGACGCCCAAATTTGGCCTTGGGCAAGCGCCTAGGCGCTCAAGAACAGATTCTAAGCGCCGAGCCTAGTTCCTAGGCGCTCGAACTTTGGCACTTAACTCCAATTTTTCAGATTTTGTAACTTTTGACACACATACTTCAAATCTTCATAACTTCTTCATCCGTTATCAGAATTAGTCCATTTTCGAGGCTATGGAAATCTTTTAAGATGCTCTATAAAACCCCCATGATTTTATAAATTTTTAGATTCATTAATTATTCCAAAATTTGGCTCCAAAGTCCCCCAAGACTAAGTTTTTACTAACAACGATACGTGAAAAACGTTATGAACACGCAATATACTTGGCGGTAAAACGAGTCTATAGGCCATAGTTCCTACTCGATCGAGGATTTCAAATGGGTCAATTAAATCGAGGGTTGAGATAACGCCTTCTTAAACCTTCTTCTTCACATTCATCAGATTCGGGTGTGTAGCTTGAGCGGCTTTAACTTTATCGATTAAAGTCTATTCTACTCATATATTTGATATCACCACGTGAGTCCTTAGAGTCTTTAACTCTATATTCATCATTTGTAAGTTATACGAAATGGGCTTTTGTATTAAGAACATCGCACTCATAAACGCATACGATCTTCTACTCAACGCGTCAGCTACCACGTTCTCTCTTCCACAATGATATTGAATGGTATGGTCATAATCTTCAACAGCTCGAGCCAACGTCTTTGGCGCATTATACGTTCGTTTTGGTTGAAGAAACATTTGAGGGTTTAAGAAATGGTTTTGTACTAGGGTCAATACAAAATTCGATTTCACACTCTGGGGTAGACCAGGAATTTCTTTGAGAATACGTCAGGAAATTTATTAATGATAGAAATATCATTTAAAAATTGTAACTCTCATCCAAGACTTGGATAACACATAAAATGAAGGTTTCTACTAACGAAGTTTCAACCAATAAGTCAAATTCTAACTTCTCTGGGGTCAAATTTAAATGTTGAGCGCAAGCAAGAGAGATAAAATAATGGGTAGAAACGGTATCTAACAAGGTATAGACTTCGCAAGAATTTATAATTAACTAACCCATGCTAACTTCGTTCGGGTTACTCACTTTTTGAGAAGTCACGAAAAACACTCTTCCTGAAACCACTGACTCTTCATTGTCCGTATCCGCCTTTGGTGCCACCGTCCTAGCTGGACTTGACTTTCGTGCACAAAAAAATCAGGCTGGGTGACCTTCTTTTCCACAATTATAACATGCTTTGGGCTGCATCACGTAATTTGTACTGATATGTCCCTCTCCTCCGCATTTAAAACATACAATTGGTGGTCGTTCTCCTTCATTGAAAACGGTTGTTGGTGCTGCTGTCTTTCATCGTTGTTGAACCTTCTCTTCTTGAAATTTCCACTACTATTATCTTGGCCATGATTACTACCGAAGTGGTTACCATTCTTGGCATGATAATATCCCCCAGGATGGTTATCATTGTTCTGATGACCGTTGCCACCGGTACGATTATTATCGTGTTGTTGGTCGTTGCCTTTTGGTTGTGCTGACTCATTATCACGCTCCAATAAACAAAGTTTGTGAGAAATGAGGTATTGACGTATTTCAGGTTTCAAACCTCTTAGAAAAATTCGCGTCATTCGCTTTTCGTTATCGACCAAATGGGATACAAATCGGGATAACTCCGTAAATTTAGCATCGTATTGCGACACGGTCATATTATTTTGCTCCAACTTGATGAATTCCACCTCCCTCATGTGACGAATAATTTCGGGAAAGTACTTGTCATTGAACAACTTTTGGAACTTTTCCCAAAACATCTTGAAGTAAGGCCAGTCGGGTACGCTTTTCTGATTCCCACCCAAGAATCCGCCTCTTCACGCAACATAAAGGTGGCAAAGGAACCTTTTGCTCTCTTGGAGCATCCCAAGACATCTAATATCTTGGTGATTCCGCTTTAACCACGTCTTTCGCTTTTAAGTGGTTCGCTTTCCCAAAAACTCAGATGGTCCCGGCTCCTTGAAGCGCTTAGAATGGTGACCCAAGTGGGTTGCCACAAGTGTTTTCACCGTATTTTGAGCAGAGTCTCTCTCTCGATGTCGCATGAATTGCATAAAGCCTCCGAACATCTCATCGTTCATCATCGATCGGTGTTATTATTTAACCGAGGATTATTGTCTTTCTGTTGCACATTATCACGGTATTGATCGTTGGTGACTTAACTGGTCTCATGTGCTTCATTGCTGATCTCAATATTTTTAGATGCCATTTTCAAACACTGTCACAAAACAAGGGTTAATTGACATATCACATATTATCCCTATACTATGACCAACCAATTAAATACCAAATAAACTTAGGTAGGTCATACTAAGTGGAAGGAATTCCGCTCTCCCTCCTAGTTCTTGTCTCACATCTCAGCCAGGGATCATATCCCTAAGCTTTGATACCAACTGTGACACCCCCAAAATAGGTATACATCACCCATCTTGAGTCGCCAGATACATGGTACAAAAATTCAAATACAACTTAATTATACAACAGTCGTGTAAAATACGACAAAACATAACTGAGAGTTTAAACAAGAATATTATCATCTAGACAATATCCACACTCAATGGTGTCCTCATTACAATTATTATCACATTATTCGGTAGAATAGTAAGGACTACTAAAGCCATTTATCCTGGACCATCACTCCATTCCCCGACTTGTCCCAACTATATTCTCATTTCCTGAAGAGAACAATGAAAGAAAGGGTGAGCTCAACTAGCCCAGTAAGAAATATTATGATTAAGATAATGCAGAATAAATTATCATTAGCCTTCAACAGTATAACAACTGATAGAATACAATGGACAACAAGTTTTAGATCAACAACTGCAGCGGAAATAAGCAATCCATTAGACGAGTCAAGTAGAGCATGATATCTACTATCTTCTATGATTTAAAATATTTTCATCAATTTTTATCGCTGAGAATCAGCTTAATAAATAAACCACATCATCGAATCATCCCAAAGACTACGGCCAAGGATATTCATTAAATCATCAATGGTCATGACTATACCGAATAATCCTCGGTCATAATCATACCAAAATTGTCCATCAATGCACTACATGTGCCATGAAGACTTTTACCACATCATTTATAACATTACGGTCATGATTATACCGAATGATCCATGGTCATAATCATACCAAGTCCATCTATGCACGTAAGTCAAAGATGACTTTCATCACAATATAAGCATGAGGATGATGACAATGACATAATAATTCAATAAAACAAGTTCAAGAATAAATTTTAAAGATTTATAAGTTAATTTATCCTGAAATTAATTACGTCCAAATTGTCAACATGATACTGTTTTATGGAGTAAAATTCAAGAATGCTCAGAAGAATATTTCCATGAAAAGATACTGGTTAAAGCGCAAATATCCAGGATATTCTACTAATTTCATGGAGTATAGAAGTCAAAACTTTAACCAACTAAGTATAATAGAATATATGAAACTATAAATGGATTTTTGCCCACCATGCGGTAATCCACGTAGACAGATCATTTCCATAATTTAATAAGGAATGAATCGAAGGATCATTCACCATGCATGTGGTAATCCACATGTGACAAAAGTTATTCCAGCGTAATAATAAAGAATGGAATAATGTAAGAATTCACCGAGCATGTGATAGGCCATGCACGCAGAAAAGTTATTCCCAATGTAATAATAAAGAATGGAACTAGGTCATGCGTAATCCGCACAGACAAGATATTCCAAAAGAATAATAAAGAATGGAACCAGGTCATACGTAATCCGCACAGACAAGATGTTCCAACAGAATAATAAAGAATGGAACTAGGTCATGCGTAATCCATACAGATAGGATGTTCCAATAGAATAATAAAGAATGGAATAACAATTGAATTCACCAAGCATGCGATAAGTCGCTTACAGACGGAGTTATTCCAATGTAATAATAAAGAATGGAATAATGAGAAGAATTTCACCCGTGTATGCGGTGCAGATTGGCATAGACATGTTATTCCAACATAATAATAAAGAATGGAATAACAAATCTTATGAGTATTTAAAGAAAATAACTCTCTTCATGAATACGAAAGAATAATACCCCTTACCTTAGAAGAAAAGCGGATCTTTGGAATAGTGAGTGTAGCAGACCTCTTCTTCTTCTTCTTTCTCTATAATAATTAATCTATAGCTTTAGTGAATTGGTGAAAAATAATGAAGGAATGAGCTTCTATTTATAGGAAAATATAGTTTCGATAATTGCACGTTTTGGGGATCGAAATATTACAGTATAATACCTTCCTCTTTTTCTTCATTTTTAATTTAGTCCTGCAAGTATTATCAAACTTGCACCACCTCCCCTAATAGTAAATAATGTGAATCAATAGTTCATTCATGTGAATCAATAGTTATGATCATGTGAAAATACGAATTACAGTACAGTACCTTCATCTATACCTCTATTTTTAACTTAGTCATGCAAGTATTATCAATCTTGCACCACCTCCCCTAATAGTACATGAATGTGAATCAATAGTACACGCATGTGAACAAATAGTTATAATCATGTGAATTAATAGCAATTAATTGCTCATTTATCCGGTGAATTACCCGACTGGTCAGTATAACTTCCAGATATCAATTAATATCGAAATAAATGTCAATTTCCACTAACACTAATAATTCCAACACAATGGAACTATCAATTTCATCTTTAATCAACACGAACTTATTCATCATTAATATTACAATTCACAATATTTAACAACCGGTCGTTATTTAGGAAAGAGGGGCTTCCGATAAGGATTTCTTCTTATTGGTAGCAATTGATTAGATGACCAAACCTCTCCTCGATGTAACTTCTAAACATTATAAATATTGTAATTTAATAATATGAATAACTTTGTCGTCTCAATTATTGATTTAATAATATATCATATTATCTGAGATGATCTTGTGACAATAATCGAATCAATAATAGGAGAGATATGATGCAAGAATTATTGTAGCAATAATTGAGTATAACCCGAGTGACTTCTAACGTAAGCATCAATAATCAATACCGTGCTACTATACAACCAATGCCAGACATCGTACTTTTTTACTACGGGGTAGTTCAACGGTTTTAACGGTAACACTTTCACGTTATTTTTATAAAATGATAATTCTGTCATTTTCTTACTATGACAATACTTTCGTTGTGGGGTCCACCAATGATTGTGCCGTCGTACGGATATTCTCCGACAAAAAGAATATTCCCCGACCAATCGAATATTATATAACAACTTGTATACTTTGCAAAATTTATAAATATTACCCACAACTATAACATTATATCAAATCCACACCATAATATTAAAAAAAATCTTTCAAGAAATTTAAATTTTTATTCATAAAATCTGGGGTCTCACATATTTATTTTGATAGCTTGCTCAAATATGGGAGAGTCCTTATTAAAGTAAGACTGTGTTTCCTCATTTGGCGGGAGAAGAAGATCTAATTTGGGAAGTAATCGACCAGTCATTAATTGCAGTTATAAGGTGATTCTAAAAAGAACTCCTACTCCTAATTTTATTCGGGTGGACATGACATGTATAAATACAACAATAAGTAAAGGTTTGAGATGGAACATAATAAGGGACATTAGAGAAAAGAGAGAAAATACGGAGTGTGGGGAGGAGGAAGAGAGGAATAAACGATTTGTACTCTCCATATTATTTTTATAATGGATTTCTAATATCTCTCCCCATGGTTTTTTTCCAATTGGATTTCCACGTAAAATTCTTGTGTTATTGTTTTATTTCCATGTGTCATTATTTTATTTCACATATACTAAAACAATTGCATATCCTCCATTGTAAACGTCTTCTTAGTGTTATTTGGTGATTTGACGAGCGATCTAATTTTGGCGTTAAACCATAGTATTGTTAACGTAAATGAGTTTAAGACATCTATTTTTTGTTTTTATGTTGAAAGACTTGTAAAATAAATGTTATCTTATTATCATGTGAAAACTTAGCGAGGGTTTCAACTATACCAATTTAATTGTATTAAATTAAAGGGTTGTCTTGAACTAAATTTGATAACATTGAGTTGAAGATTTTAATAATTTTTTAATTGTGATGGTACACTGGAAGTTAATTCTGATATACTTATTGCAAATCTGAAGTACACTTGCGCTAGTATGAACCTTATATTTGATATGCAATGTGTGAGATCGGATATTTCCTATAGTTTTAAACTTAGAAAGTGAATTAACAACTAAATATTGTTACTGAAAGTCGTTAGAATGATAATTTATAATTATATTTGTTGGGATGTGATTATTTGGGTCTAGTCATGGTGCAACCCGGTCTATTTAATGGTCCAGATTTGGTGATGGCCCATATGTATTTATTATGACAGTGGGAGAGTCCTTATTAAAATAGAATTGTGTTTCTTTATTTGGAGGGATAAGGAGTCCTTCTCCTAGTTGGATGTGGATGGAGGTGACTTCTATATATACGCTACAAGCTAGGGTTTGAAATAGGGCACAGGAGATACAACACAAATACACAACTTGTACTCCCAATATTATTATAGTGGATTACTCTCTCTTTCCGTGATTTTTTCTCAATTGGGTTTCCACGTTAATCTTGTGTTCATACTTTATATTCCTTTATTTATGCTTATGTGAGTGTATTTCGTGAGTTTGATTGCACAACAATACAATCAATTACTCCATCAACCGTTAATGCGATTTTGGCCTGCTATTTTGGTGATTTCGTCAGGCGTACAAAATTTGGCATTAACATTGGCGCCGTGTGTGGGAACCAAGACACTTGTTCTAGTGTCGATTTAAAATCACCAAAGGAGATAAGTGATTCTTTTTTATTAAATTAAATATATACTTTTGCATGTGTATATATGTATTATGCCAATTACAATTGAAGCATGATCGTAATTGATTATCGATACAACTTTATATATTCTCTCTCTTATATTATGCATGTAGTGGTAGTATTCACATGATGCATATAAAATTTAAACATTAACAATTTGGTTCAGGTGATGATAAATTGGTGTTGAGTCACCGCACTAGTAACGAATTCAGCCAGCACAGCGATAAAAGTTTAAGCTTTTATATCATTGAAGTGCCTTAAAGGCGGCTTCAGTTTCATCATCAACCACGGACTGAAGGAAATTGAAGGATTCAATTCTTATACATGTGCCAACGTGCTCATCTGCGAGGGATTAAAAACAGTGCAAGCGTGGTTCGGCGGCGGACCAAGCAACAAAAGCACCAAACGTCCTTCGCGAAGGCTTTGATCTCGCGAAAGGATGAACATTCTACGGATAAAAATCCTGAGGATAAAAATCTCATGGAGACTTTTTGAATACTCTCTTATTTATATGTTTCTTATAAATAAGAGATTGGGGGAAAATGTTGGGATGTGATTATTTGGGTCTAGCCATGGTGCAGCCCAGTCTATTTAATGGTCAGGATCTGGTGATGGCCTATATGTATTTATTGTGACAATGGGAGAGTCCTTATTAAAATAGGATTGTGTTTCTTTATTTGGAGGGATAATGAGTCCTTCTCCTAGTTGGATGCGGGTGGAGGTAACTTTTATATATACGCTACAAGCTAGGGTTTGAAAGAGGGCACATGAGATACAACACAAATACACAACTTGTACTCCCAATATTATTATAGTGGATTACTCTATCTCTCCGTGATTTTTCCCCAATTGGGTTTCCACATAAATCTTGTGTTCATAGTTTATATTCCTTTAATTATGCTTATGTGAGTGTATTTCGAGAGTTTGATTGCACAACAATACAATCAATTACTCCATCAATCGTTAACGCGATTTTGACATGTTGTTTTGGTTATTTCGTCAGGCGAACAAAATTTGACGTTAACAATATTAAAAGGACTATTGGTTTAAAATTGATTTATGTTAGATTTCTCGATGTTTTAAAAGATCACATAAAGTAAGTGAATTTTAACCGAACTTAGGGTATTGTTTTTCAGATGAGTAAGAAACAAATGAGTATTTCCCATTCTAATATTGTATGGGTCTAATGTTATTATCTTGTGAGGTAAGCTAAATGTCTTATAGTGTTGTTTTGATTGTCACCTAATTCAGTACCTCATATTTTACTATATGATGCTAGTAACAATAACGTTAAATACACATTGTGAACTTAAAAAAAGAGAAAAAAAGTAAGAAAATAATTTCAAGTAGTTGAACGTATTCTTATATTTTCAAAGGTAGGTGGATATATTATTACACTTAGTAAATGATATAATTTACTTGGAGTAGCAAGTAATGTTATTGCTTTATATGATAGAAAGTAATTGGAATTAAAATTTGTTGTTGAAACATCAAATTGCGGCCACCTACAAAATTGCTTAGTTAATTATATTGTGATAATGAAATTGCTTTTGTATAGAGAAAATGAGATTACCTTAATGGTAAGTCTTGATATGTTAGTCATATCCATAATTTTTGTTAGACAATTGATACAAGAAGACATCATAATATTTGTTTACGAGAAACTAAGTGTCGACTTAGCTTATATTGTTACTAAGACTCTGACGAGAGCTTAATAAGTTTGACTACTTGTGATATGGAACTTAAATCACTTGGAATTAGGGGTGATGGGAACCCAGTCTATTCCTAGGTTACCATTATTTTATAGGTTCAATGGGAAAAACAAGTGACAGCTGTTGACTATGTTACTATCGATATGGTTCCATATATAGTCTAAGATAATAACGTTTGTTGCACGACTGATGTTGAGATATACTCTTAACAAAGTTGTTGTGTTATTAGCAACAGAAACATATGTGAAACACTTTACCTATATGAACTAAAAGTGGTACATAATACGCCATAAGCCTTATTATTCCTAAACTTGCACAAATATATTAAAATGCATCAAAATAAACTAAAAATACTTAAATACTTACAAAAATATCAAGCCAAGAATACCCAATCCGTAAGGTACAAAATCTACTCATCTAATACCCACAAACTTAACCCATTGCTTGCTCCCAAACAAAACAACTAAATAACAAGAAAAATTACAAAAACTAATCTAACATGCAAATAACCTAATCTGAACAATATATCAATGTGAATCTAAATAGGGCCTCAAAGATCTCAAACAATACTAACTCTTTGTACAACAAAACATGCACAGCTCAAAATCTACAACAATCATGATCCATCAAACGTGTGTGTGCGCCAACTGCTCAGCAGTTAGTCATAAAGTTGATAAATTATATAATCAAATATTCAATAAAAGACAATTAAGCTCAACTCTAGGACCATATCTTCACGTCAATCTTTGCAAAGGCAACATCATATAAATCTGGGGAATACAAAGGATTTTATTTTTATTTTCCTTCCTCAAATTCTTTTCAACCTTTTTCATTTTTCTTTTTTTCTTTTATTTGGGTGATTTTATTTTTTAATTTTACATGTAGGGGAAAACGAACAAAGAAAAGAATAATATTATTTGAGAAAAACTTATTAAATACAAGTCAAATATGGGTCAAACGTATTAAGAAAATCAAAGTATTAAAAAATGTAGTCAAACTGTATTCCGGTGAAAAATTTGACGGATTGACCAAAAGGGAACATAATTGTTGTTTTAAAATACTTAGAGTTATTGATTGACGATTTCCAAACTTAATTTGAGTATCAAATTGATTTTCATCCAAAAATGAGGAGACAATTTTATCATTAACCCTATCTTTAATCAATATCATTCATCAATTATATATATATATATATATATATATATATATATATATATATATATATATACTACTGCTCGTAAGATTCCATTAAAGCTTAAAGCATTATTTCTTAAAGAGCATTACTATTTAAAAGGTTCCGTGTTTTCATTCTCCTCCTCATTCCTCCAAATCTCGGTTCACGAAGTCTTTCTCCAAATCTCGACTCGACCATCGATTCTTTGTCAGAAACATCGAAGCTCAGAGTTCCAAATCGCCCTTGATCCAAACATCGAAGCTCAGTGCTCTCAGTTGTCTAACGACACCGAGTTCTTTCTCCATTCGAATCTTCACAAAACTTCTCCAAATCTGAAAAGCAACGAAGTTGAAACAGAAATCGAAGCTTTGTAATCAGAAGAACATCGAAGCCCTATAATCTTCAGATTTGGAGATCCCAATGTTCATGACCCTTAAAAATCGGAACCTTCATAAATTGGAGAAGCCCTCAGTTCGATTAGAGTAATGCCCTCAAAGCCTTTAATTGAATTCTTCATTTCTATTTTTATTTAATTTAGGTTTTTTTTGTTGTTAATAGAACCTTTAATTTGAAATTTGTTACTTTTGTGCACTGCTCAATGTTGTGTCTGATTTTGGATTAGTGTGAATTTGGGACAAGCTTAATGCATTTCAGTTTTGTTGTTAGATTAAAATGGTCAATACTACAACATGGTCAAATAAAAAACATATTATTAAGATTTTCAACAAATCAAAAAATATTTCAAAACAATACTAGTACAGGAGGAGGAGAGGTACTCCTGCAGATCCCTTCTTCACTTGTCCGCCTTAAGTTGAAGGCTGCTCATCCCAACATCCACATTTTCTACACTAGACTCGCTCTTCACCTCTTTATACATCAAATTTATATTGAGCCACGGGTGTTGCAAACACTGCTGAGTGGTTGGTCACTTCTCTGGCGCAAAATCAAGAATGGGATAGAGAAACTCTGCAAACTCGCGAGCATCAGGGTCAGAAAACTTGAATTTCTCCACCAGTAATCGATCAATATTTTTTAAGATAAAGAAAAAAAAACAATTTAAATGAGGGAAGGTGTGCAATACAAAGACCAGCCAGATAAATACCCAAAATCAATATTCACGAGTCAAGTAGTGAGATATTGAACCTACCTTCTCTTTTAGTAGTGAGATGTTGAAGCTACTTTTAGCTACCTTGCTCTAATTGTTGGTCAGTTGTAGAATTCAACGTGTTGCTTTCAAAACATAGAAATTCTAGCTGCCTATACCTAAATCCAGATAAAATAAACTAAAACACATTACCCCCACCCCCACACTTCATTTTCAAGTGTCAGCCGAAACAATTTTAATCCAAAAAAAGACGATAAATGGAAGAATATGTACACAACATAACCACCCAAACTGCATAATACCAACTGTAAAAATTACTCTGCAGTATCATCCATATATGTAGAGAAAAGAGTTCACTGTCCCAAAATATTATTCTAAACTTTCAGGAAACTGCAGTTCTAAAGAACCCAAACAAACACCAAAACAAGCCATCTAATTTTAGTTAGATGCCTTTTCCCGTATAATAATAATAATAATAATAATAATAATAATAGTAACAGTAATTTATATAATAAAGATTCAGATTCATTTTAATTGAATTGGGCGGAAAAGCACAAGTACGTTCTAATTTTAATTCAAAATAATAATAACTATAATATAATAATAATTATTATTATAATTATACTACTACTACTAATAATAATAATAATAATAATAATAATAACAATAACAACAACAATAATAATTATAATTATAATAACAACAACAATAATAACAATAATAATAATTATTGTGGTGGTGGTGTGAATTATAATAATTGTTATTGATGATTGTATGTTTTATGGACAAGTTTATATTTTTCATAATATCTATTTTTAAAGAAAAATTAATTATTGTGGTAGTGTGGTAAATTATGATAATTGTTATATCTCGATTGTAAGTTATTTTAAGTTGAAAAGAGTATTTAGGTAATATAGTATTTTTTTTAATTTTAATCTATTTTTTTATATTCTGCTCCTTCAAACATAAATAATTACTAGTATATATATATATATATATATATATGGCATTTATGACCAAAAGCTGTATCTCCTTAAATTAATTGATTAGGTGGTAGTTAGGCGTAGTACCTAAAACACAAGTGAGTTGGTTTGAAAATACTTCTACTAACTGTTCCCCTGCCTGCTTGGATATTACTCCTGTACGTACGTACTACATCCAAATGCGTGATAAGTTTCTACTTGGCTTGAGAGAGAGAGAGCGCGAATTAAGCCGGCCCCGACCAAATAACTGACGACCCTCGCAGCCACCCTCCTCCCTCCTCCCTCCTCCCTCTCAGTTGAAACACCAAATTTGAACCCCATATGTATGTATACAGTATACGTACACCCTCACATTTGATTCTCGCTTCTTTTCTCTTTTTTTAATATTTCTTTTTTCTTTTACTTACCTGATCTGATCGAGGGAAGTGGAACCACTCACTCACTCACTCCACCTTTTTAAGTATAGACTAGACTACCAACAAACTCATTAATCCCATGCAAATCACGACTCTAGCTTGAAACCGATTTTCACAATTTTGACAATAAAATGTTCAGATTAATTTTTTTTATAGTGTAATTAATTGAACTTTGATAAAACGAGCCAGCCGAACTTGAGCTAGATTTATATATCGACCTAATTAAATCAATTTTGAATAATATATAAAATTTGATGTTATGTAAGTCTGATCATTAAACAATTTTGTTCTTTTCAAAGAGATACTATATAACAACGTGAGTTTATTAAATTTGTGATGTCCACTAACGTAAAAATAAATGTGTGACATACTTATTGATTGATCTCACATTTAATTGATTTGTAATAAAATAATTTAAATAAAAAATTAGTACATATTGCAGCATTGCATGTAGTAGCATTCATTATATTCTTCGATTTTGGTTGAAAAAATCCATGACGATGGTGGGTTAGGGTCGACAGACAGATAGGAATCGTTCGTCCTGGCAGAACATGTGAAACTTGCTACAGCCACTAACACTGAGACACGTGTGAGTTTACAAAAAAAAAACAACCAGAAATACAAACGGAGTAGAGCAGAGTAGCGGCTGAAGCCAAGGCAGCTAGTGGGGCTAGCTGTGAGCCTGCCTGAGGCAGCCAAGCCACGCCACGCTGTTAGTGTTACGAGAAGAGGAAGAATAGAATTGAATATAGTAGAGTAGATTAGATTAGGACATTAAGACATTAACGGCGTTAAACGGTTAACGGTGACTAGACAGTCGGTTCCCCATTCTTCTCTCTCTCCAAATAATGATTTGATTTTGTTGGATGGATGGGATCCGTGTGTGTGAGGCTGGGTTCGTGCTTGTATACGCGCGCTGCGTCTCCTCCTCTGTATCCATCTCTCCTAATTACATTTTCTATTTTAATTACCCATAATAATAGATTGATAGGAGTATATAGTCTTTTTCTTTTCAAAGGCAAGCAGCCAAGCAGGCAGGCAGGCAGGCAGGCAGGCAGATCTCTCTCTCCTCCTTTTTCTTCATTTCAGCCTGTAGTTTAACAAACGGTGTCCCTTTTTGTCGTCTCTTGGAATTTAGGAGTGAGCGAAGGCTCGGAATCTCGGTACGCCGAGAACAGCCTTCGCTCTGGCCGGCCGGAAACTCCATAATTTCCAAAGGTATTCATTCATTCATTCGCAGCTCCTGAATAAAATTAAGAGATGATTTAAGGTTTCTTCAAACACACAATACAATACAATAATTTAGTTTATCATTCTCATTATTATTATTATTATTAAATTAATTAATTAAGATGCGAAAGGAGGAGGATACATGTGGTTAACGTGCAATGTAGGAAAAAAAGAGAAATAGGAGAGGGTTTGAGAGAGAGAAGGCATCGAAACTTTGTTTGTTTGGAGGTTCTTGCACGGCACACAAGCCAGCCTCGTAGATCCCTTGATCCCTTCTCCAATCTCTCTCCTGCCTTGATTAATTCCCTCTGTTTCTTCTCCTCCTCCTCCGTATCTTTCCATTGCTTACATTCTTCTCCTTCCCCCATCTACAAATGCAAATTTATTTCTCTCCCTCAGCTTCAACGAAATTCGCTCTCTGATTTTGTGTCTTAATTAGCTAAAAAAGGTGCGTGCTTGAATTCTTGTTACATCTCATGTTTTAGCTTTGATCGGCTGCATCTCGAGTTCAAAAGATTTTCCCTTTAAATTGTAAAATCTTTAAAACAACTCAATATTGTGCGATCGCTGTTCAATTTGGGATTTTTGTGCGTGTCTAGTATATGTTTTGTGTTCCAGCCGATTTCACCTTTCTGGATCCGCTTCAACTTTAGCTTCCTACATGTGTGACATTCTAATCACCTTTTTAGTTTTTCTTTTTACTTTGAAAATTCCTATTGCATTTGTATATGTCAGAATTGACGCAGCTGTTGAGCTTCCAGAAACATGCGTTCATATATACGAGGAAAAAAACTAATTAAATGCCTACATCCATTTTCTTCTATTATTGTCGGGGCTGTAATTAAATTCTTAAATGCTCTTAACAGTTCCGTAATGGGTACTTCTGTAAACTAAAGATTCCATTCATATCAGAATTTGGTGGTACTGAATGTTTTTAATTTTAATTTTAAATTACTTCTATTTCCTTCTTTCTCCTCTCGGAAATTGAATGAGATCCTCTATAAGTTTTTGTGTATTTCTATCTTTCTGGCCTTCAGTTGACTGAGCTAGTTTTTCCCTTCCTTACCTTAACAAATTATTTCTCCAGGAAGCTGCTATTGTTTTGCTGAATTTTAAATTTCAGTTTGTTTTTTCTCTAAATAAAAGGGAAGAATAAATCTTTTCAACCTAATTTCCATGTAGATACTTCTTTTTTGCTGAAACAATCGTCTTTAGTTTACTGCTAGAATTGGTGTGAGTGTGCAGTGGTGGAAGCCAGGCATGAAACTGTTTTAAGTTTTGGTGTCCTTTTTGAATTTAGGATTCTACGATGCCGTCTGAGATAGTGGACCTGCAGGACTTTTCTCCATCATCAATTTTCTCTGAAGAATTACATTTTCCTAATGAGGTAGTGGTTAGCTGTACATTCTTTGATTCAATTGGGACTGCGGACTTTAGGTGTCTTTTGCTTTTATATATAGAAAGATAGAGAGAGAGAGAGATTTTCTTTTTATGTTATCTTCATTTTTGGTAGCTAATCCTTCTCTTTTTACCCTCACAGAGACAGGTTGGGTTCTGGAAGACAGAAAGCATGCTTGACCACCACGGTGAGTAATAGTACTGTGTTTGGTGTTTGGACAATGTAGATTAAAACATCTTTTTTTGACAATTATGATTCATTTGAATGTAGAATTCGTTCCCACTTTGGTTTCAAACTTTCAATTTCTTACGAGCATTACTCTTGTACGAGGACACCAGAATTATCTTATGGTGCTAAATTGAAATGGGTTAAAGTGTTGAAATCCAAAGTAGACCCAGAGCAACAATGTTCAAACTCTGATAAATCTGGAAGGGCTAATTCTTGATGCATAAGTGGTGGTTGCAACACCAAAAAAAGAGAGTATTGTGGGAGGGTTTGAAAAGTTAGCTAACTTGGTCCCTGAGTAAAACTTTGTTCCTCTAATTGGAATTTTTAAGAAGGATAATTAGTGGTTTCTTAGAAAGGAACAAAGGATAATACCCAATGTGGATTTGGAGTACGTAAAACCTAATGCTCGAGGAAATGGAACTTTTGTGCTACTCTCCAAATTTTTTTAATAACTTGAACATATTGCATGTACATCAAAATAGACTAATTATACATAGTAAAAGTATGTGATCTGCGAGCCTTTAGACTATAGAGCTAGAGAAGATAAAGGGGAAGAATGAAGTTCACTTGTCCTTTTCAACCATTGTGTAGTATCCACGTTGAATGTACATAAGATATCTGTCAGTTACATGAACACTTACTGTTAGTCATTGTCATTGCCAATTAAGAAATGTTAAGCAACCATCCTAATGCTGCTTCCATATCAGGTAGGACTTAATCTGGGAATGACACTGAAAAAGTTGATTAGCAGATGATGCCAGGAAAACGTTGTTAAGGAATTAAATTAAACTATCCTGTTTGTAGTAGTTAAACTGAAAGCGGCTGCTAACACATTTAATTCAGGAAAATGGCGGAGAAGTAAAGATAATGAGGAAGAATATTTAACTTCTGGGATTTCATGTTTCTCTTTTGGAGAATTTTGTGTGCTTTTGTTATCCACATGCAATAGATAAGAGGAACTTGAAGCATTGGTAGGGTTTTGCTGTGTCAACAGTTGTCATCCTAAATAACCTATAAAATCCTGCATAAAACATATACTAGAAGGTGCATTTAATTTTAAATATAAAATCATGTTGCACTGATTTGGTGCAATATGTAATGTAGATTTTTATATATTTACCATGTGGTGATCTGATATGTTTCGTCCTATTGGATAAACAAATAATTTGCGTTAAGGTTTTAGAGTGTAGTGTAGAACAAGCAATCAAAGGATCACAAGCACAGCATTATATGCAGTTATTTTTTTAATGTTATTTTATGCTCTCAAAGATGATTTATTCCATTAATTTGGACTGTGAAATACCAGAAACAAGGGGGGGGGATAGGGGGGGAATACAAAAGAAGAAGGCAAAACACAAAATATCGTGCAACATATAAACAGCCATACACACTTAAATGGTAAACCATATTACATGATCATGTCATGCCCTAACTGCAAGTCTTCCTCATCCACCAAAAACAAGTAGTATAAATAGAAGTAAATAAATTTATAATGAAAATTCATTATTCCAGATTTGCCATTTTGTACCCAGAAAAGAAAGAGCGTACATGCCAAAATGTCGTTGCAGTACTTTGGGGTTGGTTCTAGTGATGCATCAATTTATAATAACTGGAAGTTTTGAACAATTGATATTCATCTTAGGCGCTTATGAATAATATGATCTTTGTTAGATTCTTCTTTTAGGATCGTGTTCATTGGTTCCTAAATAGTTTCACTTTTAAACTTTTTTTTTGGGGGTGGTGGAAGTATCATTAATTTTCTGCTTTTACTACAATTAGGGAACACTGCAAAAACTGAAAATTATGTCAACTGCACCGTCAGTATTATCCTTTAATGTACATGGGCAGATATGGAAAGGGGTCTTAACTGATTTGTATGCATAAAGAAATGCATGGATGTTGCTTCTGCTTATTTATTTGTGCCTTTTCTTTTCTTTAACCATTGTTATTGTTGTGTGAATGTTACCTTTATTAGGCTTAAAAGCAGACGGAATGCTACGAACAGCAGGCAGCAATTCAATTACTTCGGCAGCTCTGGCATTACCCCTGGAAAAGCGGATGCTTGTGGATTCTTATACTGGGAAGTGCTTTGATATTCCCAATATTCACCTGACACAAGGCCAGCAAGTTAACCTTAGCTTAGAGAAACATGTGATGGGAGCGGAGAGAGCAACTAGCAATTACATGCGGATACCTCTTGACCATGATTCAGGAAAAATATCTAATTTGAATACAAAACGAGTATCATATTTAACGGAAGGGCATAATTCTAATGTTATGGGTCATCAGAATGAGAATGGTCTCTTCTCAAGCTCATTGTCAGAGTTATTTAGTAGAAAGAGTAAGTCCCGTCTACCTGATCAACACTTACAGTGTCACATGTTCATATACCGGTAAAGCCTAAAATGTTTAATCTGCAAGTGCTAAACATTTTCCTTTCTACTAATAAATAAATGTGCAGAGTCAGTTATTACTGGCGGCCGTTGTTAAGCTATAGATAGAATTTAATATTGAGTCTGTGGTTCATATGCTCCTTTGGTAACTTATGAATGATTTATCCTTTCTTTGTTCTGATATGGGTCCGTGATGCAGTGATATTGTCATCTAATGATGCTCTATATGGCCATTCGATTGGTGCTGCTGCCTCCCACTATGAGGATGAGGAACCGTTTGAATCACTTGAAGAAATGGAAGCCCAAACTATTGGAAATCTCCTACCTAATGACGATGACTTGCTTTTTGGGGTGACTGAAGGCCTCGACTATATTGCCAAACCCAGTAGTAGAGATGATGTAGAAGATTTGGACTTTTTTAGTAGTGTTGGAGGGCTGGACTTGGGAGAAGATGGTTATTCTTCGGGACAAATAAATTTTGACCTTTCAAATGGCCAGCTGGGGGGATCAAATGTTGCACTTGCTGGGGAGCATCCTCATGGGGAGCACCCATCTAGAACACTTTTTGTGAGAAATATAAATAGCAATGTTGAAGATTCTGAGTTACGAGCACTTTTTGAGGTGTGCTGTTTTCTTTGGTGATTTTAAGTTCTGTTAGTGCCTTGATTATGATCTTGATGAATGTTGGCCCTACTTGTTCAATCTAAAATGTGCAGCAATATGGAGATATCCGCACTCTTTATACAGCTTGCAAGCATCGAGGTTTTGTTATGATATCATATTATGATTTAAGAGCAGCCCAAAATGCGATGGAAACACTTCAGAACAAGCCACTGAGGCATAGGAAGCTTGACATACATTTCTCAATTCCAAAGGTACGCTTATACTTTTTCCATCCTTCCCCAATTATGCAACCTTGCAATATCTCAAATTTTGGTATGCCCCAAGAAGAAACAGTTGTTGCATAACGGATATTGGGAATAAACAATGATACGAATTAGATGCTTGGAGATGTATCCATCATATACACAAACAAAGCATATTATACCACATATTGCATTGTTTTAATGACAGTTATAGTGCCCCCGATTTTTCATGATATTATTGCATAATATTTCAGTAATAAAATCTAATACAATCCAAAAGTATACATGTCTTGCAATTAAAGTCATAGACACTTAAAATCATTGTCCTGTATACTTTCTTCCTTATCCTACCACCACAATCCTATTAGTATATCTCTCTTTTTTCTTCTGGCAAAGAACATCAAAACTTTTATATGAAAACTTTTTGAGAACTATTAAGAATGTCAGATTTGCTATGATTTTCCTCTTGGAATTTATATTATGATATTGGACCAAAGAGATTGAGAATTTGCAGATAAATTGTGCCTGGAAAGGATTCTTTGGTTTTCCATATTTGGAAGCTTTGCTTCTGGTTGCCAGCCTTTTGTCCATTCCAGATCTGAGAGAATCATTTGTTGACACATCTCAACCTACTCAGCCACATCACTGTCCTATCGCAGGACTGTGTTTGCTCTGGTGAATCAAGAAAGTCATATTGCAGTTTTGCTTGTTAACTGAGTAAACTTGGCATTACCAGACTTTTTGAACTGTGTCGTAGACATGTTATTCTGCTTCCATAAATTCTTTTAACCACAATGGTCATTGTTTCTATACTTACTGCTTGCATTACTATGCTATCTACAAGCTGTGTCGCTGATTATGTGCCTTATTGGTTATCTTTTAATAGGACAACCTTTCAGAGAAGGATGTCAACCAAGGAACTCTTGTAGTTTTTAATATCGATTCTGCTGTATCAAATGATGAGCTTCGACAAATTTTTGGTGTTTATGGAGAGATTAAGGAGGTGAGATATTCCAAAATCTTATGTTGGACTTCGAAAACATATTTCACATATTATTAAATAGGCTATAATTCCTGTTTCTGGAATGCAGATCCGTGAGACTCTAAACAGGAGTCATCGCAAGTTTATAGAATTTTATGATGTTAGAGCCGCTGAAGCTGCTCTCTGTGCATTGAACAAGAGCGACGTTGCAGGGAAGCGAATCAAGCTTGAACCAAGCCTTCCTGGTTGTACTATACGGTGAGATTGTTCAAGCACAATTCTTGTTGTTGGCAAGATCGTTGTTCCTCACTCTTGCTTTGGCCCTCATCTGAATGAAATAAGAATTAAGATGCCTGAAGTCTAGTTCCAGATTATATGATTAACAGAATTAAAACTAGTTTAAAGCTGTTACACTAGTTTCATTGTACTTTGATTTTCGGCATGTTGTTAATATTTGACTTTCAATGGCTTCCTTGTTATGCTATATTCAGGTTTGTTTCCCTTTTGGGATGGACCTTTCTTTTCCTCAAGTTCTCTTTCCTTCCATTAAGTTTTTTTTGGCCCTTTATTTTTGTCAGTTTGATGCAATCATTTTCTGAGCTGGAGCAAGATGAATCGAGTCCATATCTGCAACAGAGTAGTTCTAATAATTTAGCAACAGGATTTACTGGTATAAGTATTTCAATGACATATACTGCTCATTATCAATGAGTTCAAAAGAAAATAAATCAAGTCTCACGCCTTTCAAGATATTTTTGCAGGAACAACTTCACATGGAAAAATAACATCTTATAGTATAGACGATGGAACTATTGTGGGTGTACAGTCTTCAGCTGGAGCTCCAATTAGTCGATATTTGGACAACCCCTTCCACCATGGGATCTCGTCTAGTGTTCCAAGCAGTTTGTCCTCTCTCGTTAGTGTGGAAGTAGTTGGCAATCAATCCAGTGTTGCTGACTCTGGCCAGTCATCAGGCCAACTGAAATTTGAACTCCTGAACACACCAAATTTTCATCCTCATTCACTTCCAAACTACCACGATAATTTCGGTAATGTCACTTCCTGCATTTCTCAAGGAAATATGGCAGCAAATATTAGTGCCAGACCATCAGAAAGAATTGAAAATTGGCAGTTCTCTAGAGTTGGCAACAAAGGACACTCAGTCAGACTGAATGAAGGTGGTAAGTGAAGTTGATCTCGAGGTTTCATTGTTTCTTATCATATCAACTTCCTACCTTTGACTGGCTGGTTAAGCCATGTACTAGTAACAAAAGGATTTTCAATGCTGTCATTTTCATAAAAAGGGAGAAATTTATTGCTAGTCAGAACACTATGTGTTGATATTCTGATTTCATTGATTTCTGTTCTCTTTCTCAGTTTTTGTCCCACTGGAAAAGGGAGCTCTGCCACTCTTCCCGCACATCATTATCGTGGAATACTTCGCCTAAGCCTCAAGGCATGATGTGGTCAAATTCAACATCGTTTGTCAATGGAGTTTGTTCTCCCCACCCTACTCCAGGATTGCATTCACTTCCTAGAGCTCCGTCTCATATGTTGAACACACTTTTACCTATAAATAGCCACCATGTGGGATCGGCACCGTCTGTTAATCCTTCTCTTTGGGACAGAAGGCATGCATATGCAGGGGAATCCCCTGATGCTTCAGCTTTTCACCCAGGTTCTCTTGGGAATATGAGAATTTCCGGCAACTCACTTCATCCTTTAGAATTTGTTTCTCAGAACATCTTTCCTCATGTTGGTGGAAACTGTATGGACATGCCAATTTCTTCCAAAGGATTGCACTCACCTCAACAGAGTTGTGTGATGTTTCCCAGAGGTCAAATGTATCCTATGATGAGTCCGTTTGATTCTCCTAATGAACGGGCAAGAAGCCGACGAATTGAAGGCAGTTCCATTCAGGCTGACAGCAAAAAACAGTATGAGCTGGACATTGACCGCATAATGAGATGGGAAGACAAGCGGACAACACTCATGATAAAGAACATTCCTAACAAGTATGTAGTTTCATTTACTGTAGGTTTGTGATCATATACTGCTCTTCCTTCAATTTGAATATTGTTTAGTGGGGTGTTCAAATTCGTTGATGCTTCAATAACAATGTATGTAAACCAAATACCGGTAAATGCAAGATGGGAACGTATTAATCATGGTTTCTATGCTTGTGGTATAATTAAGCCAAGAGATCATCTATAAATATTTTCCTAGGATGGAAAAGAATGAATACATCTCCAGGCAACTCTCGGTTTGAATCTCAATTTTCCTAGGTTTCTTCAATCTCAATTTTCATATTCTTATACTTGATTTAAATTTGAATCCTGTTCTTTTAACCATATTTTGCTTGAGATTTCCTTTTCTATACAATATATGTGAGCATGAATTAAATTTCTCCCTTTTCTCTTTAAATCTCTCCATGTAAGGTTTAACTTGATGAAGACATTGTGATTTGGTAGAAACTCTAAAACTGATTGCTGGTTTGACAATAAATGCAAGTGCATAGCTGTTTTTTTAATCAGGAATAAAGGTACTAGTTATGATGACTCCGCATAGTTATATGTCAAGTTCATACTAGTTACATTCTTCGTCACTATCAATTAGTGCTAGTAGCCTAAGCTCACCTTCAATGCAACCTGGAGCATAATTTGAGATGATTAACATTTTCTGTGTATTTATTTAGTAACAATTTGATTCACTAGTGGTCTAGACCAAGAAAAAGAAAGACCAATTTAGCTCAGGAAAATCAAGTGGTGTTAAGTGTGGACTCAGATGTCACTTGCCCCTCTAGTGATGTGAATTAAGTGTATATTTTCAATTTATATGGGTATTTTTATTGCTTTGAACGAGAGCTATTGATCCATTGAAGAAATGTTTATTTTCATGCTTTCTTTTTCTTTTTCTTGTTTTAATGCTTTCTCCTATGCATTAACTTACTTTATTATGACATGACTGTAACTGTAGATATACTTCAAAAATGCTTTTGGCCGCAATTGATGAGCGTCATCGAGGAACTTATGATTTCATCTACTTACCCATTGACTTTAAGGCAAGTGCATTTCTACTTCAGCAAAGCCAACTTTTTTGTGGAGCAGGGATTGACGGTGCGTTGCTCAATGTGTTAATTTACATTGGCTTCTAATAACTAGTTTACCTCCCATTTTGTTTGCAGAACAAATGCAACGTAGGCTATGCGTTCATAAACATGACTGATCCTTCCTTAATAATCCCATTCTATCAGGTTTGTCTCACTTTCTTATTGTGTTAGACTAATTTCTTCTAATAAACCTAGTAAGTTTCAGTGACTAAAAAGACCAGGAATTTGACAGGCATTTAATGGGAAGAAGTGGGAGAAGTTCAATAGTGAAAAGGTGGCATCACTTGCTTATGCTCGCATACAAGGAAAAGCTGCCCTCATTGCCCACTTTCAAAATTCAAGCTTGATGAACGAGGATAAGCGATGCCGTCCCATCCTCTTCCATACTGATGGTCCCAATGCAGGTGATCAGGTATGACGATCAGTAAATGAAGATATAGTGAAATTTATTTCTTTATTATGTGTTCTAAGCTTGCTAAATCTAACTGCATGCCAAAAAGGTCCAGTAACTTAAAAAACCAAGCTCTACCAGTTTGGTGGAGAAATTTCCATCTGGAGTACATTCTATACTGGTAAAATATTGGTTTTTACACCCATTTGTGTCTTAATTAGAGGGCAGCAGGAATGGACCATGCACCTCTTAGCTTTTAAAAGTAATCTTAGACATACATTCCTATTGTACTCTGTTCAAAGCAATACATATTATACAGTGACCCCTTTATTTTTAGTATGTTCACCAAGTAAAGTCCTGTTAGCCAGGAAATCTAGTGGGAGGGGGCCGAAAATTTATGAAAAAAGTTTCAGTATTAAAAGGTATTAATGTAAAATAAAAAATATAAACATAATAAAATTTTATATATTTTTATTTTTAACATATTGAAACAACCCGGGTCAAATCCAGAGTCCAGAACAAAATTTGGGTCAAATTCCAAATCTGAATCGAATCAAATCCATCCAAATAATACCTTAAACCACTGACCCAATAGTTTCTTCTTGAGTCATCTTAGCCCACCACAAGCTCACCCAAATGATCATGACTGAAGGTACTATTGTTAATAACTTAATTCCTTATATACAAAAAAAAATCTCATATCTTTCGGGGTGTTACAAACTCTCCCACTTAAATTTATGACGTTCTCGTCAGAACTAATCACACGCACGGTCCACAGATATTTGTCTCTCTAGCCATTGTGAGATAATACCGGTTGATTTCATGTCCCCACCTCCGGACCTCCTCTCTCCATTGTGGGATAATACCATCAACCTTCGTTTCCCACCACCAAGAACCTGATCGGATGACTGACCCGAAGCTTTTAAGAGTTGGCTCGATATCATATGAAACAAGCAAGGTCAAATTCGAGTCGGAACAAATCGAATCAAATCAAGAATCGAATCAAATCCTTCCAAATAAGGTCTTAAACCACTGACCCAATAGTATATTATTTGGTCATCTTAGTCTACCACAGAGTCACCCAAAATCATGACTGAAGATACTATAGACAAATTTTTCCCATATCTTTCGGGTGTTGCATATATATACATATGAATTCATCTATATCAAAGTGTCAAATACACATGTTATCATTATATTTGCTCAATATCATGGTGGATCCTAAGAATTTCATTAATTACTACTTCAATGATAACATGTATATTTAAGATAGTTTGAGACCGAATTTGAAATACCTAACATTTATCATAATATTAATCTTATTTAGTTGACTTTAAAAGTTAAATCTTTTAAAATTAACCTTATTTACCTTTATTTGAAAATTAGACTTTGAAATGTATTGAAACTTAGAAATAATTTTTTATATTATTTTTAGGTATAATGTCGTATAAATTTATATTCTCAAAACTTGAGTACACTATTAAAAATATTTGTATAATGAGGGAGGGGCAAATATCAATATTAATAATAAAATATATACAAATTATATACTCAATGTAGGGGTAGTAGGGGGGGGGTAGGGAGGGGGAGGGTAGGGCAAGGAGAAGTGGAAGGGGACGGAGGAGAAGGGCATGGTCCCCTCCTGTCCCCTACTAGCTACACCACTGTGTGCAACTCAAGTGACTTTAGTAAAAAAAAATCATGCTCAACTCAGCAGCCTTTTTATTTAGGTTGGCTGCAAATGAATCCAATAATAGATGTGAAAGGTTAATATAAAATAAAACACATCAACCTATCTAAAAAAACTTAATCACACATAATTTAGATAAAATGCTAAAATGAAAACACAAAGTAAAAAGAGAGGGACAAAGAAAAGAAAAGATAATACTTGAAATTTTAAAATAGATACAAAAATGAAAACAATAATTATAATAAAACTAAAAACTAACAAAATTAATTAAAAAAATAATGCAATAATATTAATTAAAAAATAATAATATAACTTAATACGTTTGTAAAAAACTGTGTAGTTTAATGGTAAATATATTCTTTTATTTTCTTTCCTTTGTAGATTCCACTTTAAAATTAATATGCATATTCTCATTATATTCAAGTAGATTGTTATCTTAACATTTAATTGTGTTAAAGTAATATTTTCTAATAAAAATTATAACTTAGAAAAATAAACTTTCACTTTGGATGCAAAATATTTAATTGTGGAAGTGTTATTCGACCAATGTAAAATATTCTTTTTACATGATCTCCCACACGAGTGTGGGTACTGCACACCATTTAATATTGATATGATGAGAACCTTATGGACATATCGCTTAAGTCATTTTTTTTTTTCTTTAAAAACTCTTAAATTCGATAAGTAGACGGAGAACACTTAATGTTGTCCCCCATTAAGGAAATTTCTGGTCCCATGCCTCGTAGTCATGACATTCATCTCACATGTCTTTTGATGGCCTGCTACTGCTATAAGGGGGGCTGAAAAAATCTTCAGATCGAACAAGTGCAAGAAATACCTATAACAATAAAGCAGGTGAAGATAATGGAAAATGATATTTTATGCACCTTCTTTTTTATCAGGTGCCGTTTCCTATGGGTGTTAATGTACGATCCAGACCCAACAAGAATCGAGCTGGCGCAAGCGATGAGAATCATTTAGAAAGCCCAGCAGATTTGGTAAATGGAGAGGAATCCTCCAGTGGAGATGCAGGTTCCTCGAGAGATGCAGATTGAGCAAACCACTTCTTTCCATGGACACTAACCTTTTTAGAATTTGAAAAGTTATTTAAACCAAAACCTCCCCAAATTTTATTAATTAATGTATATTAGGGGTGGTTGACAGAAAATTCCAGTTTTGGTGCTTCTGAAAATTCTATCAAGAACATTACGGAATGCCTGTTAATACGAAGGTGGACAGAAAGAGGAGCAACTAGGGGGCTTCAAAATTTTGGATGTTCTGATCCAACAGACTATCCATCTAGTTGCCTGGGAGTTTCAGAGGGGTGGAGAAATCTTTTTCATTCCTGGCATTTGCTCTTCTTCTATGCCTGTGTTTTTGTACTGTTTACAAAGTGAATGTTTCAGAGCTCACTGATTGTTGAAATTTTTAGTTCTTGAAGAGAGAGAGAGAGAAAGAGAGATGTGTTTGGTCATTTTACGGTGGCTATTTGTCACCTGTCTGTCCTCTCTTTTTTAAAATACTGAAATTCACTGCAGCTCTAAAGTCTTTCTTATACCTTTGATTAAAGTTGGAAGGGAATACCGAGAATAAATGATCCGAACAAACTGCCTTTTGCCTTCTGAGAACAGTATGAAATGCATTATTGTCTAATCAGCTGAAGAAATTCATAACCACGGTTAGCTATGATCAATCCATTTAAATAAAGACTATTTGTGTCTAGATGAGCAAGGTATGAATGGCTATATCTACGAGACTAGCAACTAAGTCGCCCTTGTTTTTCAATTATTTTTTTTAAGAGGGCATGTTGGTCATTACAACTGTCCACCAAACAGTTTGCATCAATTTTGCTATTGACTAATCCTCATATAAGATGGCTTTTCCATTTTCCTGCATCACAAATATTGCTAAATATCTTACTGCCAAACAAGCACTCCATTAGATAATTAAAAGAACTATATATCAATAAATTGAAGTGACTTTATAAATGTTCAGAAAATATAATGGGCATAATAATATAATGGCAAAACCAAAGATAAAAGGTGCAAACACCAAAGAATCATTCCATTGCCGACTTGAAGCATATCAAAATAGTTCACCCCAGTGTATGCATGATAAAATTGAAAAGGTTAAAGCATTGTTGCAATTGAGTTATTTCGCTCTGATTGGTGACATCATGATAAAAAAAAAAAAAAAAAAAGATGAATTTGCACCATGGGTAGGATTTTACTGCCAGCTGTCAGCCGCAACAGTATTTCAGAGCCAAAGTTCTCATTCTATAAACCACCAAAGAGCACTACAACACTCAGAACCCGCTTACTGAGCAGTTGAGGGCAAGTCACTTGTAGTACAGAATGTCGTAGTGACCAGGCCTGTAAAGCAATGCAATAGATGGATTGCTAGCCTCAGAGCCACTACTAGCAGCACTAGAAAGACCTTCAGAAGTAGGAATGAAATCATGATGATTCACACTGACGCCGCCTTTATCGCATGAGCTGCGATCAAGATAGACAACACGGATAGGCACACCTAATGCATCTGATAAGGCTGTAATGTGCACGTGGTCGCTCTCTTCGCCCATTGGTTCCACTGAAGACTTGCAAAACTATATTAAGACAGGAGCTTGATAAGCAGAAGAAGGGAGGTGGGAGTGAAACCCAAAATTGACACATAATAGGTGTGGCTGTGCGTGAACATTTATTGTAATCTGACAAACATGACTTCCAATCACACAACCCATAATGGCATAAATGATAACACTCTAGGTCAATAATAATGGGACCATTTTGTAACATCTGATGTTCTGAACCAAAAAAAACCCATAGTTTATTTTTTTTTTAAAAACAGGGCATTATAGTTTGTCTCCCTAACAACAGTTTTTCCTACCTTTACAGCATTCAATTGCTTAGATCTACTAAACTACTACTGATACAGGTATGCTGGAACTGAATTCAAAAGGAACATATAATGCAAAAAATAATAGATAGATACAAGCACACAAGTTCAGACACTCAACAAACCTGTTCCACAGTTGCATTAGTTAATCCCAG
Organism: Panax quinquefolius; assembly: GCA_020205615.1. Classification (NCBI taxonomy): domain Eukaryota; kingdom Viridiplantae; phylum Streptophyta; class Magnoliopsida; order Apiales; family Araliaceae; genus Panax; species Panax quinquefolius. The sequence goes on along the minus strand of CM035173.1, from coordinate 613,664 downwards.
TATAAAGGGCTCAAAAAACTCTGCACGTTTTCTTATTTCACCAGAAGTAACAAATCTGAAGAACATTACAACTAACCAATAAACTATGTTAGATTATATAGAAAGGTATGAAAGACATCAAACCTAGACCTATTGGATGTCTTCTTTTTAATTATATGTTAAAGAAAATGTTTCTCTAGGCGCCGTCACTCACCATAGTCGGATATTGACTGATCTCGACTTCTCTGTACCAGTTCTTCATGACTGAGACCCAGAAAATAATGTTAACTACAATCTTTTCAAGAGTTCCTCCATCGACATTAACAGATACATATAGCCGTTCTGGCTCATAAACACCACGTCAGTTCATGATTAAGACTGTCAAGTGTCAATTGGGCTAAGTGAGCCGGGCTTAAGGCTATCCAAGTGCAGCCCATTCAAATATTAACTAGTTCAAGCTTGGGTTCAGTCCATTTGGGCTTATAATACATTGTTCAAGCTTCAACCCATATAGGATCACGAGCTTCGGGACTATTTTCGGGCAAGCCCAAATAAAAAAAATAAAAAAATAAGCTACAAATAAATAATAAAAAATAATGCAACTCATTATTTAAACGACATTAGCTCATTTTGACAACCTATTGATAAAAATATTAAAATCTAATTCATAAGATCAAATATCATCAAAAAATAAGTGCTTTGAACTTAAAACATACAACTAATCATGCTAAATAATATATCCCCATATTATTTAGATTAGTTAAAATGACAAAACATTAAAAAAAAAAAAAGAATAACTTTAAAGAAAACATGGTACTTAAATTTTAGTTAATGAATTTATATATATATTATAAATTGAGGGTGTAAATATATAATAATTAATATAAATGGTCTATTTATTTAACATTATATTTTGATCGGGCCTATAATAGGCTTAACGGCTTATTGACCAAACTCCGCCCAAAATTCATTTTGGGCTTGAATTTTTGCTCAAGCTCAGCTCCGAACTCACTCCCAAATTAAATTCGAGCGAGGTTACGATCGAGCTTCAGGCTTGACCGACCCAATTGACAGTCCTATTCATGATCATTAATAGAAGTATAACAAGAAAAAAGTGACTCTCCAAACCTTATGGAAGCTTCATTCCCTTGCATAACACTTTCTAGTTGCTCGAGAAATAGCTGAAAATTTTCAAAAAAAAAGATGGGTGATTACTAAAGAAAGGTTCAAGACAATAGATAAGCAAAAGAAACTTTCACCAAAAGAAAGTCACTAATCACCAAATGACGAAAACAAGACGAACATTTTCCTTCAGAAAAATATCTACTCTTTTTTAAGATTTATAAAATAAGCAAACAATTAAATGAAAGGATGATTACATTGATTACTAGTGAGATTTGCACACTAGGCTCATTGACATTGGCAACATTCCATGTACAATCTATCTATATTGCACACTATAGGGTTCATTGACATTGGCAACATTCCTTGCACAATCTATCGAGATTTGCACACTATAGGCTCATTGACATTGGCAACATTCACTATCCATCTATATATATATATATATATATACACACACACACAGGTATATTATATACAATTCAAATGACTCGAGCATAAGAACAACCCCATTATTAACTCCAACCAAAATAAAACAACAATTTACAATATCTAAAAAGTTGCCCAAACAACCATCTTTATAATAATGCTATTTGCTATTAAGCTCCACTCTTGTCATACTTACAAGGATTTAGCATCTCTGAAACTGAACTATCTAAGTTTCTTATATATCTATTTTTAAAGGTACGGACCCTCATAGTTTAAATATAAAATAAATCTATCAACTCCGAACAAATTTTATGTATCAATATTCAAGAACTCCATAAGAGAGAAATCAATAGGAAATCTGTTACAAATTAGAATCAAACCTATGTCCTAACAATTGAACCAAAGGATAGACATAGATTTCAGAAAAAGAGTTCGAGGAAGAATGGGCAGAAAAAGGAAGAACTTGGGGTTGAAGAAGGGATAAGGGAAAGAAACTCAATATTCAATACTCATTCATAATAACCCTGAAAAGAAATTATAAGCTATTTATACTATTAGCTAAAATGAGTAGCTAACACGTTCTTACCTTATACTTATCTTAACAACCTTCACATGAGACATGTTAGATCACACACTAACAAATAACAACCAACATTTAAAGAAAAAAATAATGAAAATACAACTATACTACTAGGGTTACTCCCAGCGAAGGACACTATCACATCTGACTGCGCAAGCGACTTGGAACCTTGCTAGTAAAGCACTGCGACGACTTGCACCATCCCGAGCAACTCGATGACTAAGCCACCTAGGCAACGACTTGATAAGCATGAAATATTCTAGAAGTCTAATGATAGTAGTTTCCTTTTCATTATTAGAGCCTTTACTTGGTTGCTAAGTCATAGGATATCTTATATAAAGAGTTGTAATCCTCATTATTATCCATATTATTGACTTAATGATGTTATTGAATTTTAAGCTTTTTGTGCTTGTGGGTTTTAGCCTAATTACTTCTTTTAATCCCCTTATTCATTCCTTTCATCTTGTCCTACAAAAAAAAGTACTTTCTACCATGATTTGACATTAATTACAAATTTCCAGCTTCTGATTTGCTAAACCTATGAAAGTCAAAAAAGATTTGTCGTAGTGTGAACAAAAGTCGTGGGAGAGGCAATATCAAAACAGAAAACCTCACAGTCATACCATAGACAAATGTCAAATCATTTGAATATTGGTCAAAATGCTCTTTCTAGGAGCTCATTTGTTTTGAAAGAGTGGCATTTGACTGCTTTTCCTAGATGCAAACTGAAATACCAAGAAGTATATTTGGAGCCTAGAGGAACAATCTCAAATTTTAAGAACAGTTGACAGCCAATCTTTGTTGCAAGCTGATATACACTAGAGTAAAATAATCCAATGACAACCATAAGATTTTTAGCTGATCACTTCAAATACGTAACTTAAACAAAGACTTCCAGCTACTAAATGGGTCCCCCTCTGATATGGTGAGTAACAAAACATATTATTTTACAAGCTGAAAATTGAATTAAATGAGCCAGGAAAAAATTGTACTTCTTATAAAGAGAGAAGAATATATTATCTATATTACCGAAAAAAAATCTTCAAAAGTAAAGTCTGCATATCCCAAATTCTGAAGTGTCTTTTTGCATTTTTCCACATTGGCTGTGATGTGATCAACTTCTGCTAGGTCTTGTGATTCCAAAATATGCTCCTTGTTTCGGAAACCAATAATTTGTTAGTGGCTAAAAGTACATGATCATTGAACTTCTTCTAGCAACAAGAACTTGGGTGGAAATCCTAAGAAGAACTTAAAAGATGTAAACACTAAGACATACAAGGTAAGAGAACATAAAGCTTCGAAAGAAGCAGTTCCCATCTCCCCTTGTCCGCCTGATAGCAGCATATTGTTCATTTAGCACCTGGATTCAATGTTAGAAACAATGTTCTTAGAGAAGAATTGGCTGCAAACCCCACAAAACAAAATTATTTAGGAAACAAAAACAAACCTTTATTTTTTCCAGCATAATAGAACTTCCTGACTGATATTCAGCTGCTAATGATGAGAGAGGTTCCTGCAGTAATAACACGCTGAAGAGGTATAATCTTATATATAAAGTTCATGCATTCAAGATTATGCTGCAAGTCACAATCCATAAGTCCAACCATTATTATTATATTACCAGCCATTTTTAAAATAAAGCAGAAAATATTGATCTAGAAGTTTTTGTACCAAAATGTATGGCTATTCTATCATTACATCTAAGAGAAATTAAAGGGATCTACGAGTTATACTTAATTTTTGGTACAATCGTCCTTGGCAAACCACTTTACGCCCTACTACTAGATAATAGCCAATTCATTGATTCATTGGTATCCATCAAACTCAGCAGAAATCATGCTCCCTTTGGGGCTATAATACTAACATAACATGAATAAAGGGGTTCTGGAGAAAATAGAGTGCAACCTAAAGGGGTATGGACAGTCCTACAAATAAACAAATCCTTCCCAGTCAAGATTACAGCATAATTTTTCCAGTTGCATCGATGCTCGAAATCAGACCTTACGTAATCAGCCCAAGCTAACTCAAGTGCAAACTACAAGTTTAGGCTGCCCAAATTTAGTTGGCCTAAGCAAATCCAAGCTTGTAAAAAATTTAAATAACCTATCTAGCATCGTCAATTCATCTTTATTCCATAGCTTAAAAGTATCATTCAAAACTTAAAGAGCATATTTTGATAGAAAGAATCGAAATAGCCAAGAGACAATTAAAAATCAAACATATCGTCTGTAATACCCTTTGCGCAAGCAACTACGCCAACACGTTCAATGTTTCTGAGTTTGAATTGAATCAAATAAAACATTTCACATCCCTTAAAAAGTTTTGGCTGGGTTTTGCAGCTCTAAGCTGTAGAACAATTTCATTTTTACACCTCCATCTTCATAAACAAAGACAAGCAGTAGTAAGAACATAGAAGAAATTAATTTTATAATCAGCATTGACAAATGACAAGGGAAGGCTTGTCATAGTTGATCATCATGCAAGAATATTGAAACCTTTAATCTAAATTATCATTTTAAGATAAAACTCTGTTCCAAGTTAAATATTTTAGACTTATAGATTCACTTCTTCGCTGTTCAAATCTGAGATCTAAGTAAATAACAGCTTTAACATCAACATATTTATCCTCTCGTAAACTATTGAAGCGGGCTGGTACAAGACTATGAAATACCAAAGCTAGAGTATATGGATTACATGACTAATAAATTATCAAAACATTCTTACTGGTAGAATGGAAAAAGTACACGTGATGATCCAAGTAAGAATCTCTTGCCTTGTCTCCAACAAACGGAAATTTCCCAGCTTCCTCAGCGCGAATTGCGGATTGCTGTTGCATAATGTCATTGTCCTTGATATTTTCCCAATCATCAACTTCAGATGCCTTACCAGATGGCATGGACTCAAATTTTGCATCAACTGGGAGCTCCTCCTGATTCTGCATCTCCCTTATGGAAATTAAGAGCACGTGGTCGTGCAATCAACCTAAATGGGAATATACATTTTGTTTATGAGTTCAAAGTAGTCTATACCATCAAGTAATAGGAGTAAAACAGAAAACAGTAGAGCATCTCTGACAGCAAGTAAAACAGAACATTGAACATTGTATCAGCCTTGTGGGAAACAGAAAGGGTTGCAACAAATAGAAGTTACATGGTCTTCATTCACTGGTTAGATAATGGAGAAGAGAGAGGAGGCTTGAGATGTCTCATAATTCATTGTTGCATAAACACATCAACCATACTACAAAGTAGCTATAGTAACTTTCTAATATGTTTTCTAACTACTTTTAACTTGTTTAACATGATATCAAAGTCCTTGCCATCATTTCCTACCCCTCTTATGGGCATAAAATCACCGAGACAGCTAGCCTCATCCTAGAACAATCATTTCAGCATAGCTGCCCCTGCAGGATCACACGGTAGCATTCCTAATAAATATTATATAAATTGACTTTGGTATGGATCATATGCAGGGCGGGCACATTTTGTTTATGGGTGGTGATGGTTAACTGTAAATTTGAAGTTAAAGACAGAAGAGAAACCAATAAACTAGTGTGTGAATAGGAAAATGGGATGGGTTGTGCCTACGTCAAGTGGATACATTAAATTGAGTGAATAAAAGTATAATAACGTTCACAATATAGATAAATTAAGTGTTGCTAGATGGTTCTGGCATCTAACATGAAAAACAGAATGAGATGCCGTCAGAAACCCTAGATACCAATTTGTTGTCATTTCAATAAATAAAAGGGTATTTCTTCCTCTGCCCATGGAAGAAGAATAAAGATACAGATATAAATATATATATATATACACAAACACAGAAACGAACACTGAGAAAGTTTAAAAGGAATTGAGGCGAACCGTTGCAATAGATTGGGAATCAATCAAAGGAATCGGATCTCCGAGAGTTGGAAATGTTACTGCCGAGTGCTGCTTGGGAGAGAAGATCCAGGAGTGGAAGGGAGTGTAGCAGCAGTTAGAAGTTACTTATGTAGGGTTTTGCTCGGAATTGAAGAAAGGAGTACTTCCGCCTTTGTATATAATAACAAGAGTAGAGTAGACTAGAGTAGAGCAGTATACTTATAATCTAAAAAACAAAGACCATCTCTAAAAATGGAAATGTTTAGTATGAAATTTATTTTTAGGTAAGTTACTCAATTGATTAATAGTGACACATAGATGAGATTTTATGTGTGTCAATATTCTATTGGTCGATTGATTAACTTACCAAAAAAATAAATTTTATGCTAACCGGATCCTCTAAAAATACTTTATGCAAATGTCAGTTGAAGGAAGAGGTCAGGTCAATTGATAATAGTATTAATTAGCAAAATATAAAAACATAAGTATATTCATCATTTCTTCGGTTTTTTTAAATATATAACACCATTTTTACTTTTTAAATTTTAATTACATGCATTTTTAAATAAGTTTTTATATTGTATTTAAAACTATAAAATAGTAAATATTATAATTAACTGTACTTTTATAGATAATTTACTATTTATCATTATTAATTAAAATTATATAAATTTTGAAGTTGAAAAATATCAAAATTTGAGTTTTAGTTTTTTGGCAATGGAGTGAATGACTACTAAGACCATCTCCAAGCCGAAGACAACTTAATTCTATACTAAATTTTATTATAGTCTAAAATTTATATTTCACTCTCGTAGTCAGACTAAATTTTATGAGTTTTTTCCGGTGAAACTGGTGGACTATATAAATGAACTAAAATTTGGTGGACTATAATTTTAAATATATTTAAATGGAAGTGTGAAAGTATGATTGGTAGACTATAATTTATTAAATACTCCCTCCGTCCAAAGATAAAAGTTTTTATTACTATTTTAACTATTCTCAAGTTAAATGTATATTTACCTTAAATAATCTATTTGTTATAGTAATTTGCCTATAATTGTGAGACCCCAAATTTTATGAATAAAGATTTAAATTTTTCAAAATATTTTTTTGAATATTATGGTGTGGATGTGAGACCCCAGGATTTTATCAATAAAGATTTAAATTTTGTGAAATAATTTTTAATATTATGGTGTGAATTTGAGATAATATTATAGTTGTGGGTAGTATTTATAAATTTTGCAAAGTATCACAGTGGTTATATTATATTCGATTGGTGGGGAATATTCGGTTTAGCGGGAATATTAAATCTAACTTTCAATCATTGGTGGACCCCTAGCAATGAAATTATTATCGGATTGAAAGCGACAAAAATATTTTATTGAAATAACGACGGAAGTTTTTCTGGTTAATCTTTGTTGAACTACTTTCGGTAGTAAAAATGCGATGTCGTGTGGTTGCGTAGTAATATGCGGTATTGATTATTGACGCTTATGTGTGAAGTCACTCGGTTTGATTCCATTATTGTCGATTAATAATATGAATTATTATAAGCGATAATGACGTTTTGTTTTATTCAGTATTATTAACGTAATAAAAGCGAAGCATCTTTATATAAAATAGAATACTTTATTAAAGTTATTCATAAATAGAATATATTATATTTTATTATGCGTAGTGTTGCATAGTGTTTTGCGTAGTGTTTTTTTGCGTAGTGTTTTGCGTAGTAAAATGTTTTTATATAAATAGAATATATTATATTTTATTTAAAAGATTTTTTCTTTAAATATGGAATAGTCGATTAAAGTAAATCAATCTGAGATAGTTCATGGATTAATTCTTATGCATTCCATTTTCCTATAAATAGAAGCTCATTCCTTCATTATTTTCTTACAATTCATTGAAACTACAGAGAGAAATTATAGAGAGAAGTTTATATAGAGAAAATTATAGAAAGAAGAAAGTATACTATTTACTTCACTACTTCTATATTGAGGTTCTTTTTACGGTAAGGGGTGTTATTCTTTCTTCTTGAAGAGAACTTACATTATTCCATTCTTTATTATTACATTGGAATAACTTTTGTAAAAGTGGCATACCCTATCATAACTTTATATCATGGCATACCTATACTTGGTGAAATCCTTATGTTATTCCATTCTTATTATTACATTGGAATAACCTCAGATATCTGTGATTTACCCTATACTTGGTGACATTCTTCTATTATTACATTTGGAACATCACATACGTGTGTTTTACAGGGACTGGTTAAAATCTTTATTATTCTGTTGGAACATCACATGCATGTGTTTTACACCGGACTGGTTAAAATCTTTATCATTCATTGGAATATCTATACGTGTGTTTTACAGGATCCAGTTCCATCTTTATTATTACATTTGGAATATCACATCGGTGTGAATTTCACGACGACTGGTTCCGTTATTATTATTATGTTGGAATAACACATGTCATCTGAAATCGCATGCGTGGTGATTTCTTTTGTTATTCCATTCTTTATTATACCCGGTTGGTTAAAACTTTGACTTTATACTCCATGAAATTAGTAGAATATCCTTGATATTTGCGTTTCATCCGATATCTTTCATGGAAATATTCTTACGATCATTCTTGAATTTAACTCTTCTGAAAGCGATATCGTGTTGATAATTTGGGCGTTAATAATTCATGGATTAAATAATTCTTGAACTTGTTTTATTGAATTATTATGTCATTGTCATCATCCTCGTGTTATATTATGTTATCTTTGGCTTACGTGCATAGATGAACTTAGTATGATTATGACGAGGGATCATTCGGTATAATCAATGACTTGATATAAATGATGTGACAAAAAGTCCTCGAGTGGCTTTGTAATGCGATGATGGATAGTTTTGGTATGATTATGACCGAGGGGGTGATTCGGTATAGTCATGACCATTGATAATTTGATGAAAATTCTTGGCCAAGTAGTACGGGGATGATTAGATGTGGTGGTTTATTTATTAAATTTGAGTCTCGTGATAAAATTGATGAAAACCTTTTAAAACCTAAAAGATAGTAGACTTTATTCTCTCTTGACTCTTTTAATGGATTGCTTATTCATTGCTATAGATTAAAGCGGTTTGTCTATTATATTTTATCGGTTTAACTTTGTTGAAGGCTAATGATAATTTATTACGCATTATCTTAGTCATAATATTTCTTCTTTGGGCTAGTTGAGCTCACTCGTTCTTTCCGTTCTCTTGAAATGAGAAATATATTTGAGACTGAGTCGGGGAGCAGTAATGGTCCGAGGATATAGATTAGTAGTCCTCACTATTACGTGAAATAGTGTGATAATAGTTATAATGAGGACTCCTTTTGAGTTTGTATAATATCTAGTGAGACAATATTTATATGCAAACTCACGATTTTATGTCGTATTATTATACCGACAGTTAGGTTAGTAAGTTGTATTTGAATTTATGTACCATGTAAGTGGCGACCCAAGATGGGTGGCGTATACCTAATTTTGGGCGCCACGGTTGGTATCGAGCTTAGGATATGATCCTGGCTAAGATGTGAGACAAGAACTAGGAGGGAGAGGCAGGGGAATTCCTTCGCTAGTATGACCTACCTAAGTTTATGTGGTATTTATTTGGTTGGTCGAGTATAGGGATAATATGTGATATGTTATTTAACCCATGTTTGGTGGCGGTATTTGAAAATGACATCCGAAAATATTGAGATAAGCAATGAAGCACATGAGATCGTTGAGTCATTTCAACCAAAAGGTAATGAGCAACAACACGATAATAATCATCTGGGGTGGCAGCGATCATCGTGAACAATGATAACCATCGTGGGGAAATTATCATGTCGAGAATGGTAACCATTTCGGTGGTAATCATGGCCAAGATAATAAGAATGGACATTTCAAGAAGAGAGGTTCAACAATGGCGTGAAGGCGTCAGCATCAAAGACCGTTTCAAAGGAAGAAGAACGACCACCGGTCGTATGTTTCAAATGCTTGAGACGGAGAGGGACACATCCGTCTAAAAGCATGTCTGTGACAATCAAAGCGTGTTTTAATTGCGGAAGAAGGTCACTTAGCTCGATTTTGTCGTATGGTGAAGTCAAGTCCAGTTGAGATAGTGATGCCAAAGGATGTCCCGAACAAGCCAAAGCCGGTAGTTTTAGAGAGGCGTTTTTTTTCGTGACGAGGAACACGAATAAAATTATCACGGGTAAGTTAATCATAAGCTCTTGCGAAGTCTATATCGTATTCGATCTGGGGTTCTACCTATTATTTTATCTCTCTTGCTTGCGTTCAGCGTTTAAATTTGACTCAGAGAAATTGGACTTTGATTTATCTGTTTAAACTTAGTTGGGAGAAACCTTCGTTACCTCCACTGTTTATAAATCTTGTTGATTCAAATCGAAACTTTCACGTTACCTGTCAATCTTATCTCTTTGAAAATACTTGCCTTTGATTTTAGGAATCAAATGGTTAACTACTCATCATGCTTTTCGTAAGGTTGTTAGCTTTTATATTTATAACAACCCTGTTACACGAATTCAAAGTAACCAAACCCTAAAATTAATCATTGTCATATCAAGCCATAAGTAAAGAGCCCCGAACCTTTCGTTGTTGACTTCCTTGTGTGGAATGCACCGAAGCCAGACTTTTTGTAGGCAACATCGTGAATGAAGATGGCAAGTTTATAGGTATCATTGTGAGGTGCTATCTAGGTTAAGGGATAGAAGTCGCGGTTGGTATCAATGTGACGTCTTATCCAAGTCTTGGATGAGAGTCCGCAGATTTTGAATGATATTTCTATTATTAATAAATTTCTGGCGTATTCTTGAAGACTTCTTAGCCTACTTAGGCGTGAAATCGAATTTTGTATTGACCCCAAAGACAAAAACCCATTTCTTAAACCCTCAAATATTTCTTGACTAAATGAGCAGGTTTCGTGGTTTATGATGAAAGTCATAATAAAAGCATTGTACTAATGAAAATCATGGGTATTCGTGGTATTAGTAAGTTTTATGATGAGTTATGTTGGTTAGTATGTAAAAACATGAAAGTTTCTTAAAAATCACAAAGAGTTGAAAATCGATTTTGGTGAAAAACGTAACATGAAATTCAATAGACCATATCTCCTATTATATTTTGAATTTTTGAATGTGGTCAAGACCTAGAGTTAGATCTATGAGTTACCTAACTAATTCAAGTGGAATTACTGGAAAAGGTGTTGTAGATTTTTGTGTGGACTGATTTTAGCAAAGGAGTGCAAAGCTGCAAAAACCGAAAAAGCTGCTGCCATGATTTTAGAGGGGCTGTTTCGGCCACTTAAATTATGAGAAAAATTCTGGGTTTTGGGACATGAAAGTATATGGTATAAAGTACCTCCTGTCCAAAAAATGAGCTCATTCGACTTAAAATGAGCAAGTTATGACTATTTCAATATTTAGGTTTTAAAATGAAAAACGCTATAATCGGAGTTCTATAACTCAGATGACCATGAAATTTAAACCTGGAAGCTCACGATAACATGTGTAAGGTCCTGCCAAGATTTGGGAATTTTGGAGTTAAACTTGAGGTAGCTAATTTCTTAAGGAATTAATTAGAAATTGATTTTGAAAAATAGTAAATGAATTTTAAAATTCGAGAAAAATATATTTTCATCATGGGACTATATTTTGCTAAATCCCAGAAAAAGAAATATTTTGGGACTGATTTGGTATTTTTCATGAAAATAGTTTAATTACTGAACATATGAGTTAAATATGTTATGTGAAGTAACAAAGTTGAAAATAGGATTTTATGGCTAGAGAATCCTATATAGAGTATATGCATATTTTTGAGAGATTTGATAATTGGTGATGATATCTTATGAGTATGGAATTTTTGAATGATTAAATGCATTATATGGTAAAGCGTAAAGCAGTTAAGATAAATTGTTTATAAATTTAAGAAGTGATTAAAATATTGTTATAATATTAATGATATTAGATTATGAGATTATTAAGTGATTGATAACATGGGGATATTCTTGAATCTGGATAAATTATATTATAAATGTTTAATATTTATTCTTTATCTCATTTGATTGATTCTTTATATCATTATCCTCATGCTTATATTATGTTGAAAGTCATACGTGGCTGTAGTGCATAGATGGACTTGGTATGATTATGACTGAGGATTGTTAAAGTATAATCATAATAGTAATTGAAAACACAATTATCTTTGGTAGTAGTGCATGGATAATTTGTGGTCGTGATCTTAATGAATACACAATTATCTTTGGTAGTAGTGCATGGATAATTTGTGGTCGTGATCTTAATGAATACACAATTATCTTTGGTAGTAGTGCATGGATAATTTGTGGTCGTGATATCTTAATGAATACACAATTATCTTTGGTAGTAGTGCATGGATAATTTGTGGTCGTGATATCTTAATGAATACACAATTATCTCGGTAGTAGTAGTGCATGGATAATTTGTGGTCGTGATCTTAATGAATACACAATTATCTTTGGTAGTAGTGCATGGATAATTTGTGGTCGTGATCTTAATGAATACACAATTATCTTTGGCCGTAGTGCATGGATAATTTGTGGTCGTGATCTTAATGAATACACAATTATCTTTTGGTAGTAGTGCATGGATAATTTGTGGTCGCGTGATACTAATGAATACACGATTATCTTTGGTAGTAGTGCATGGATAATTCGTGGTCGTGATCTTAATGAATATCCTTGGCACGTAGTGCGGGGATGATTCGATGATATGGATTAATTATTGAAATTTGAGTCTCAATTGAATGAAATATTAATTCATGGATGTGGTAAAAGTCATCTTTTAGTAGTAGTGCATTGATAGACTTGGTATGATTATGACCACGGATTATTCGGTATAATCACGAGTAGTAATTGAAAACACGAATATCCTTAGCCCGATGAGTGCATGGATAATTCATGGTTGTGATATTATTAAGTGAGTCTCGAGTATTATTGGTTTCTGATTATATATCTTTGGCACTGTAGCAAAAAGATGAATTGTTAATAAATATCTTTGGCTGTCTTTGCAAAGATGAATTGTTAATGAATATCTTTGGTAGGATTGCAAAGATGAACTTAATATTTTCAACGATAAAGGTATTCAAGGTATCCTCACCTCTTTATCATATCAGTCGCACCACAATTTCGAGGGCGAAATTCCATAAGGAGGGAGATTGTGAGACCCCAGATTTTATCAATAAAGATTTAAATTTTGTCGAAATAATTTTTAATATTATGGTGTGAATTTGAGATTATATTATAGTTGTGGGTAGTATTTATAAATTTTGCAAAGTATGCAAGTGGTTATATTATATTTAATTGGTGGGAATATTTGGTTTAGCGAGGGGAATATTCGTGCATAACTATTTCAATCATTGGTGGACCGCCACAACATAATTATTGTCGGATTGAGAAAGCGACAAAAATATTTTATTGAAATAACGACGGAAGTTTTCTGGTTAATCTTGTTGAACTACTCGGTAGTAAAAAATACGATGTACGATGTGGTTGCGTAGTAGCACTTGCGGTATTGATTATTGATGCTTATGTGAGAAGTCACTCGGTTTGATTCCATTATTGTCGATTAATAATATGAATTATTATAGCGATAATGACGTTTTATTTTATTCAGTA